>CM021100.1:801384781-801536213 GCA_007115665.2 Sequoiadendron giganteum
TATTTTGAGGATTTTTTTTTGTTAGGTTCTAATTCGGTAGTAGTGTATATAATTTTGATAACAAGATAGAAAATATTAAGCACAGTGGTGTTGATTTCATGGCCATTTTCTCTCATTTGTATGTGTTTTATGAATTATGAATAATATGATCAAGGATTGATTTGTTCATCTCCATTGTTTCTAGTGGTTGTATGATTTCATTCTTGCTAATTAGTTCAAGGAACTAGTAGAAACACTTGAATGAGGTTTTTTATTCATATGAATAATATACTAGGATATTTGTAATAAGTGGTGGTTGAGAAAGTAATATGAGAATAGTATAATGCAGTGTTTCTTGAAACTTATATGTTGCTATGTGAAAAAAAATTATTAGGTTGCATAGGTTAATATTGAATCAGGACAAGGCATTGGTTCAAGTAAAATATTCATAATATAGTTTATGGGTCAATTCATTAGCAAATCACTCTTTATTTACAAACCTTTCAAATGAGGTACCATTCTAGTTACATTGAGTTTTGTTATTCTCATGCTCCAAGTGTAATACATTGCTAAAAGAGTTGCAAACCTTTTTGATATATTACTTTGTTGAGTGGTTATATGATAAGTATCTATTGTTGACAATGTATTTAAATATTGGTCATATAAATGATTGAGTATACATTATGGGAAAATTCTCCCAAGTTTCATAGAGCCTAAAGTGCAGGAGAGAAATTTTTGTAGCTTTTACTCATTCATTGGCCAATCCCTTTACATTACCGATCATTGGAAATGGAAAAGTCCATAGGTATTTCTAAAGATTAGCTTGGCTCTTAAAAAACAACCAACATATGGTAGAGTGTTTCGTGGTAGATATGGTAGTGTTCCTATTAAGTTTCATGCCTCTTCGATGAGTTGTGATGGGCTAAATAATGCATTTCAGAATGTTTTAAATTTCAAAATTCTAAGGTAAACCCATTTCTTGTTTTAGTCTAAAAAATCTCCAAGTCCAATTTCATAAAAATAGAGACCATTTGATACATTATTTTAATGTATTTTAGTTGTGCCAAACACATCCGATGAGCCAATTTACAAAGTAGGTACCTAAATTTTGATGGTTGGGTGAAATTTGATTTAAAACCCATATTTTAAATAATTGATTATGGTTGCATGTAAAATATCTTGGCTCTAGGGGTCTCCATTTTTGTGCAATTAAATTTATTTGTTTCACCTACAACTGAAATTAAAATTTTCCCATTTTCTAATGTTTTCAAATGTTAATATTTAAATTATTGTGCAAAACTGAAAAAAGGCATTTAGGGTAAAAATAAAATACATTTCCAAATGTTTCTGACCAAAGCAAGTTTAATTCTTGATTTTGATTGGTCGAGGCATGACAACAGCAGGAAACTCCATCACTCATCATTGAAATGAGAGTGGAAAGGGAAATAAAAGTAGTGATGAGCTCTTTCCAGTGATGAGTTTTTGATTTGATAGGTTCATTTAATATTTCCTTGATAGTGGGAAAGTTTGAAACTTCTCCCAAGTTCCCATCACTCAACACTTAAATGAGAGGCTCTTCAAAAATAAAACAGTGATGGTTTCAACTGGAGAAATGTGTTCTCACTGGGCATAATTTTAATATATCTCCAAAGGTTTTAAAGTGTAATTTTTAATGGTCAAAAGTAATTGACTTTAATGGTTTAACTATTTCAAGTCATTGATAGTATTTTATTGGTCACTTACTATTCATGTTGACTTCAAGGGTATCAAGTTTAATATTTTCTCTATATTTCCATGTGCATCTTAGTTTCTACTTTCATAATCATCCATCACATATAATCAGTTGCAATGAGAAAATTAAAAAAAAGTAGCGATGGCTCAAATTCTATCACCAATCATTGATTGAGACCTCCCTCATCTTCAAAAAATGGTGATGGTAATGAGGCGATGATGGAATCTCATTGAATTTCATAAAAGGTTTTATTTAGAGGCTACCATTTTGTTTCAACTTTTTATTTGTTGATCGGGAAAAAATATTGGGCACCATGGTTAATGGAAGGAGTAGAAAATAAAACTCATTCACAGTTTTTGGCTTCAGGCTGATATTTAAATGCATCTATTGGCTAGAAAAGGTTTCTTCAACCTCCAAAAAGGTGTTTGGACCATTTCTCAGACCCAAGGAATAATTTGGGCGACATTTCATGCAAAAAAATTCTTGTGAGCCAAAAACAACCTGCAAATGAATTTCATGACTTGCACATGATTTACCAAGAAAGTTTCAACAAAACAAGATTGAATGTGTAACCACAGTATGTCGTATGTACAAGTAGAATGATAAAGTTGGACAGGGTGAAACAAGTCCTTGTGGGAATGAGAAAATGGCAGATAGAGTGCATAGGTAAAAGATTACAATCCAATTGTCTGACAAATTATCAAACCAATTTCAAAGACAAATGAAGGCTCCAAAGATTAAATATATTGTTTAAATGCATGACAAGCCATATATTAAAATGTTTTTAATCAAAAAAAATGCATATGGGTCAAATTTTATTTATAAAGTAAAAGGAGTAGATGGGTATGTGGGTTTTTATCCAAAGTTAATATTTTTCAGTTGCAAAGTGAAAATGAGGCCAGAAAATGGGTTTTTATTGCCAGGTAAAGGATTTTCATGGGATTAACAAGTTGAAAAGAGAAAAAAAATTTAAGTGGTAGGAATAAAGATAGATTAGAGAGGGAGAATAAAGAGTGAAAGGAATTTAATAAGTTCCAGTTGGTTGTAGATCGAGGGAGTTGGATGTGCCTTGTGTCAACAGTGTATTGATTTTAGGGCTTTCCTTTTATCTTCTCCTTTCTCTTATGTGAGAATTTTTTGTCATGGGTTCAGTTGTTGAGTGACTCTAAGAAGAAAAATGTAATATAGAGGACACATATACCTTTTGGTTTTAGTTTTGTCTAAGTTGTCAAAGTATAAGTCTTTGAATTTTAGCATTATATACCAGTACTATCACATTTTAAAATGAAAATGGAATACTTCTTGAGCATTTTTTGTCCAATTTTATATCTCACATGAATTATGAATAAAATAGATCAAATATCATTTTGTTTTTCTTCATGGTGTTTCCATTGAATTTTTATTCATTGTTGATGCTCTTGTTCAAATAATAGGTTAATTTTCTTTAACATCAATGAAGATTTATGTGAGTGTATGCAAGGATAACTAAGTAATATTGGTTTGGGATTTCTAAGTTAGGTGGTGTAGGGAATTATTTAGTGGCTTTGTATTTTGGATAACATACAAGAACCAATTTAAATTCATTTTCGGTTTGAATGTATTTTGGAGTTGAGTTTCATCATATTCTCATATTATCATACAAGAACGAATTTGAATCTTCATTTTTAGTTTGAATGTATTTTGGAGTTTAGTTTCATCATATTCTCATATTATCATGCTATAAATATTGAATGTTGTAAAGGAGTAGCCAAATCCTTAAAATATTCCATTTATTGAGCAATTCCATGACAATTCATTTGTTATTTGTGATGTAGAAGGTTGATGAACATATAAAATATTAAGTGCATTGTGTGGGATCACCCTCTCAGGTTTTACATGGTGGCATATAGTTTCCATTGATGTCAAAAGGAGAAGATCAATGGTGAAAAGGAATTGATCCCATAGAGAAGGATTTTGGCATAAATGTCAAAGAAGAGATCAAAAGTAAGAGTAAGTGATCCTGTGAAGGGAGATTGTTTGCATGATGGAAAATCATTTGTGTACTTAGAGGTGTGCCTAAATGAAATGGTTCAGAGGATGACTATGAGAATAGTGGACCTGGTGTAGAGTGATGAAAATAGAAGCATGTACCTAAAGATGTTACAAATTTTCTAAGATGGGTGCAATATTGTCATACAATGTTGACATATTGTTGTAGGGGGTTCTTCTAGATAATATAGGAGAAAATAGGTAGTAGATTTGATATGGGTTTTTTGAGATCATTTCAAATATGTATGTTGTAGGTCCAAAAGACACATTATGTGCTCAAAAAGGATTTATTTGTCCCCTTGATCAATTTTAAGGTTTATTAGTTAAACCCTAGGTGTTTATAGTCTTGGCGGTCAAGTAGAATTTCTATTTTTATATTGAGTGTGTATCGGTAGTAAATGGCCACATAAGTTATGACTTATGTCTTTGAAGTCATGTGGGGAACATGCCCCTTCACCTAGTCATTATCGGTTAGACAAACATTTGACAATTGTAATGTTTCGCACATAATTGGTTTATTTTTTCATATCAAGGAGAAGGTTCCATTTCCATAAGAGTTACATCGAAGTCCCTTCTATGAAGGTTGGCAGATTCATTGTGTTTGATTGGGGTGACTTCACCATTTTGAGTAGATATAGTTTAATGTCCCCTCAATAGAGTGATGGAGAGAGACAATGTCATGTCGAAGTTAGATTGATATTTTGAAGAGACCGTCTTTAGAGTCCCCTCAATATAGTATTGACATTGCAATTAAAGGTGGGATTGAGTATTATTGGATGAAAAATGGCATGTGGGTCACTCAGATAATGTTGTAATCATATCGGTGAGACCTTCACATCTCAGAGAGAATTGTTTTGGTGTCCTCTCAATACTTCGATGGCAAGTCCAATTATGAGGTATGACATGGATATAAAGTGTGACGATTAGTATGATGATAATGTGGCTTTGATGAAAAGGTAGCAAAATCCTACCATCTTGTCATGTGGAAGAGTTTACCTAGGTTGACCCCATGGGCTAGCGGGAATGTGACACGTGGCATGGTCAGATGAATGTTGGTGGTGATGTGGTAGACACATGGTGATGATGATAAATTAAGCTTATGACACATGGCATAAGATGTTAGTGGATGGTGACATTGGAGTAAGGTGACATGTGATAACATGTACAACCATTTGGTCATTGTTGTATGGTGTATCGATGAGACTAATTCATTTCAATGCGAGTTAGTTTTGAGTTCCTCTGACATTCCAATAGTGTGGGACCTAACTAAGAGGTGATGAATGATAGAAGGTGTGAGGTGGCTGAAAGGTGGCAGTAGTTGATTGCATTGAGTAGTGTGAAGCTACAGAAGAAGGTGCAAATGCAAAGGCATCTTATCATAGAGACTAGTGATGTTCAGGGAGACCTTATGTTTAGTCCCTTTGAAATCCTTATGGGACCCCATCGGAGTGAAAGGTGAATTTCGGTGGGAGCTACTTGGATGTCCCTTCATAATGTTGGTTTCTTTTAAGAACCAAACTTATTCTCAACCATCGTCTATGAATTTTCCACAATTCAATCATAAAAAATGGTGAGGACTAGCCAACGAACAAGTGAGATTTCTAGGATTTCCCTCTACACTTCGGGCTCTACAAGACCCAAGAGGGTGATCCTTACAATACACTTAATGATACTCTTGTGCCATTTCCCATAGACATTGTGAAAAACTGATAAATTCTCACAATAATAGCTTGATAAATAGAGTGTGTCAAGAATTTGGCTAGTCCTCTACAAAACATAATGTTTAGAGTGTGAGAATGGAGAAATTTAACATAAAATAAGAACAATTTTAGTTCATCTAAAAAAAAAAAATTATAAAATTGATTTTTCGCTAAATGACCAACAATATGTATTATGAATATACAACTCAAATCAGTGCCTTAACCTAGGAATAGAGTCAATCTCAACACACGTACAATTTGACAACAGAGTAATAGGTAGCACTATTAAGCTTTGAGAATACTGCATTACAACATCACATTCATTGTATCCTCAACCATAACTTCTCAAGAAGATCCTAGTACCTAATTTACACAAACCTATAACTTCATCCAAGCATTCTCATTAATTATTTGAATTAAAAGAATAAAACTATACATCCACTAGAAATCAATGAAGACAAATAAGATAACCCTTGATCATATTATTCATAATCCATGAAACAAGTACATAGGAGATAAATTGTCTTGGATTTGCACCATATTTGTTTAATTACTAGTACTATTATCAAAAATTACATATGCATATTGATAGACTCAAAACCTAAGACAAAACTCTAAAATGTTCTTTGTACTCCTTTACAAAATTCCTTGTAATCAATTAACAAGCAACAAACCTCTAATTTTGGCCTTGAACTCCTTATAGAACTAAAGGACCAAACAAGCTTCGAGCCAAAAAGTACACATCTCCAATTCTTATTGGACCAATACAAAATATTCCCTATTGCAGTTATATTTGCATTTCAAAGGGAGAAAAATATTACATGAGAAAAAAACTATTCTCATTTATCAATGAAGATCACATCCCACCTTCCAAAATGCATATTTAAGTTGGTGTAGCCATATATCCACATGCTCCAAAATTGTGTCCACATGCCCTGAGCATGAAGAAAGAAAATAAATAAAGTGAAGAGAGACAAAAGAGACAAAAGAGACAAAATTCCTTCCACGTCTGTAATCCTCGTCATCAAGTTCAAATTGGAGAGAGAACAATTCTTGAAATTACTTTATCAAAGGCCTAATCTGTACTAGTTCTAGGCCATGTATTGTTCTTCTCCCATCCATTATTCACCATTGTTGCAGATCCAAAGACCAAAATTGTAGTCATTACCCCATGGCAGCAATCAGCTCTCCAAGCCATCCAAGTATTTATCCTTCCAAGCTTGAAAGTCCTCCTCTATGGGCTAGTTAAACATGATGATTTTGTCACCCTTTTTCCTATAAGGAGAATATTTAGTAACAACTTGATTTTCCTCCTTATCAAAATTTTCAAGAGCTATTCCTTCCTAAGTAAGCATATCCATATTCTTCTTTACCATGCTCATATCATTCCCTTGACAAATCAAGGCTTCCTTCTTTGCATTTACATCATTAGTCTACTTTCTCCAATCCTATAGATACTTGACATCACCATTATTATTCAAAATCTTAGGAAGGAGACCATGATTCATTTCATGAAACCTCTTAACCAACACCCTTATCTTAGCCTCTAAAGGCTCAATATTTCCCTATAACTTTTGGATTCCACTCATAATTCTAAGGGTTGGTTGGATCTCCTCAAGCTTATTTACATCATGTTAAGCTCCCACAACCATTAACCTCAGGTCTTGGAGTCTTGGGATCCATTTCTCCATGAGGGGAGTTTCCAATTCCTTATATATATCAAAATTATTCATTGCATCCTTCATGAAAGAATAATAAGCATGGATGCTAATTATTTTTTTGTCAACTCCTCTATTTAGATGTTCCAAAACTACAACTACAATCTTCATATTTCTGATAAAAAACTCCCTATCATGCTGACTACATTTTTCTTCATACTACTTCAACTTTTCCAGTAATTATTCCTTACTAATTTCTTCTACTTGTGGTGCCTTTGATGTATTGGGTTCCTCCACAAATATGGGTACAATTCCTATATTGTAAGGAACAATTTCCAAGGAAGAATTTATAGGAGGTGTAGAGACAACAGGTGTTGGCTCTTATGAAGTAGAAGGACAGGTAGTACATGTTTGTGTAGGTCCACCAGGTTACATGTTTTTCATCTTTTATTTTAGTAATGCTAATTCAATTTTCAATCGCATTGTTTGTTGTTGGCCTTTGCTATACTAAATCAATAAATCATTATACAACTTTCTAAAATTATCCTTCTAAGCTATAACTGATTCAATTGTTTATTTTTTGAACTAAGCAACATTAATTAGCATTGTAGCAGCCTCAATAACTAAGGTATCAGATACTCTTTTTATAATTAAACCCCCTCTATAATCTATAGCAGTTCCTGCAATATCTGGATTCTTGGTATTGGGGGCTAGGGCATAGATGGTTAGTGTATCCCACTAATTAAGAAATGAAGATCCTTGCATTGCAATAGTAGCTTCCTCCTCATAATTATACAAAGGCCTATCATACCTGTTAACTATATCAAATGCAATTATAGAGGACAAATCCCACTCTGGAAATAAAGGAATTCCACTTTTCCCCACCAATTTTCTACCATCCTATGCAGTTACTTCCTAGAAACTATCTTTCATTTCCTTTATTACTTGTGTTTGTATGACTACATTATGTAGCTCTAGATGGAGGATCCTCTTCTTTTCAATATTATTAAAAAAATCATCTTTCTTAGCCCTCCAAAAAATTTCCATGAAAGCTTTAGACTTTACAAAAGAATCACCATCCATGAATTTTGTGCATGCCTCTTCCCTACCATCATCCTAGCTTTTTATGATAGTGAGGTCAGCCTTGCTCAATCTTATACCAAGCTATTATGGCACTATCTCCCTAGGTGGATAAGGCATTCCTTGTTGTGTTTCCTCTTTTATCACCTAGATTTATTCCTTAGAATCTTTTGCATAATCCACCAAGCCAACTAATTTAACCTTTTATTTCTGTTGGGGTGGCTTACTAGGTTGTGATGCTTGTCTTGGTGGATAATCAATATAAAAAATTATAGGACTATTTGTCCTTGGAGGAGATGGTATTGGTATTTTTTATGTTGGTGAAGGTGTTATTTGTTACTCTTATTGAGAAGAGGCCCACACTGCTCATTCCTTCTCCTTCTCCCTATTCTTCTTTCTTCTAAAAAGATTACTTTCTTTACCTTAGGGATTTGATAGGTTGGCCTTTCTTCCATCACATGGGTTTCCCCCTCACCTTGTTCTTATATTGCAATAGCCTTCCCCTTTTCTTGAATTAATCTCTCACCTTTTAGGTGCCCAACTAATGTCTCAAATTTTTGAAAGAAATACTCAATTCTCTACATTACATTAGGAATCTCTTCAAGATTAGTGAATTGAGGGTCCTTTTCCCTTATTTCCTTTTCAAATTATAATAGGAAATCCATTTAATTTTTCTACCATCTTGTTTCTAAAAAACAAAGATGTTTCAAATCACATCCTCTAAGAAATAGAAGTTGTGAATAAACTTTGAGCTCCAAATTCTCACTTTCAACCAAGCCATAAATCCATCGGGATCATGGTTTCTTGCTAATACTCTTTTCATTCATGGAGGCTTGAGTATGTCATTAATATTATCCCATCCACCTTTGATCATAACAAAATATGAGAAACAATTATATGAAGGGAAGAAAGTTTCCTTTCCTTGATCCTTTAAGAGATTATTTTCCATATTTCCAAGTTGCTACATCACCTCTAGAAAATCAATTCTTTCTAGCGCATCCTTGGGCAACATATGGGGTGCGATAGTTGTACCATAAACTCTGAAAACTATATAGCTAGGGTAAGGGATAACATCTCCCTAATTATGATAAATGTTTAGATCTGGCCTCCTATCCTTAGGCCTTAAAAGATCATGCAAGGTTGCAGGAATCCTTGGCATTTTCACAATCAATAATCTCCTCAACTTGGAGGCAAAAAAATTCTCAAATGTGACAGTCAAATTTTTTGCCATCTTTATCCAGGACTATATTCTAGCATTGGACATGTAGATCCAAGTTACCTTCCTTATGTTCCAGTGCCATGTCTTTACCAAAATATACAACTCCTTTGAACAAAATCATGTGGATGAATAATGAGTACCAAAAGAATCTAACCCCAAAATCAATTTTCCTTAGCTTAACCAATCCCCCATGAATATTTTAATCTAGGTACCTTGCATAATCATAGAGTGTACAACATGTGGGATGTTGGATGTGTCCTACCATATACATCTAGGCCATGGGTATGCCTATAGCCAGGTCATAACCAAAAATTTGACACAAAGAGTAAAATGCTCTTTGGAAATAGGAAACAAAATAATTGATAAGGTAGGGCTCTTTATCTAATGGGCCCAAGATTATCCTTCAACCATCAATGTATGCCAAATAATTTTGTAACAGTGAAACTTTGAAAGTGTTTCTTACCCTTTCATATTCTACCCTAAGTGTCTTCTCATCAATTGGTACCATATCCTCACTCCATTCTATGACTTTGAAAACTTCAATAGCTTCATCAATTGTGACTTTCACCATATCAATCCCATCAAAATTCCTCATAGTCCTTGTGACTGGATCATGGTTTGTAGCCACTACCTTTAGTAAATCCACATCCATATAGATATTTGGGACTATCAATTTCCCCAAATAAAAATTCCATGGGTTGCCTATGTTGGAGATTGCTGGATATTGTTGATATGTGGTTGTCATTGATGTCAACACAATTGGTATTAATGTCTTTAAGGCTATATATGTCAAGGATATTGAGAAAATTGTAACAAAATAAGTTACAGGTTGTCAGTGATGTAATGAAGTTTAGTATGATGGCTAGCTCAGTATATTGAGGACAAGGAGTTGCGGATTAAAGGGTTTGTTGACAAGTATATGTAGTTTATCCACCTAAAGTTTTAGAGGTTTGCATGAAGATTTGATCAATTTATGGGAATTGGTGTTCTGACAGTTGTTTTTTTGCTGTAGTTGATGTTCCTAAAAGAAGATGATGTGATTCTACTCATTTGAGTTGTTACGGATTCTTCTGTAGTGATTCATGATGCTTGTGGATGTTTGTAGATCATGCTCTATCCTTTTTGTTAGTTCACATCAATTATTGTGCTCACGATTGGTGATTTTCTTCTGAGAGTTCATGTTTTTCATGATCATGGCTAACAAGGTGATTGTAGCATGTTGTGGATCTTTGAGGCTAATTGTTTAAGGTGTTTCATGTTTGAGACATGTTTTTTTGGGTCCTTGCTATGTTTTGGCTGATATTATTTGATTCGCATTGATAAATTATCTATTAATTTAGGTCGACAGTTTGTGCATATTTCATATTTTGTTGCGCTGACATGTAGTTGATGCTATCCTTAATTGTGTATATTTATGATTGATTGTTATACAATTTGATGTATGGTGTGAAGTGGAGAGTGAGATGTGTGAGTGTTATGTGTGAATAATGTTCTAATCTTTCAAAGGATGAAGTAAAGTGTGAAGAAGAGTGAGCAGAAGGAAGTGTTAATGTGCTTAACCAGAACTGTAATCAGACATTAGTAGATGCTATCTTCTTAGTTCAAGATCTCTCAGATGGATATAATCCAAATGTGACTATAAGATAGTGTTTCTTCCTTTATGCAGTAAGCCTTTTATATTTGAGAAATGAGCTCTAGGCAGTGTGCCTCAATGCATGTGCATTCCCCATTTGTAATAATTTTAATACAGTATAATCTTGTGGATTAATCTCCACCGTGGTTTTTCCCCTAACAATGTTTCCACACAAAAAACATGGTGTTATGTGTGTTTTTGATGTGGTGATGGTTTAAGCTTTCATGTTTATTTATCAGATTTGAGAATAAGTTTAATAAGTATAATTTATGTGACAATTGATTCACCCCTGTCCTCTTATTTGTATGCCCTTTTGTTTCCAACATTTCGTATTAGAGCAGGTTCCTCTAGAGAAGCTTGATCGCTTGAGGTGATCTGAGATGGCAACATATAAGAAGGATAGTCTTTGATTTGATGGAATAAATTATTCTTTGTGGAAGACTCAAATGGAGTGTCATCTAAGATGCATTGGTGAACCTTATTGGATGATTACAAAGAATAGATATATCATCCCACCGAATGGTCCTTCTACTATAGGTGAGATTAAGGAAGTCGAGTACAATATCAGGGCTAAGAAAGCATTGTTGAGTGCTCTAACTGATTCTAAAATGAAAAATGTAATGGAGCTGAAGACTACTTATGAGATCTGGAAAAAACTGGAAACTTTATATGAAGGTGATAACCATGTGAAGATTGCTAAGCTGCAAAGCCTAAAATGGAAATATGAAACATTGATAATGGGTGAAAATGAGAACATCACTTCTTTTATGTAGAGAGTGAATGGATTTGTGTGTAGTATCAGATGTGCTAGTGGAACATTGGAAGAATCAGAGATTGTTGCTAAAGTGCTCAAATCCTTTCCTACTACATACAAACACAAAGCTACTAGTATTGAGGAGATCTAAACTATGACAAATGTAACTAGAGACATGTTGATTAGTAAGATTTCTTCTTTTCAGTTAAGTGAGTTTGGTGAATCTCTTCCTAAGATAGAATTTGCATTCAAAGCTACTATCTCCAGAAAAGATAAGAAGAGATATGATCCCGGAGAAAGTTCTTCTAGAAAAATTTCCAAGTATGAGCAGGAAATGAGAGAGATTGAAGAAGAAGAGAAAAAACTAGATGACCTTGAAGCACTTCTTGTCAAGAGAGTAGCCAAAGGAGAAGGTAAGTATAAAGAGAAATTTCCTCTTAAATTTTTTTCTTGCAATAAGATAGGTCATTTTTCCTCAAGGTGTCCTGAAAGAGTTCCTAAGCCAAGATCTAACAAGCCTAGATTCCAAAGAAAGTATTATTTTGTTCCTGATGAAGGTGTGAAAAATGATGAATATGATAAAGGAAATGCAAGCGAGGATGAATGGGTATTTATTTCTATCAAGGAAAATAATCTTGTACCTATTGATTTTACTAGTTGCATGAATTTGGAGAAAGCTCTAGCTACCAGAGTTGAAGAAAAAGATGAATAGGTGATTGAAAGTGGATGCTCTCATCACATGATAGGTGATAAAAGTAAATTTGTGAGCCTAGAAAAGTATGATGGTGGTGTTGTAAGATTTGGTGATGACAAAGCTAGTGTAATCCATGATAGAGGATCCATTTGTTTTGATGGTAAGCATAATATTGATGATGTTCTATATGTGGAAGGTTTGAAGCATAATCTCTTAAGTGTTGGATAGATGGTTGACAAGGGATATAATCTTCAATTCAAGGATGGAAAGTGTAGAATATTGGGGAGTTCTGGAAATGTGATTGCATATGGTACAAAAAAAAAAGGTAATATCTTTCACCTAAGTACTACTAGTAAAAGTTGTTTGATTGCTCAAGTTGATGAAAGTTGGTTGTGGCATAGGAGATTGTGTCATGCAAACTTTGACAATATTATCAAGATAAGTTCTACTCAGGCAGTGAGATATCTTCCTAAGTTGATAAAACCTACTAATACTATATGCAAGGAATGCCAGTTAGGGAAGCAAACAAAATTATGCAAATGAAGTATTGGAGCTTGTGCATACTGACTTGTGTGGTCTTTCTAGGGTCAGAAGTTTTCAAGGAGATAGGTATTCCATCCTACTTATTGATGATTATTCTAGATTGATGTGGGTTACTTTCTTAAGGGAAAAATTTGAAGCTCTAGAGAAATTCAAGATTTTTAAGTTTATGGTTGAGACAAAGATAGGTCTGAATATTAAATGTCTAAGATCAGATAGAGGTGGTGAATTCACTTCTGGTGAGTTTAATTCTTTTTGTAAAGAGCATGGGATAAAGAGACAATTATCTACACTATGGATCCCTCAGCAAAATGGAGTTGTGGAAAGGAAGAACAAGACAATTCAAGAAGTTGCTCGGACTATGACACTGGAAGGAAATGTTCCTCATGTCTACTCAAGAGAAGTTGTGATTACTATCATTTATACTCTCAGCTAGGTACATATCAAAGGTGATACTAGTAAGACTCCTTATGAGCTATGGTTTGGTCATAAGCCTATTGTTAGATACTTCAAAATATTTCGGAGTAAATTTTATATCAAAAGAGATGAAGATATAGGAAAGTTTGATGTTGGAAGTGATGAAGGAATATTTCTTGGTTATTCTACTAAAAGTAAAGCCTACCGGTGCTACAATAAGATATTAAGGAAAGTGATTGAAATCACTAATTTAAAGGTTGATGAAGACACATTTAGACCATCCAGAACCTGCAGATATGATTCAGATGATCAGAATAGCAGTACAGATAAAGGAAAGAAAGATTAGACTCTAAATCAAGAAAATCAAGAGGAAGAAACTAGTGAAAGTGTAGAAGTAAGATCAAAAGAGCCTGAAGTTCAAGAATAGCCTAAGAATCCAAGGTATGTAAGACTAAATCATTCGAAAGATCATATCATAGGTGATAAGGAAAAAGGTGTTCAAACTAGGAGAAGAATTGCAGATGAATATTGTTTGATCTCAAAGGCTGAGCCTAATAATGTCAACAAAGCATGCAAAGATGAACATTGGGTGGAAGCAATGAAAGAAGAACAATTGAAAATTGAGAAGAATGATACATGGACTCTTGTTCCTAGACCTAAGGAAAAAAATGTAGTTGGAACTAAATGGGTCTTTCAAAACAAACTGAATGAGCAAGGTGAAGTTGTTAGAAATAAAGTAAGACTGGTGTGTAAAGGATATTCTCATATGGAAGGAATTGACTTTGAATAAAATTTTCTCCTATTGCTAGGATTGAATTTGTGAGACTATTTATTTTCTTAAGTTGCTTATAAAAACTTCAAGGTTTATCAGATGGATGTCAAGTCAACATTTCTAAATGGAAAATTGGATGAAGAAGTGTATATTGAGCAACATAGTGGATTTCAATTGACTGATCAGGGAGATATGGTTTTTCAGTTGAAGAAAGAATTGTATGGACTTAAGCAAGCCCCAAGAGCATGGTATGCCAGATTGGACAAGTATTTGTTGAAGCTTGTATTTAATAAAGGTACTACTGATAGTAATTTTTATTTCAAGATTGATCATGATAAATATTTGATTGTTGAAGTCTTTGTTGATGATATCATTTTTGGAGGAGATGATAGTTTGTGCATGAAGTTTGTTGATGAGATGCAGAGTGAGTTTGAGATGTCTATGATTGGAGAAATTAAATTATTTTTTGGGATTGAAAATTACTCAGCTAGATAGAGGGATCTTTATATCTCAGTCCAAGTATGTTAAAGAATTGCTAAAGAAGATTGGTATGGAAGATTCAAAGCCAGTTGGTACACCTATGGTGATCGGATGTAAGTTGACACAAGATGATGATTCTCCTAAAACAAATCAGACTAGATATAGATCCATGATTGGTGTATTTCTCTATTTGACTCAAACTAGACCTTATATCATGAATGTCATATGCATTGTTGCAATATTTCAAGCTGATCCTAAGGAATCTCATGTGATAGTTGTGAAGAGGATTTTCAGGTACTTGAAGGGGATAGTTGATTTTGGCCTATGGTATCCTAAATAAGATGATGTTACTTTGAGACTTTTTACTGATGTTGATTGGGTAGGAGATGTGGATGATGAAAAAAGTACTAGTGGTGGTGCATTTCTCTTGTGAAAGAAGCTAATTTCATGGTTAAGTAAGGAGCAAAATTCCATTTCTTTATCTACTACAGAGGCAGAATATGTTGTTGCTAAGAATTATACTCAAGTATTGTGGATGAAGAAGATGTTGAAAGATATCAAAATTGTGTATGATGAACCTATTTCTATATTTTGTGATAATTCAAGTGCAATTAACATTTCTAAGAATCTGGTGTTGCATTAAAAAACCAAGCATATATCTATCAAGTTTCACTTTTTGAGAGAGAAGGTGAGTGAAAAGGATGTTAGATTGGAGTATGTGCCTACTAAGGAACAAACTGCAGATATCTTTACCAAGACCTTGCCTAAGGAAACTTTTGATTATCTCAAAGGGAAGCTAGTGGTGATCACCCCTCCTAATTAGAATTAAGATGCAATGACTTGCATTAGTCTATGCATTGCATAGTCATATCTTGTGATCTAGATTGATGTTGTGGTGGCTTCTACTTAGGGGGAGTAGTCACATGTTTAGATATGTGGATTAGAGCTTGTGTGGAGAAAGATAGTGTGTACCTTTTTCATTGATATCAAATGGGGAGAAGAGTCATGTGAAAATCTATGCAAGATTTAAGGATAAAAGACTCAAAACCTAAGGGGGAGAAAGTGTTAAGAGAAAGTGTCATTGATGGTGTTTCTCACATCATGTGTTGACATCAATGCCAAAGGGGGATATTTTTATATATTTTTGATATGTGGTTTTCATTGATGTCAACACTATTGGAATTAATGTCTTTAAGGTTGCATATGTCAAGGATATTGAGAAAATTGTAATGAAATAAGTTACAGGTTGTCAATGATGTAGTGAAGTTCATTATGATGGATAGCTCAATATATTGAGGATAAGGAGTTGTAGATTAAAGGGTTTGTTAACAAGTATATCTAGTTTATCCACCTAAAGTTTTAGAGGTTTGCATGAAGAGTTTATCAAGTTATGAGAATTGGTGTTTTGATAGTTGTTTTGTTGTTCTAGCTAATGTTCCAAAAAGAAGATGACATGATTCTAGTAATCTAAGTTGTTGTGGATGCTTCTATGGTGATTCATGATTCTTGTGGATATTTCTAGATCGTGCCCTATCTATGTTGTTGGTTCATATCATCTGTTTTGCTCACAATTTGTGATTTTCTTCTGAGAGTTCATGTTTTTCATGATCATGGCCAACAAGGTTATTGTAGCATGTTGTGGGCCTTTGAGGCTAATTGTTTAAGGTTTTTTATGTTTGAGACATGTGTTTTTGGGTCCCTACTATTGTTTGGCTAACATTATTTTATTCACATTGGTAAATTATTTATTAATTTGGTCCAACAGTTTGTACACATTTCATATTTTGTTGGGTTCACATGTAGTTGATGTTATCCCTAATTGTAGATATATATGATCAATTGTTTATACCATTTTATGTATGGTGTGAAGTGGAGAGCGAGATGTGCAAGAGCTATGTGTGAATAATGTTATAATCTTTCTAAGGCTGAAGTAAAGTGTGAAGAAGAGTGAGTAGAAGGAAGTGTTCATGTGCTTAATCAAAACTATTATTAGGCATTAGCAGATGCTATCTTCTTAGTTCAAGATCTCTCAGATGGATGTAATATGAACGTGACTGTAAGATAGTGTGTCTTCCTTTGGGAAATAATCCTTTTTGTATTTGAGTAGTGAGCTCTAGGTAGTGTGCCTGAATGCATGTGCATTCTCCATTTGTAATACTTTTAATAGAGTATAATATTATGGATTAACCTCCACCATGGTTTTTTCCTAATAGGGTTTCCACACAAAAATATTGGTGTTATGTGTGTTTTTGATGTGGTGATGGTTTATGCTTTTATGTTTATTTATTAGATCTACGAATAAGTTTAATAAGTATAATTTTTGTGACAACTAATTCACCCCCCATCTCAGTTGTCTTCCCTTATGTTTACAACAACCTATAGGAAGGCCAAAGTTTCTATTGCCAAATAAGTAGCTAAAGAATGTTCATCCAGTGTATGTAAATGTCGAATTCTTAATAGTACATTATTTTTCAACAATGCCTTCCATAATTAATGTACCACAAAATAATAGTTGGTCGTTAGGTTTCTTGGAGGTGGATGGCTTCAACTAATTGGTTGGGTCTTGAACTAGGGGTCTAATAGGAGGCTTTGAACTAGAATCTTGTTCTTTGGATGAAGAAGTTTTAACTTTGGGTGCCATGGTTTTAGGGTTTTCACAAACTAGGGTTTCTTTCAACAAAATGGAAGCTTACAACTTAGACAAGGATTTGACACAAAACAATAGTAGAACTAGAAAAGATAATTATTTGAAATGGATGTCAAACATTAAAAGAAATGCTTTAAACTAGAAAACCCTAATGAAAAAATGATAGAGCAATCACAAATAAGAAAATTTTGAATAATTGAGGAGCAAAGTGTTGATTTTACTTATTGGATTTCTAGTCACTTGAAAAACACTAAATTGATCATCGAACAAGCTCAAAAGTTGTAGCAAAAACTCCTTGAATGTGTTGAATGTATTATCAATTTGAAATTATTCTTTAAAGAGAGTTTTATTGTTTTAAATCTCTCCAATTTGGTATCTCTATGTCTTATCCACCATTATGGTTCACTCGCGCAACCTAGAATGACTCATTTTCCTTCAATACCAATTTTGAATGTTGATCATTGATCAGTGGTCCAGATTGAGTCAAAGATGTTTGAAAAATATGACTATAGATCTCCATCAGCATTGACCAATCAAAAATAGGCCATGTGGACCCTACCTCCAAGTCATCCGCAGGCTCCACCTTCTTTATGAGCACTGGGAGAATCCATGTGGCAACTTCCTTGCTTCCATACTTGTATTAAACCTCATGCAACTTTGAGCAACGGGGAGGAAGGGAAGGGCTCATATCAGATCTAAAACCTTCAATATTTGTGCACTTTAGCCTTTTAAGTCTCTGCCTTAGTGCATAACATATGAACATGATGAGTGGTCCAGATTATAAGATCTTTCTTACCTTTAAAACACATGCATAAAAGGTCCCTTTAGTAGTGTGCTTATTAATTCCTTCAACCCTTCACCAAAATATTTCATTAATATTTCCCACTCAATAATGTTCCTTTAATAGTTTTGATTTCTCCATGTGGCATCTCCCCGCTTCCCCATTGAGGGATGGGAGATGAAGTTGGGACCCCCACAGGCTAGTAGGGAATGACCAAGATCAATGCATACATTCTCATCTCCACTATCAATTTCTTTAAAGCCTGATAAACACTACCCCTAACAACGATGGTCCTCGTTGGTGAAGTGGACATGCGACACCCACCTACCAACCCATGTGAATTTTTTAATAGAAAATAAAACCTGATGGGGGCGCGTGGAGCAATCAGGATGAAGTCTTGAAGATCCGATAGCCTACATAAAATGATGATATCTACACATGCATAATTGTCAACACTTAAAGGTGGATTACTAGTTAAATGAATGATGAGGACATAAAACCTAAGTCCAAAAAATTATATCGATGATCAAAAATTAAAACAACATACATAGAATATTTGGAAAACATTAAAAGGATTGGTGACCCATACTAAGTAAAGAAATGATTAAAATAATCCAATGGGTAGTGACCAAGAACATTAAGATTGAGGGGTTGGTAAATGAATGGATGCTAAGGAATAGGTTATGACTTAAGTGACTAGGAATTGGTGACAACAAGTCAACAATGAATTAGAATGCATGCAAAGAGGATAAAATACTTAGGATTTTTAGAAAGGGTTTAAGAGACAAAACAAACCCTAAATCATGAAAATGACCAAAACCCTAAGCCCTAAAACTCATTCCAAACTATGAAAAAAACCATGTTTTGCAAAATTTATCTTAGGTTCCACTAGTGGATCCTATTGGGGACATATGTTCTTCTAGAAGAGAGTGAGATCACAGAATCTTAGGTTGAAGCAAACCAATCATAGACAACCAAAACTAGGAAACTACCCAAACAAGGTAGTCAGACCAGACCCAACCAAAGAAAACTCACCTATATACAAAGATATAAAAAACCTACAATGTGCATGGAAGAGAACATATTTCAAGAGAAATATGCCTTCAAGAATTATCCATGTATTGGAAATTCAAGAAGTTCACTAGTTGAATCCTACAGAAAGTATGAGTCATCACCATGATTGTTTTTGATTAGATAAGTGTCGAGCCATAACATATCAAACTTTCCATGTTTTCCCTTATCCTTAGATCTTGCATTACACATCAATACCATGTCTCCAATTTGGAACTTTCTTGGAGATTCCTTTTCATCATACAATTTCCTGACTTGCATCTACAATTTAACATTCTTTTTATGAGAATCTCTTCTTGTCTCTCCCATTTCCATCAATGCATCAATCCTATGTTGCATCTCATCACATGTATCTTCATCATATTCCTGGATAAAATTATACATATTCATTAGGATTTTTTGAGGTATTTTGGCTTCAATACCATAAACCGGATCAAAAGGAGTATAACTGATGGCTTTCTTTACTATCACCCTATCTGCCTATAGAGCCAATTTTAACATGGAATCCCAAGCTCTTTTTTTCATTAATCCTCTTTATGATCTTCATTAGGATTTTATTGCTTGACTTATCCTAGCCATTTCCTTGAGGGTGGTATGGAGAGGAGTAAGATTTCTAAAGTCTAGGCTTAGAACAAAATCCGGTGAATTCTTCAGATCTAAAATACATTACATTATCTTAGACAATTTTATCAAGCACTCAAAACTTGGTTAGTATGTTATCCATTAAGAAATATATGACTACTTTGCTTGTTGATCTCTTTGTTGGAATTTTTTCCACTGATTTTTGAAAGTAGTCCATAGCCACAAGGATCCATGAGTGACCTTCACTAGACTTGTCAGATATCTCTCCAATAAAATCAATGCCACATTGTTGAAATGGTACCTAGACTATAATTGGTCTAAGTGGAAAGTTTCCCAAGAAATTTAGCTTCCTATAAAACCTTTGGCATGCATCACATGCTCTTACAATTTTGTGAGAATCTTTGAATATTGTAGGCCACCATAATCCAACTCTAAAGACTTTATGGGTAGTGGTCTTAGCCATGTAGTGTCCAACACATACTCCACTGTGCATTTCATTCAACAACTCAGAGGCTTTGGCCTTATCTGCACATTTCAAAATAACACCATCTAGATTCCTCCACCATAGCTTACCATTAACAATAACATACTTGATGGCATGCAACTTGAGAGTCCTCTTTTCATTGTCAGTTAATCCTTTAGAGCGTTGCAACTTTTGCAAATAATAGATAACATTTGTATACCAGTCACAATCCTCCATATCACAAATGTTTGACCTGCCAAAATAATCTTCAAGGTTTATTTGATTTTCATCCAATTTTAATTCTACCATTAGCTTAGTCAATCCCTGACCTCTCACCAATTTGGTGATTTAGATGTCAATATTAAACTCTTATATTTTTTTATCCTTTGACACCTTTTACTCATGACCTCTTGTTGGGTAAAAATGTCTTTTATAGCTGCACTTGGAACATATGCAATAACTGTAGCTCCTACTAGATATGTATTAAATTTCTTCATAGCTTTAACCAATGCATATACCTATTTCTCCATTAAATCATATTTCAGTTCTGGAGCTTGAAGAGATTTACTAAAGAATGTGATAGGTTGTTCAAAACCATCTTGATTTTTCTATAGTAGAACTACAACAATAGTATGGAATGATACAAATGAGAATATTTATAGTGGCTTGGAAAAATCAAGAGTCCTTAGGAATAGGACCTCCTTGATTTCTTTCTTGATTGATTGAAAAGCCTTACTTGGCTCTTCAATCCATTCCACTATCTCACCCTTTTTTAACATCTTAGATATAGGGTGAGTGATCTCTAAAAATTTATAGAAAATATTCTCAATAATTTAATTTGAAAAAAAAATGATTAAATGCCTTTTTACATTCTTTGGTTGTCAATTTTTTTCAATGGCAACTACCCTTTTAGGGTCGATTCTAACTCCTTTTGACCCAATGTGTCCCAATAATTTTCCTTTGATAACCCTAAAGGCACATTTATTTGGGTTGAGTGAGATACCATATTCAAGGGCCTTGATAAATATCTTCTCCAAGTGCATATAGTGATCCTCTTCTTTCTTGGAGTAATTAGTTAAGTCATCCTATTAGATTGCCAAAAACAAATCAATGAAATAAAAAAAGGCTACATCTATAGCCCTTTGAAAAGTAGCACCTACATTAGTCAAACCAAATGGAATTTTGACATACACATAAGTGCCCCATGGAGTTGTAAATGTAGTCTTGTACTACTCAGACTCCTTCACTTTAACTTGGTTATAGCCAGAAAAACCATCTATCATGGACAATAACTCACAACCAGTCACCTTTTGCAACATGGATTCCATATTAGGCAGTGGATAGTTATCTTTTAATGACGATATTTTAAAATTTATGAAGTCAACACATAATCTTATATCACAATTCTTCTTCCTGATTGGAACTAAGTTAGACACCCAAGATGAGTTCCTATTGTTGGTGCATACATTTGTTATCACTCAAAACAATTAGTGTCTAGGGCATATCAGAATTTTTTTGTCAGTACTAGGAGCAAAATTGATTCTTTAAAGCAATGTGTAAACACATCACTTCAAAGAGGGGAAAAATGTATACACCTAAAAATGGTTTGGCTATATCTGATTAATAAAATATAATTATTTGATTAATTAACCTTTGATTCATCTTGTATGCATGCAAAAATGGTTTGAGCATCACATTAATTTAATACTGGCTATTTGATTAATATTCTAAATTCCTCTTCTATTATAAATAAATTCTAAAATTTATTTATATGGTTCATATTCTATTTGCTCTTTTCAAAATTCACCTTCTTTCTAAAATTAATTAAAAGGACAAATTCATCAATTTGTTATTTAATTGATTTCCCCTCTTCCTTTTAAATTTGAATTTTTAAATTTGAATTTAAAATATTCTTCTAAAATTGGTTAAGATGCACAAAGGAATTTATTTTTCATTTTTCTAATTTACCCTCTCCTATTAAATTGAATTTTTAATCCAATTTAAGCAAATTTCAATAACTTTCTTCTAACCACCTCCACCTCACATGCCACCTCATCAAGTGTCTCACAAATGAATTTTTATAAATTGGAAAATATGAAATATCTCCAACAAATTTGCGACCAATTTTGAACAAACTGAGACACATGGCTTCTCCTGATCTGTGATTCCTCTCAACACTTGGAAATTTGTCTAGTTGAAGGGAACCATCTCCCTGATTCCCTCCAGCCTCCTAATGCTTTGTCGTTGATGCCGCAGGATCATAATCCTGATCGTCCATTGTTGCCACATCATCTTGAGGCTTAAAAAATCTATAAATAGAGCCCTTTGCTACAACATTTCATAGAGAAATATTTAGACAAGCTTATGCTACTAAATTTTAGTGCATTTGTGAGAGAATTAGAGAGAATTTCAGTTTACTTTGCATTTTTAGCTCATTTTAATGTTATAATGGCATTTTAATTTTGATAGTTTAGTTCTTTCCATCTTCAATTTATCATTTTCATTTCATCATAATCATCATTTCAGCACTTGGATTCTAACACCATTCCATCATAGGATCATTTAGCTTCTATGCATCAAGTTATTAAAAAATCCAAAAACATAGGCATGCAGATTCATTGTAGCATCTCATTTCTTGAGTTGTCAATCATTGCAGGTTAATGTGCAGCAATAATAAGATCTGAGAGCATAATTTGCATAATTCCTTGGGATTAGATATCCATGGGATGAGTTAGAAGGATTGTAGTTTAATTTAATGTTACTTTTGATTTCCTTTTAAGTAATGCATTCTATGAAGGTGTGTTATACTAACATTGCAGGACATACTTTATACCACACATAAATTGGCACCCACTGTGGGGCCTCACCATATGATTTATTTGATTTTCTATTAAGTTTCATTTTGTAGGTTCCGTCAAAATATCGAAAATGGCATATACGAATTTTTCTATGGTGCATTTGGCTCCTATTTTGATGCATTCAGTTACCAGTTTTGGTGCATCTAGTTGTTCTTTCGACACATCTATCTCCTTTTCTAGCATGTCTAGTGTTTTCTACAGTGCATTCAGACCCTGTTTCAATGTGTTAGGGAGTTTAAATTTTAAATTCTATCAATTTTAGTTTTAGCGCATTCAGTTCATATTTTAGCGCATTCAATTGTTCTTTCAGCACATTCAGTAGTTTAGTGTGTTCGGTCTGAGTTTTAGTGAATTCGGTCTTTGTAATGGTGCATTCGATTTTTACTGTCGATTTTCCAGATTCTTGAAACTAATTAATATTTTTCTATCTTGTAGGAACTTAAAAAAAGTCAGAGACTTTGTGGAAACATTTACAAGAACGTTGTCAAAGATAAACATTCAAACTACTAACAGTTCGCTATAGGGTTAAATCTAGTTATTACTTTTCCTTTGGTTAAAATAGGAATCTAGTATAACTAGGAAGGTTAAGTTTACACCATGCTTGATGTGTTTGGAATGGTAGGTGAGTATGCTCTCCCTTTAATTGGGTGATCAGAAAGCTAGACCTATTCAATTTATTTACATTTTTAACCTTAGAGGGCCTACCTCCCCACTTCGAAAGGAGGGAACGATCCAACTAGTAACACACTCTAAGCTGAGTGACTTCCAAATGGGATATAAATGTGAGTTCTCAAGGAAATTTTGATTATCATGATCACCATTCCGACAAGAAGGGAAACAATGGTCTCTTGCCAAATGGATGGTGCCCCACGAATGGAAAGTCCTTACTAAAACCTCTTCGTTGTAGTTTGCCAAAAATTACCCTATCTATTCTTTGGTGCAACAATGGTCATTGTGAAGGCACCCACATCTTTGTAGTTTTCAATAGGAATGATCAACTTTCCATGTGAGATTCATGGGAGTTGGAAGCTTGGTTGGCCTGAGAAGTGAGTGCACTATAAGGGGGAGCCTTTGCAACCAATATTTTGAATTCATTCGCTAAGAATATGTGGTTGGAGTAAAATTTGCATGCGATCCAAAAGAATACGGTCCTACACAGCCTAGGAAATGTTCTTATCTGATGTGTTTACCAATATGCTTTTGAACCAAATTTTAAAAGAAAAATACACTAACACATTCAACCATTCATTCAAAAGGAAATCCAACTCAAATAGTCCAGATTCACTATCAAACTGTTAAAAACCAGAAAACACTTTCCAGTTCGATGCATTTGGTGCCTATTTTAGCATGTTCATACCATTCTCCAGCGCATTCATTTACTTTTTTAATGCATCTCGCTTATACATTCCTAGCATATTCTCTTTCAATGAATCCATATGCTATTTTAGCACATTCAGACCATTCCCCAACACATCCATACCATGTTCTGGTGCATCCAAAACTTTTTGCAATGCATCTGAGCCATTCTACAGCACATCTAATTTTTAGCACATCCATACCCTATTTCAATGAATCTGGTAGCTTTTCAAGAAGAAACCCAAATTTTCCCCCTTTTATGTCAGTCAACATTCAATTCAGATATTCCCTCTTAAACAACATCTTTTCATCATCCTAAAGTTTATGTTGAGGGATTGGAAATCAAACAAATTTTTCAAGAAATCCATTGCCAAGAGGATCAAGAAACTAAATAAGCACCTTGGCTTTAAGAAATTTTTGAAAAAGAGACTATTCTTGTACCAAAGTAGGGAAGTCTTGCTCGATTATCAAACCTTCCTTCATCGATATCACAATTTTGATAGAGGGTATACTGACAATTTTTCTTTAGAGCCTTTACCTTCACAAGCTTATTATCAATGAAGAGCTCTTTCACAAAGGCATAATCATAGTCAGCCAATTCACTATTCTTCCATTCCTCAACCAGAAATTCAATATTTCAATTGTCCCAATCAGTTTTTGCAATAAGATCCTAATCTTGTCAAAACTAGCATTCTCAAGTGAAAATCCTTTGTCTAAACTTTGATCAAACATCTCAAAGTTCCTTCCTCATCATATCAAATTTTGGATTTATTAGCTACATTTAACTATTAGGATTAGTCATTCTTCCTCCCGAAATAAAGCTCGCTTAACCAGATCTTTAAATCAACCCCTTTGGCATTCTCAAACTTTGGTCCAATATTTAGAGCATCATTATCACTTGTATGCTTGTCCAAACAAGATCTCAAAATCAGAAACTTCAAGAAAAATGAATTGAAACCCAAGAGAACATGGTTGAACCCAAAGTAAACCCCTTTCATGAACACCATCAAAACAAAACTGATGAGGTAAATGAAGAATATGTCTGACATGCCCAACAAGACCCAAAAATTTATAAAATTTTAGAAAAGGTTTTTGAAAAGGATGGAGAAAGACACCTTTTGATGTTGGAAAATGAAGGAGTCAAATTACCTGACGATTTTGATATCATGAAATTAAAAAAGACTCGCAAGAAAATGGAAACTAAAATACCAATTGAAACTAGAAAAGAAATAAAGACCAATGATCCCATAGATGCTTTGACACAACAAATGCAAAACATGCAAACAAGGGCCACTAAGAGGTATTCCATATAAGAAATATGTCCCTACCCATTCGATCAAACTATTAACATGATATAATTCCCTAAACATTGTGAATTTCCCAAATATGTCAAGTACAATGGGAAAACTAATATGATAGATCACGTAAGGGAATTCTAAATGATGAGTCTTGAATTTTCTCATGGGGACACTTATCTAATGAGGTTATTCCCATGCAGTTTAGGAGGACACTATATGCAGTGGTTTTCATAATTACCTCCAGGAATTAAAACTTTTGAAGAATTGGTTAACAAGTTTATCATGCAGCATTCATATAATATCCAACAGAAAATTACAATGAAAGACCTTTGTAACGTGAAAAAAAAGAAAGGGGAATCATTCCTCATATTATTACAAAGGCGGAGAAGGTTATTCACAAGGTATCCCTGACCCATACTGGAAAAAGAGAAAATAGAGGTGTTCATTAGTTACTTGAATGATGACATGAGATATAGGCTCAAATTACAATGTCCCCCAACGTTTAAGAAATTGATCAAAAATGGAATCAAGATTGAGGAGGCTTTGGTCAAATGAGGGATTCTTAAAATATATAACAAAAATAACTCGTCAAATTCCCCCAGCAATGATAAACTAATTTTTTGGTAAAAGTATAAAAATAATTACAATGATACCCCTCCTAAAATGTGCAATGCCAAACCAGTTTTTAATTTGTCGGGAAGTTCTTCAAATACAGATCAAAAGACCACCCAAATTGCTAATCAAACCAATAGTCAAAATGCTAACTAGGGGAATAATCAAAACAATCAAACATCATCATCTAGGAATCTCCCTTATCAAACATCAAACAATCACATGAATCCACATTGAGGGAACTTATTGCAGAAAATATCATCACTTTACCTAAAACCTAAGGTTTTGAGCCCAAAGTAAAATCATCATGGTGGAATTAAGCCCATTATTATGAATTTAATCAATGTAAAGGTCACCTCACCAACAATTGCATGCAAATGAAGCATAAAATAAAAGATTTGATTGACAACAAAGTCATAACGATAGAGGAGCCTCAAAATAACACTGATCATGGGGTATTTAAGAACCCTCTACCAAATTATGACAAAGGAGAATCTTCTAAAAATAATGGCAAAGGAAAGAACGTAAACTATGTTCAAGATACTATCATCCTTAATATTTCAGTCATTGAAGATCATGCAAATGACATTGAAATCCATAACCCACCAAGTCCTATTATAACTAATCATCCAATCAATGACACAAATATTATTTTTGATCAAATCCTCAATATCCTACAAGAAATGGTTGTAACAGATAATCAAATAAATGTCATCAAAATCAATGGAAATCAAGACAGTGTGCCAATAAACGTAACCACATGAGATCAAACAAAATATATTTTGAAGGGAAGTTCTTCCAAAACACCTGTTGCTACATCTCATCAATACAACATTGTCGATCAACTCCATAAAATCCCCACATAAATATCAATATTGGAGCTTCTAAAAATCTCTCCTTCTCACAAAGAGATTCTGGAAAAATCCCTAGTCGACATGACAGTTCCAAATGATCTAGAAGTCTGTGCTTTCCAAGCCATGATGGGACACCTAGTTGCACCTCATTGTTTGTTCTTTTCAGAGAATGATGATGTATCCCTCACCCATCCCCACAATGTGGCCCTTCATATATAAGTTTTAATCCATAAAAGCAGTGTCAAGCGTGTCCTTATAGATGGAGGAGTAGGACTTAATATTTGTAATTTAAAACTTTTCTAAGCACTAGAGTTCTTTGAAAATGCAATAGATCCAAGAAAGAAGATCACAATAAAAGCATATGATGATGAAGAGAGAGCATCAAAAGGTTTGATTATATTTCCCATTTAGGTGGGGGCTATCTAGAAAAATGTGGTTTGCCAAGTTTTGGACAAGGATTTAACATATAACATACTCTTAGGTCATCGATGGATCCATGAAATGCAAGTTGTACCATCAACATATCATCAGTGTCTAAATTTTCCCTGCAATGGCCAAGAAATCACTATTCCTACTGATTCAAATAATCCTCAACAATGCAATGCTCTAAAGGCTATCCAGGATGTGTTTGTGCCTCATAACCATGAAGCTCCTAATTCCATTCCTGATATTGCCAATAGTTCTAGTCAAGCTAATCATTTATCTTCATCTTCCAAATAGCTGGGGGAAAAGGAAGAGTCTAGCCCTTCTACATCCACCAATTCTAAAGCCTAGTTAAATACCCTAGCCAAACAATTTGAAGAGAAATTCCAAATCAAAGATAAAGGTTTCGATGAGTATTCCATTGAACAATCCCTTTGTCTTTCACAGTTAATGCCTCCAAAATTCTCTAGTCAACCATTGACCTCATCATCCTCCCAACCAGTCACACTGTTTGATGGTCGATTCATAAAATGGAGCACTCAGGAGGAAGAATCAGATGATAGAGATGTTTTGAACTAGCTCTACAAAGATGAGACTAATTCTCAAGCCACAACAACAAATGTCCAAACCACTAAGTATGGAAAAATATTCTTGATCTTGGAGAAGATGGGATACGACAGACAAGGACCCATTGGAAAAAGAAAAGAGGGTATAACAGAACCTATCCAACCCATTATAACCAATCCCAAAGATAAAATAGGGTTAGGATACAAAGAACATCAGAATGAAGAAGAAACAAAGGAAGACCCAAAACATAAATTTTTTGAACAAATTCTACAACTACAAGCAAGTGAAGTCTTTGAGTCTAATTCCAATAAATATGAATGGGATTCATTGTTAGAAGAGTCATGTCATGACAAGGATGTTGATGTAATATATAAGTATACTCCCATGCTTGAGGAGGTACAAGGCTCAAGACTTAGACCACTTGAAATATGAACACAAAATATCGATGACTTGAGTGAAGATGATTAAACTCTTAGCGATATAGATCATTCAGAAGAAGGTAACATCATAGACCTCGATTTGGCCCTAGTCTTGTATGATAATTATATAGCCATTAGGATTCTTACAACATCTGAGTTGAATCCATCTAATGACACCTTACCTCTACTACACCTTGAACTGATAGATTGGGATCAAACCGAGCCAATTGACATACCCACATTTTCAAATGATGAAGCCATTGTGAAATTCCTCTATGTCGTTAATCCTGAAATAGTGCCCACCATTGAACATCCTAGAAGAAATTCACAAGAGGAGAGTGTCAAGTTTCCTAGCTGCAAAATGAACAAAAAATATGGAATATCTAATGGTGAAAACCATTCTATGGTAGTATAAGATCAAGAAATAGTAAAAATAAAGAGTGCATCCGATGGTGAAAACATCTTTGAGGCGCCAAAGGATGGGAAATTTGACACTCTCCCAAAACACTTCCAACAGAGATCCAAAGTTCTGATTGAACCAACATAGTCCATCAATGTCAACACTACGAAAACAATAAGAACTCTTCATCTAGCCGAATTATTGACAGAAATAGAGAAGCCCAACTTTATCAAGTTCTTCGAAGAGTGGCAAGTCAACTTTGTCGGGTCATATGTAGATATGCCAGGGATAGATCCATACCTCATCATGCACCATTTATCCCTTCCTTCGGGAATCAAACTAGTCAAACAAAAGTTGAGAAAAATGCATCTACACATTTCCCTATTGGTGAAGGCTAAACTAAATTTGTTGGATGTCGGATTCATCAAGCCCATTGGCTATGCAAAGTGGATATCTAATAGTTTACCTATCTCCAAACTTGATGGCAGCATAAGGATTTGCACTGACTTTAGAGATCTCCACAAGGCCTACCTAAAAGATGATTTCCCCTTACCTAACATAGATATCATTGTGGACTTGACAGTAGGACATGGCATGTTATCACTGATGGATGGGTTTTTTGGATATAATCAAATCAAAATAGCTCTTGAAGATCAAGATAAGACAGCCTTCACATGTCCATGGGGAACCTTCTATTGGAACATCATGCCCTTCAGGTTGAAAAATGCAGGGGTCACTTATCAAAGAGCTATGACAACTATTTTCCATGACATTATACATACTTTCATGGAGGACTATGTAGATGATTTGTTGTAAAAATATCACACAAGAGAAGAAAATATGGAAATATTAGACAAACTCTTCACCCATCTAGAGAAGTTTAATGTGTGTCTCAATCCAAAGAAATGTGTATTTGGCGTAACGTCAGCAAAACTACTTGGGTGTATAGTGTCAGAGAAAGGCATCGAGGTGGATCTATCAAAATTAAAAGCTATTATGGAGATGCCCCCACCAAAAAACATCTATTAACTAAGGTCCCTATAAGGAAGATTCCAATCAATCAGGAGATTCATCTCACAACTGGTCGATAAGACCCATCCTTTCACACACCGACTAAACAAGAATGTTTTCTTTCAATGGAATGAGAAATGTGAGGTATCTTTCAATCAACTAAAATAGTATCTCATGAGTCCACCTATCCTAACACCTCCAACAGAAGGAAATCCTCTACTATTGTACATCACTACTACTGACCGATCATTGGGAGCTTTATTGGCGCAAGAAGATTCAATGGGGAAAGAAAGAGAAATTTATTATATTAGTAGAACCTTGAATGGATATGAAATCAATTATATCCCCATTGAGAAAGCTTATCTAGCTGTAGTGTTTTCTACCCAACAATTACGACACTATGTGCTGACTGATATAGTTAAGCTCATAGCCAATATTGATCCACTAAAGTATCTCCTAAGAAAATAAAATCTGACAGGAATACTGGCCAAGTGGGTAATGGTACTCAATGAATTTGACATCCAATATGTTGATAGAAAAGATATCAAAGGGCTAGACATTGTTGATCAACTAGCTAAGGCACCACTTCATGATGATCATCCACTCCACATTGAATTTCTAGATGCAGATGTCCTGACAGTAACAACAAAATAATGGATTTTATATTTTGATGGTTCCTTCACTCAACATGGATCAGGAGTAGGAATGTTATTCATCACTCCCCTAGGGAACACTATTCTGAAATCATATTGCCCGATGTTTCCTTGCACTAACAATATAGCTGAATATGAAGCACTCATTATTGGGATCAAGGTAGCCATGGAATGGAAAATTACAAAGCTCCAAGTTTATGGGGATTCTCAACTAGCCATTAATCAGGTCAATGATGATTACCAAACCAAGGATGATAAACTAATTCCCTACAAGAGAATGATCGATGACTTCAAGAAGTACTTTTTTCGACATCAATTTTGGTCAAATTGTAAGGAGTGACTACAAATCTGTCGATGATATGGCTACTATTGCTTCTTTTTTGTATATTCTAGAAAGATGAGGCCACTATGAGTTCATGGTGGAGCAACTGTTTACCCCCACCTATGATGAATCTAAGTCTCACCTTATTTTCCACCTAGATGATGCCAATATCTCCATCTATGGAAAGATATACACTTACCTAAAATATAGCACCCTTCCACTTGATCTTTCCTACAACCAAAAAAGAAATTTCATTTGCCAAGCCACCTGCCATACCCTCATAGCTAATGTACTTTACCACTAAGGTCTTGATGGAACCCTCTTACGATGTCTAGAAATGATGAGTTTGAAACAACTTTATGCAATGTCCACAAAGGTATTTGTGGAACTCATTCAAGTGGTTTAACCCTTGCCAAGTAAATCCTCCATCTAGGATATTGTTGGCTGACTATGGAGAGAGAAGCCTTTCGATTTGTCAAAACATGTAGAAAATGCTAGATTCATGATAATCTCATTCATGCAGATGTGCAGGAGTTACAATCCTTTGCATCAACATGGCCATTCTGTCAGCAGGGGTTAGGCCTTGTAGGAAAAATTCACCCATCTTCATCAAATGGACACAAGTTAATTATCATAGCCATAGAGTACTTCACAAAATGGGTTGAATCAGTACCTCTAATCACCATCATAGGAAAGTAGATCTCCTCATTCATATTGAACTACATCATTTATAGGTATGGTATTCCTCAATCCATTATCATTGGCAATGGTAGACCTTTCAAAAATCAGGACGTGCAAGAACTCTATGAGAAGTTTCATATCCAACATCGGTTTTATACACCCTATTATCCTCAAGGGAATGGTGAAGTAGAGGCCTCTAACAAAACCATCCTGAAGATCCTAAAGAAAATAGTCAACAGTGTTGGGCGTGACTGGCATACTCAACTGAATCCTGCTTTGTGGGCCTATCATATAGGTATTTGTACCCCCACATGGACCACACCATATGCCCTCATCTATGGGTTTGAGGTTTTCTTGCCTATTGAGGTGGAGATACCATCACTTCATGTATCCTTGAAAGGTCTCATTTTAGATGAAGATTACCATGTGGCTAGATTGCAAGAGCTAGAGTTGTTGGATGAACGTTGTTAGTTGGTAGTAGATCACCTGAAAGTATATCAACAAAGAATGTCCAGAAGTTACAATCACAAAGTTAGACCTAGGGAATTTCAAGAGGAATATCTAGTTCTTAAAGAAACTCCCTATAATCAGCAAGATTAGGGAAAGAAGGGAAAATTTGAACCTAACTGGCTAGGTCCTTTTGTGGTAATATCAATCTTTGGATCGGGGGCATATTAGTTATCTACACCTAAGGAGGATCTATTTGAGGAACCAATGAACAACCTTCACCTAAAGAAGTTATATACCTGATACAGCCAGTGCATGTCTTAAAAATTCCTAAAAAAATCATAAAAAGTCCTAAAAAAATCATAAAAAGCAAAAAAAGTCTTGAAAAAATCATTAAAAAGCAGAAAAATGTCTTGAAAAAAATCGTCACCCTGATGAAAACCTGGTAAACAAGCGTCTTGGTGACAGTATAAAAATCAAAAAATCAAAAAAATTTAAAAAGAACAGAAAAATACAAAAAAAAAGTGAAAAATCAAAAAAATGGTTGCCTTGATGAAAACCTAGCAAACAGGCATCTTGGTAACAACAATATAAACAAGTGGTGAAAACTTGGTCAACAGACACTATTTTTCATAGGTCAACTTCTCTGTCTTTTTGAGTGTGTGTTGATTGTCTGCTTCTGCCACCCCTGTGCATTCATGCATATCTTGGAGCGAGCTTCATGTCCATATCTGGCTAACGTGATCGTCTCACTCTAGGTTGGTTCTCATTGTACATATCCATAATAAATTTGGTATTTTCTCACTGGCGAAAAAATCCTAATCTCACTGGGGGTGAATCACCATTGAGCATAACTAAACAAGCAAGCAACCAACAAACCATAATGTCAAAATAATAATCCCAGCAACCATTTCAAAATTCGAGCATCAAAAATCAATCCAATCCAATCAAATCAAATCAAATCAAACATCAACATCAAGCCAGATCATCTCATCACTCAAGGATCATCTTCTGAATCATGGTTGGATCACCTTAACAAAACTGTTCAAATGATGTATTGTGATTGTTGTTATCATTTCTTGGGAGTACGTTGATGATGTCACAAACTAGAGGCACTGTGATCAAAAATCATATTTTTCTTTATCTGTTGCTTGTGAATTAATTATTACTACCGTGTAAATTTTCGCAGGACATGCTCTACAAAGTATCATTTATGAAATTATGAATTTGCATAGGAACATGATTAACTCTTGTCTGTTTACACAAGTGATACTCAGGTCATCTCGGTCTAATTATACCTAGATTCTTATGTTATCTTCCATTATCAAATCTCAACGGAAGTTGTATGGAAGTTTTACTTAGGTCATCATGGTCTATTTTTATGCCATCGATGTTTGTACTAACTTTCAACATAATCAAAATGCTCAATGATGACAATATGCACAACAAATAAGATTAACAACATTGCATAGATAGAATTGCATTTCATATTAGTTTACATCTACACTATAGATTTTCTAAGTTTGTCATCCTCAAGGTTGATGTTATTTATTTTTACAAGATTTGAGTATACTTGACATAACAAAAATATCATTCAGTTGCATTTCCATTTCATTCCATAACATACATTCATGTGCATTTGAAAGTTTCCAAAAATAAATCATAATACCATCACATCAAGATCATAATAAATCCATCTCATCACATTTACATTCGTAATAACATCATTATCCATCTCATCATATTTGCATTCATAATAACATCATTATCCATCTCATCATATTTGCATTCATAATAACATCATTATCCATCTCGTCACATTTTAATTCATAATAACATCATAATCCATCTCACATATTTTCATCATAACATTCATCTCATAATATCATAGCATAAAAATCATACATCTATACATCTACATGTATCACAAATCATTCATAATAAAATCACATTTCATGTCATTTGCATCCATATCACCATCTATAATCATCCATTTGCAATTCATAATAAAACCATTTGCATCCATACATCAATATACATAAAATAATAATAAAGATCCCATTTCATATCATTCACATACATATCATCCATCTCATTAATTCATCCATCCATAATAAAATCATCATCATCCATATATGCATCCATAACATAATCATATCAAAACATAGCATAATCATATATAACATAAATTAAATGCATCCATCCATAATAAAACATCAATACATAAGATCATCGACCGCCACTACAAATCATATAAACTCGTGAAAATATTTCAAGTATACAATGATAAATCTGAGAAGGAAATACACCAAAAATGTGGCATAATGGCCAAGTCTATAAATCACAATGTAAAATTAGGTCTTCTTGGGAGATCCTATGGTATTGCCACCTGATGTGGCCGATCTTTGTCCTATCCCTAAGGGCCCTACCCCTAATGGTCCTATCCCTAGTGGTGGATGTCTGCTTGGTGGAAATGGTTGGGTAACTCCTCTACTAGTAGTATGAAAATGTGTGCACCTTGATCTGGATCTAGTATAGCTGACCCTCTGCCCTAGTGGCACAACCTCATGGTATCTTCCCCTATAATATTATGCCTCCTTGGCAGACTCTTTGAGCTCTCTAACAAGGTCAGCAGTACCTATACCCTATGCAACAGTCTGTACCCTATCAGCCATGGCTATAGCTTGTGCCTCTTGCCTCTTGGAATCATCTCGCTTTGTGGTAAGTGTGGCTACCTAGGCTTGTAACTATACCATCTTCCCCTGTATCTGAACCTGAGCTAGAGCCTATGCTTGAACCTGTGCCTAGGTCTAGGCAAGCTAACCCTGTAGTGCCTAAATTTGTGCATTTAAACTCTGCACCTGCCCCTATAGACCAACAATCTGAACTTGCTATCTCTGTGATGGCATCCGTACTATCAATGGTCAATGCCCAGTTGGTTCCGACTATTGCCTCTTGGGGATACCCCAAAGACTGGTGCACCCACTCTTCCACCACCACCACCATCATCTCCTCAACCACCTCCACTATCATCCCCTCCTCCACCACCATCATCCCCATCTCCCCCTCCATCTCCACCCCTTGGCTGTGTAGCTAGTCCTCCCCCCTCCCTACATCCAAAATTGGTGTTGGCTCATCGGGATTAAAAATTTGTGGAAATGGATGAGTGTGGAAGTACTCCACGTAATCTGTCATCATCTGAGCATCTATGATATCAGGGTGGTACTACCAAAAAATGGGTTGTAAGTTGTAGTACTCGGCATAGGTTGTATCATAATTAATAGTCGGCCCCCACTCTAGTATGTCCTTCCACCATTGCACATAATGCATTGCCCCCTATGGCATCCCCTAGATGTGACCATACTGCCTGTGGACTCTCCCAAACATGAATCTCTCCAAAATATAGGGTGTCCTCCCTATCAAGTATTTTCTACAAAATATAATGGGAAGCTTTGCACCATCTAAGGGCCATGCCTCACAATCTAAATAGGGTCTCCATATCATTGTATCCAGGTTATATAAGACCCACCTCCAATACTCTAACTTTCCTAGCTTATGCTAGACAAGTGGCCTTGAATATCCAAAAACGTATGGGTGTCCTACTACTCATACTCTATCACCAACTGGTCATGTAATCACTATATGCTCCCAGGCCCAAAGTTGTAGAAGTGTACACCCTGTTGATAAACTCCCTTCTTGTAGATACACTACTTGGTGCAAATCATGTTATAAGTGTGCCAACATGCATGAACCCCAAGCATATACTATCTCATGAGCAATCATGCTCTCGAACAATCATCCCCAGCCAACTGAAAGGCCCTTCGACCCACAGTCGGGGCACATAAATCCTCCAACAAAGCCTGCTAGGACATAGGGTAGTGGTTGCTAAGTCACAATGAACTCCTACCAAGATAGCAAATAACCAGTAAGCCCATCATCATGAAACATCTATCGTAGGGAATCTATCCCTCCCTACTCCTCCACATCATACATCACCAAGGTCCCAATAACCAATATCTATAGAATCTGATAGATGTCCTCTAGGGTCACTATCATCTCATATGTAGGTAAATGAAATATGTTATGGTCACTATGCCGCCTCTTTGCAAGTGCTTTCAGTATCCCCCAATTAATCTAGTACTGGGGCATATCTATTAGTGAGCTCAAACCACACTGGTCTATAATGACAAGATCTATCAGAGTCAGCTATGGGATAATGTCCCATGTCCCTAGAAAGTGCTCACAAACCTGAAGGTTCCCTAATCCACCCTCCTAGAATCAAATCAAAATATCAAATCAGCAAAAAATTCAATCAGCCTATCAATCAATCATATCATCTAATCAAATCAGCTCACACAAGATTCTGATCAAATCTTGAGGAGCACCTAACCTATCATGAGATCGATCAATCAACATCCATCATATCTTTTCATCATTCCTCACCTATCATGAGGATGATCATCAATCAATCAATCAACATCAATCTATATTTTCATCGTTCCTTGCTTATCATGAGGATGATAATCAATCAAATGATCAATCAACCTATCCTAATTCATCGTTTCTCACATATCATGAGGATGATCATCAACCTATCAATCAACATCATCCTATCATTGGCTAACATGATAAAAAATCATCAAAATCTAGGAGGAATTCATCAAAATCATCAATTTCAGTTGGATGCACTAAAATAGGGTTTCTATGCACCGGTTTACTAGATGCACTAGAAGATCTATTGGATGCACCAAAATAGAGTCCCGATGCATTATTTCATAGATGCGTCAGAAAACTAAACCTATGCATTGAAACAGCATCCCGATGCACCATTTCCCGGATGTGCCACTTAATCAACCCTATGTGCGACTATATCACACCTATGCGCTATTTTCCGAATGTGCTAAAGTTTTGACCCTATGCATTGAAATGGAAGCTAGATGCGCCGAACTAATTTGGGGGTCCTAACTTAATGGGATGCACTACTACAAGCTCCCTATGCACTGAAGTGGGTACCCTATGTGCTAATTCGCCTACTCTATGCACTAAAATGTGAAAAAATTCAAATTTTCAAAATAAAAATTAAGGTGCGAAAATAAAAATTTGAAATTCAAAAAAGTGGTTTTGGGGTATGTACCAGAGGTCCATACGCAACTAGACATTGGTGATGGAAAACATGCTTGAATCGGTGTGTGTGGCAAAAAATTTTGTCCATCTTTGTTCTAGAGGCTCTCACTCTTCAAAATGCTAAGCTTACAAATGAACTTAACTTTTACCCTTTTACGCCTTTTAAAGGTTAATTAAGGGGTAATAATGGTGGCATTTTATTTTATTTTTTCAAAAGGGTGTCTTTTATCAACTAATCATCAGTATGGTGAATCTCTTCTAATTTTCAGGAGATAAATTAGGTCATTCTTATCAAACTCCATCGATCATCAACACATTATTGAAAATCATTTAAATCATCAAAAAAATCAAAAATCCCCGATTTACCTCTCGAGGGGGCATCCTTTCATCATCGCTGAAAAATCGAAGTCCAGGGCATGAGGAAATGTTTTATCATCATGGTTGGAAAATTTATTCTTTGAAGTAATGCAGCCGTGCACATCACTTCAAAGAGGGGCAAAATGTATGCACACAAAAATGGTCTGAGCATCACATTAATTAAATACTGGCTATTTGATTAATATTCTAAATTCCTCTGCTATTATAAATAAATTCTAAAATTTATTTATATGGTTCATATTCTATTTCCTCTTTTCAAAATTCACCTTCTTTCTAAAATTAATTAAAAGGACAAATTCATCAATTTATTATTTAATTGATTTCCCCTCTTCCTTTTAAATTTGAATTTTTAAATTCGAATTTAGAATATTCTTCTAAAATTGGTTAAAATGCACAAAGGAATTTATTTGTCATTTTTCTATGTTACCCTCTCCTATTAAATTGAATTTTTAATCCAATTTAAGCATATTTCTACAAATTTCTTCTAACCACCTCCAACTCACATGCCACCTCATCAAGTGTCTCACAAATGAATTTTTATAAATTGGAAAATATGAAATATCTCCAACAAATTTGCAACCAATTTTGAACAAACTAAGACACATGGCTTCTCCTACTCTATGATTTCTTTCAACACTTGGCAATTTATCCAGTTGAAAGGAACCATCTCCCTAATTCACTCCAACCTCCTAATGCTCTATTGTTGATGCCGCAGGATCACAATCTCGATCGTCTATTGTTACCACATCACCTTGAGGCTTGAAAAATCTATAAATAGAGCCCTTTGCTACAGCATTTCATAGAGAAATATTTAGACAAGCTTATGCTACTAAATTTCAGTGCATTTGTGAGAGAATTAGAGAGCATTTTAGTTTACTTTGCATTTTTAGCTTATTTTAATGTTATTATGGCATTTTCATTTTGATAGTTTAGTTCTTTCCATCTTCAATTTAGCATTTGCATTTCTTCATCATCATTTTAGTACTTAGATTCTAACACCATTCCATCATAGGATCATTTAGCTTCTATGCATCAAGTTATTGAAAAATCCAAAAACATAGGCATGTAGATTCATTGTAGCATCTCATTTCTTGAGTTGTCAATCTTTGCAGGTTAATGTGCAGCAATAATAAGATCTAAGAGCATAATTTGTAGGATTCCTTGGGATTAGAGAGTCATGGGATGAGTTAGAAGGATAAAGTATAGTTTCATTTAATGTTACTTTTGATTTCCTTTTAAGCAATTCATTCCATGAAGGTGTGTTATACTAACATTGTAGGACATACTGTATACCACACACATCTACTTATAAATAAATAGAAATATTTATTTATATAGTTCATATCCAATTCTTTTATTAAATAGAAATATTCAATAATTTGTTCTATTTAATTATCTAATTCTTCTATCTTAATTAAATAAGAAAATTAAATAGTTTCTTTTATTTAATTATCCAATTCTTCCTTCTTAATTAAATAAACAAAAATCACATAGTTTGTTTAATTACCATTCCCTTTTATTAAATAAACAAATTTTAATTATTTTATTTAATAATATTTCTTCCCTCCAAATTCAATAAACTCAAATTTCTAATTGAGCACATGTCTACAACTTTTTCTCTCAATAAAGTTGAAAGCTTCAACTTGCATTCAATTTTACTTTATCTTTCGAACCAATTTTGAAACAAACTTTAACAGTTTGAAATAGTTGGCTTCATGGATCCATAAATTCTTCCTAATCACTTGCCATAATGCTTTGTTGAGAGAAGGCATTTCCCTTCTTCTTCTCCAACTTCTTCATCTTCTACCATTGATTTATCTAGATCAAATATGAACTATTGCTTGATGCCACATCACAATTTTCCTTTCAAAATCTATAAAAGCAACCTCTTGCTATAGGAAATAGATCCCACTTTTTTTACAATTTTACTTTGCAAGAATCATTTTCAAGCATTTTAGAATACATCATATACCATTTTGCAATTATCAAGTAGAAGCATTTTAGCAATAATATTAGATCACAATCATGTCACAACATATCACATTAGTTGTATCTTAGTTTATCATATCATTTCATATTAGTATCACAATATCACAACTTTTATTATCAATCATATCATTATCAGCATCTCAGCATATTATTTATTTTATCATTTGCATTCTCTAGGTTTTCATTTTAACAATCATAGTGTACACAATCTGAGAACCACTTTGATTTAATAAATCCTTGGAGTTAGAGAGCAATGGAATGACTTTAGAGATTTTATTATGCTTCAAATAGATTAAATTTGTCATTTGAATTCTGTAATAATGTTGCGCTAAGGTGTGTTGTTATTATTTCACTTACACATATTTTCCACACACATAAATTGGCACCCATCATGGGGAAAATCCCCATGATTAATGTTTTTTTGGAAATTGACTGCAAATTTTGATGTGATGATGTTTTAGCGCAATCATAAGTTTTTACAATGCATCCAACAGATATTTCAACACATCTGAATACTATTTTAGTGCATCTAAATATTGTTTCGGTGCATTCAATCACTATTATAGCACATTTAATAATTATTTCAGCGCTTTCATTCATTACTTTGGTGCATATAATCTTTAGCGCATATGCTTAAAGTTTTAGCGCATTGGAGCATTTTTACAAAAAATTGAATCATTTTGGATATTAATATATGTTTTATGTTATAGGTACAAGGTACGTTGGTCAAAGAAAGTTGTTTGAAACATTTACGCCAGTCAAAGACAAAAAAATTACAGATTACTAATGGTGTTTGTAGGGTTTTGAATTTATCAATGCTTTCCTTTATTAAGTTAGGTATCTAGCTTAAGTAAAAGGATAACCGAATCCCTTGTTTACTATGGTTGAAGTGATAGGCTTATGCTCTCCCCTTCACTGGGTGATCAGAATGCTAGACTCACTTTTCATGCTTTATTAACACCTTTAGAAGGCCTGTCGTAGTGGGAAAAAGTACTCACCCTATGGGAATGACCTAACTGGGAACAACCAAAGCCAAGTTTTCCAATCCACTATAATCAAAAATAAATTTAGGGAAAGTCCAAAATTCAATAGAAGTGTGCAAGATAACCATCCCTAAAGCATTTTTTCTAAAGTTTGGGTGGTCTCCTGAGGGATTTTATCTATTTTTTTCTCCGAATGGAAACCATATCTACAAAATTTATGTTAGAATCCATCCATGTCAGTTTCTGAACACTTTCTATATCACAATGCAAGGGGAGGGAAGAATCTTCCCCCAAGAAACTCACCATATAACTATCAGATACCCTGGCCAAAATTGGAGGATTCAACTTTGTTTAAGACTTGAGAAAGGAAAAAACACAGGCGCCCTCTAGAGGTGCATGGTTGTGTAAGCTAACATAGTTTCAAGATGTGAGTTGTGGTATTTTTAGTGACCATTTGAGATAGAAAAGTGATTGAACTATCTTTATTATGTCATACCAGTGAAAATTGAAAGAATCAGACCTAATTCTAGAACACACTATATGTTTAATGTGTAGATTTAAAATAACCATTTGCAAACTTGTCAACTATTGTGTGTGCAACTCATTTTCAAAAGTAAATCATCCAATCAAAGCAATCATTTTCCATATTCTACAACAAGAAAATTAGAAACAATGTCATCAAATCAGGAGTTTATACCTTGAAGTCAAACACATTCACTGTCAAAAACTAGAGAAAAAATAAATTGTCAAAATATTGAATATTTCTAGAATAGTGCATTCGCTATCTGTTATAGCACATACAATTTGTTTTACAATAGATTGACTCATCTTTTAGTGCATAAGAGGAATAGTCCAATGCATGGGAGTAATAGTTTGGCGCATATAAAGAAAAGATTAGCACATAGGAGGAACAGTCTAGCGCATACAACTTGCTTAATAGTGCATCAAACTAGTTTGTCAGCGCATCTGCCAATTCTTTTAGTGCATCAAAGGACTATTATAGCACAAAAACCAAAGAGTTGTTTTCACTATTTGTCAGACTTTTTACATCAGAATTTGGATTTTATTAGAATAGAAACCTTTCTCAAATCAAACCAGAGTCTTAAAACCTTCAAAACCTAAACCTTACAAGTGAGATTCTTCAAATTAAACTCAGATCTACCATCCAAAAGTGTCTAAATCAATACATCTGATTAAAAGCCAAGTTTCATTATCAAGATCAGTCATCCTAATCCAAGGAATGAAGTTGTATAATCATATTTGTCAACTTAGTCTAATCAATAGAATCTATCATTCTATTTGACTCAAGTTAACATACTTGACACTATTTCAAACCTAGATAAAAGTTTAGTGGAAAATTATAACATTCGTATGCTAGTTTTTACAAGGTCACAAAGACTAAAAATTCAAGAAAAGGAAAGTGAAATCCAAAAAATGTATGAGATTGAATAAAATATTCTCAATAGATCCAACCAACATGATAATGATGAAATATCCAAAGAGGAAATACAAATTATGCAATAAGACCCCAAGTTCCATAAGTTTATGGAGAAAATTCTAGAAAAGGATGGGGAAAAGTATTTGTTAATGTTAGTTGATCTGGGTGTTAAAGTTCCAAAGGACTTCAATATTAATAGATTGATAGGAACACCTAAAAGAGTTGAGATTGAAACACAAAATAAAGATGAAGTGGATGCAATGAAACATAAATTACAAACATTACAACAACAATTCCAAGATATACAGACTAGAACTACTAAGAGGTACTTGTTGTAGGATATTTTTCCATATCCTTTTGCTCAAAACATAAACCTGGTTCCATTTCCAAAACACTGTGAATTTCTGAAGTACAATAAATACACTAGAAAAATAGACCCTCTTTACCATGTAAGGGAATTTTGAGCTATGAGCTTAGAGTTTTCCCATGAAGAGACATACTTGACGAGACTATTACCAAGAAGCTTAGTTGGATAATGTATGGAGTGGTTCTCTAAATTAACTCTAGGAATTAGATCTTTTGAAGATTTAGTTAACAAATTTATAGCTCAATACTCTGATAATATACAACATGATATCACAATGAAGGATCTTTGCAATGCTAAACAAAATAAAGGTGAAACATTTCTCTCATTTTTTCAAAGATGGATAAGGTTGTTTACAAGATATCCACGTTCCATTCCCGAAAAGAAAAAGATGGAACTATTCATTAATAATTTAAATGATGGCATGAGTTATAGACTTGAAATATAATGTCCACCTACATTTGAGAAAATGATTGAAAAGGGGCTTAAGATAGAAAAAGCTTTGGTCAAGAGATGAGTCCTAAAAACATACAATGAAGGATCAAACAATGCCAATACCTCTAATCACATCAACAACAATGATAAACCCAAGTTTTGGCAAAAATATAGAAATTATGGAAAAAATGATGTTGTAACTAAAACACAAAATACAAAACCAATATTTAATTTAACAATAGCTGAAACTAAGATAACTCAAAACAACAACCAAGGCAGAAATTTAAATACAAATGAAAACAACAATTCAAACAATGTTGGATCTAAATCACAACCATTCCAAAAACTATCAAATCGGAGGAAATTCACACCTTTAGGAAAATCTTTGGAATCAACATTGAAGGAACTTATTGAAACCAAAATTGTAACATTACAAGAACTATGAAATTCAGGTCCACAAGTCAAACCATTTTGGTGGACTGACACACATTACTATGACGATCATAAAAAAAAGGTCATAAGACAAACAATTATTGGCAATTGAAACATTTGATCCAAGATCTGATTGAAAACAAGAAAATATTTTTTGAAGGACCACAAACAAACAATGATCATGGTTGTTTTAAGAACCCTCTACCAAATTATGATGAAGGTGAATCATTCTCTTCAAATGGTAAAGGAAAAAATGTAAACTACATTTATGATTCCAATATTCTCAATATTGAGGTAGTTGAAGATCAAACAAACAATGCTCAAATCAATGATGAACATGACCATGTTGCTGCTGAAAATAAAATAAATGAATTTGTTGCTACTGGTAATTGTATTGATGATGCGATTGCAACTAGTTATCAAACTCATAATGCAGAAAATTATGTCAGCAATAGTATCATTACAGTTGATCATCAAACCACAAACATTGTTGCGAAAGAAAATTAGATTAACATCATAAAAATTAGAGAGAATCAAACATATCAACCAGTCAAGATGACAACAAGGGGATAATCAAAGGTAATACTAAAAGGAGTTTCCAATAAATCATCTAACGCTCCATCTACAATCAAAACAATTTTTTCTCCTACAAATCAGTACAACATAATCGATCAGTTGAAGAAAATACCAGCAAATCTCAATTTTAAAACTTTTAAAAATATCACCATCACACAAGGAGATCCTAGAACAACCTCTTGTTGCCACCACAGTACCCAATAATCTAGAAGTTGACCAATTCCGAGCTATGGTGGGACACTTAATCACTCCTCACTTCCTATCCTTTTTTGAGCATGATGATGTTTTGCTCAACCATCCACAGAATGTTGCTCTCCACTTTGAGGTTCTCATCCACAAACATCGATTCAAGTGTGTTCTTATAGATGGTGGAGCTGGTTTGAATATCTATACTTTAAAATTGACCTATGCACTAGGATATTCTGATAATGCTATCGATCCAAGAAGGAAAATCACAATAAAAGCATATGATGATGAAGAGAGATCTTCCAAAGGATTGATTATTTTACCTATACAAGTAGGACCAATTGTGAAAGACATAATATGCCAAGTGTTAGATAAAGATCTGATATATAACATACTTTTGGGCCATCCATGGATTCATGCAATGCAAGCAGTGCCATCCACCTACCATCGGTGCTTAAATTTTCTATTCAATGGACAAGAAATAACCATCTTAGCTGATTCAAATAATCCCCAACAATGTAACATGCTTAAAGCAGTTCAAGATACTTTTATTCCTCATAACAAGGAAGCTAACACTCCAAATTCATCAAACAATGAGAGGCAATCAAATGTTGTGTCAAAATGGTTTGAAAAGAAGGACCAATCAAAGGATAAAGGTATTACTGATTCTACTACAACAAACAATGAAAACTCTATATCAAAACAATTCAAAGACAAGATCTAGTTAACAAACAAGGGCATGGGAGAATATTCCATTCAACAATCTTTATGTCTTTCATAATTGTTGCCTTCACCAAGAACTTATGGACAACCATCAACATCAATACAAAATTATCAACCCCTCACACTTCAAGAAAAAGATAAAACTGGATTAGGATATAAAGAGGAATCAAAAGAAGAAGCCACCCAGAAATTTGTTGAACGAATCCTACAATTGCAAGCTAGTGATAGCTATGAGAAAAACTCTAATGAATATGAGTGGGGTTCACTATCTAAGGTATCTTTTGAAGACAAACAAATGAATTTAATACAAAGGTATGCACCTACAAGTGAGGAGGGACAAAGCTCAGGGTCTAGACCCCTTTTATTTGAATCACAAAATATCAATGACTCAAGAGAGGATGAACAAACTTTGAGTGAGATAGACTTGGAGGAGAGTAAAATCATAAACCTCAAAACCCCTACCAAAAAGAATTTATGGAATTTCTATTTCGACTTTCACTGCTATTTACCTTCATCAATCTGATGATCTTTTACCCCTATTACACCCCGAGCTTATTGACTCGGAACAAACTGAACCTTCTAATGTACCTATCTTTGTAAATGATGATGCAATCGTTAACTTTCTCTATTCTAAAGAACCTGACACAAGTTATATCTATAAAACTCATAATGAAGCTTCAATTCAAGGGAGAGTCAAATCTTTCAGCTGTTAAAATGAAAATATGAATAAAAGATCTAATGGTGAAAACCATTTAATGGCAATGTTAGATCTAGAAAAAGTAAAAATAAAGAGTGCATCTGACAGTGAAAACCTCTCTGAGGGACTGAAAGATGAGGGATTTGACACTCTTCCTGAACATTATCATGAGAGATCATCATTTTTGGTTGAGCCAACTCATTCTATCAATGTGGGCACAGAAGACAAAGTAAAGACATTATATCTAGTAGCAACAATGACTGCACAGGAAAAGCTGAAATTCACCAAGTTCTTTGAAGAATGAAAAATCAACTTTGCTTGGTTTAGATCTAGAACTCTTGATGCATCACCTATCTTTACCAACGGGAGTGAAACCTATCAAGCAAAAGCTAAGAAAAATGCATTTCCATATCACCTTGTTGGTGAAGGAAGAACTCAAGAAATTGTTAGATGTTGGTTTCATTCATCCCATTGATTATGTTGATTGGATCTCAAATATTTTACATGTTTCTATACTAGACGGTAGTATCACGATATGTACCAACTTCAGGGATCTCAACAAGACATGCCCAAAAGATGATTTCCCATTGCCTAACATTGATATTATTGTAGACTTGATAGTTGGACACACCATGTTATCATTGATGGATGGTTGCTCAGGTTATAATCAAATCAAGATAGCATTAGAGGATCAATAGAAGATAGCATTCACCTATCCAAGGGGAACATTTTGCTAGAATGTAATGCCTTTTGGGTTTAAAAACGTGGGGGCTACATATCAAAGAGAAATGGCCACCATCTTCCATGACATGATGCATACTTTTATGGAGGACTATATGGATGATTTATTGGAAAAATCATATACCAGAGAGGGACATCTTGAGATCCTAGACAAAATTTTCACTTGTCTAGAAAAGTTCAATGTCAGATTAAATCCTAATAAATGTGCATTTGGCATAACATCGGCGAAGATTCTAGGGTACATCATTTCAGAGAAAGGTATTGAAGTAGATCCCACCAAGGTCAAAGCTATATTGGAGATGTCGCCACCTAGAAACATCACTCAACTACGGTCTCTAGAGGGAAGGCTTCAATCCATCCAAAGGTTCATTTCTCAATTGGAAAACAAGAGTCATCCATTCAATCACTTGCTACATAAGAATGTCTCTTTCAAGTGGAATAATAAATGTGACTCTAATTTTAATAAACTAAAGCAATATTTGATGTCTCCACCACTACTAGTGCCACCTACAAAAGGAAAGCCATTACTACTTTATATAGCAACAATGAAGATTTCATTGGAGATTCTATTGGCATAGGAAAATCTTACAGGGATGGAACAAGATATTTACTATATCAGTAGAACTTTGAATGGTTATGAAATCAATTGTACCTTCATTGAGAAAGCATGTTTTGCAGTAGTATTTTCTACTCAAAAGCTATGCCATTATATGTTAACTCACATAGTTAAATGCATAGAAAATATTGATCCATTGAAATACTTACTTAGCAAATTTGCTTTAACTCGAAGGCTAGACAAATGGGTCATGATCTTGAGCAAGTTTGATATCCAATATGTATATTTCAAAGCCATCAAAGGAAAAGTCATAGTTGATCAGTTAGCTAAAGAACCTCTACAAGATGATCAACCAATGAGCATTGAATTCCCTGATGCAGATGTTCTTAACATCACACCACAACAATGGATACTATACTTTGATGGATCATACACACAACATGGATCAAGTGCTAGGATCTTATTTATCACACCACAATGACATACCATTCCAAAGTCCTACAGACTAAGCTTTCCTTGTACAAATAATGTAGCTAAATATGAGGCATTAATCATTGGCATCAAAGTAGTAGTTGAATGGAATATCATAGAACTACAAATCTATGGAGATTCACAACTGGTCATTAATCAGGTAAATGAGGATTATCAAACAAAGGATGAAAAGTTTCTACCATATAATAAAGTGGTGGATGATTTCAAGAAGTACTTTATCCAGATCAAATTTGTTGAAATACCAAGGGCAGATAACAAAGTTGTTGAGATTATGACTAAAATTGCTTCTCTCTTGCAAATACCATAACAACGAAGATTTTATAAGTTTATGGTTGAACAAGTGTCTAATCCTTCCTATGACAATCTTGAATCCAAAATGATATGCCATATCATTGACCCTAAAAGCTCTATCTATGGAAATATTTATGCTTACTTCAAAGATAATACCCTACCTCTTGATCTTTCTTGAAACCAAAAATAAAATTTCATTTTCCAAGCCACACCACATACTTTACCATCAAGGTCTTGATGGTACTCTCCTATGATTTCTAAAATGTAATGAAGTTGAAACAACCTTGCTTGAGATTCATGAAGGTATCTATGGAACACACTCAAGTGGTCTAATGCTAGCGAAGAAACTCCTCCATTTGGGGTATTACTTGTCAAATATCGAGAAGGAATCTTATAAATATGTAAATAAATTCCAAAAATTCCAAATCCATGGCAATCTTATACATGCACCAGCACAAGAACTACAAGATTTCACAACAACATGGCCTTTTTGTCAGTGGGGACTGGATGTGATAGGTAACATTCACCCTTCTTCATAAAATGGACATAAGTTTATCATGATAGCCACAAAGTACTTTACAAAGTGGATTGAAGTTGTACCCCTAACCACAGTCATAGGAAAGAAAATATTGTCCTTTATCTTAAATTACCTTATATGTCGGTATGGAGTTCTTTAGTCCATCATCACCAATAATTGTAGACCTTTTAAGAATCAAGATGTCCAAGAACTATGTGAGCGATTTCATATCCAACATCACTTTTCAACACTATACTATCCATAGGGAAATGGCTAGGAAAAGGCCTCAAACAAAACTATACTAAAAATCTTGAAGAAAACTATCAACGATGTTGGACATGATTGGCATGTTCAATTGAATCCTACTTTATAGGCATACTGAATCAATAGTAGAACACTACAGGTGCTACACCATATTCCTTGGTATATGGATCTGAGGCTATCCTACCTATTGAGGTTGAAATACCATCCCTTTGTGTGTCACTAAAAGGAATCATTTCAGATGAGGACTACCGAGTGTCTAGACTTCAGGAGCTGCAACTATTAGTTGACCATCATCAGCAAGTTTTCAATCAATTGAAATCATATCAACATAGAATGTCCAGAAGCTACAATCACAGAGTCAAACCTAGGGCTTTCCAGGTACGTAACTTTGTATTAAAGGAAAACCCTCACAATCAACAAGATCATGAAAAGAAGGATAAGTTTGAACCAAATTGGCTAGGTCCCTTCATCATCATACTAGTCTATGGATCGAGAGCTTACAAAGTGTCTACACCTGAAGGAGATCTTTTCAATGAGCCTATCAATAGTATCCACCTCAAAAATTTATATACTTGAATTATCTAGTGCATGGTGAAAAGTTTTGAAAAATACAAAAAAAAAATCATAAAATCTGAAAAAGTGCAATAAAAACAAGCAGTCAAAACCTGAAAACAGACGTTATTTGTGATAGATTAGTTGTACCATCTATTTGAGCACATTTGGTTCATTCACTTTCACCATTATTTTGTTTATCATCGACACACTTCATGTGTGTATTCTAGCAATGTGGTTATGTCTCACCCTAGCTTGGGGGAAAATCCTGAACTCACTAGGGGCAATAAACTATGGGCTTAAACAAATAGGAAAACAATAATATGACAATGTGGAAAACACAATGACCATAGGGAAACTCAACTTGGAACAAATCAACAATCATCAAAAGATCAAACTATTCACTCAAACAAATTGAATCAACCAACCACATCAAATCTAAATGGATGATATTCTTTTGAATCATGATTTTACTACTTTAGCTTGAGTGTTCAAATGTTGTACTTTGTTATTGTTATCATATCTTTTGAACAACTCGATGATGTATTGAACTAGAGAAGAAATGAAGGAGTATGATTTTTCTTTGTCTATTGTCTGTGAATCGATCATTATTACTATATGAATTGTCACGAGATGTGCTCTACCAAGTATCACTGATGGTATTTCGGATTCACATAGGAAAATGATTGACTCTTGTCTGTTTTACATGAAAAAATGCTCATGTCATCTCAGTTTAATTATACCTAGATGCTTGTATTAGCTTGCAATATCCAAAATCATGAAAGAAGTACTCAGGTCATCATGGTCTATCTTATACCTGTAGACATCTAAATTTGACCACTTTCACATGGTCAAAATTGTCTACTCTATTCGTCTATTTCGTTAATAATGATTAAATAATTTATTTAATCATTATTTCATTTTCTGCCTAAGGTTCCTAAAGTATGTAATCAAATAATTAAATACTTTACCTTACACCTTTTCTTCTCTAAATTAAATAAATATGTCAATTTATTTAATTTAGTCACTTAATCTTTTGATTAGAAATCAATTTTTAATTCCTCATTTTCTCTCTCCTTGTCACATCCTCCATAATCCTTTTCTAATCTGGATTAAATAATTCCATGATTTGGATGTGCACCACTTAATCAAGATTAGTGTCACATCCTCCATAATTTCCCACTTGCTTCTAATCTTTCATTAATTATTCTAATCAAGAGTTTGCACAACCATAATCAAAGTCATTAGCCACATTTAGCATGCCTTTTTTTGTCAACCTTTTCATTTGCCTTTTTTGGCCTTGACCCTCTTTCCCATGTGAATTTTTAATTCACCTTTTATCCTTCCAAGGTTTACCTTATCCCCATGCAAGTTCTAGAACATGTGACTTTTCACTTCACATGTGCCAAAGACTTCTAAAATTTTGGACTTGTCACATCACTCACATGTGAAAAATCCCCACCTTTTTGGAAACCCTCTTTTATCCATTAGATTCTCTCAAGCATGTGAATTTTTAATTCACATTTAGCTCTCCAACCACCTTCCCATTTCCCATGGAGATTTTTGAGGAATTCTAAAATTCCTCAAATGTCTTTTTCACTCTCATTTGGGGACAAGAAGTTCCTTTTTGAGGAAATCTTCTCATTCCCCAAGGTACCTAAAAGGTACTTTTCCTTCCTCCACATCATGTATCTTTCTTCCACCTCACTTCCACATCATCCTATCCTAAGCCATCTAGCATTCCACATGTCAAGATGTTAGGGCTTGTGAGTCCTCAACTCACCATAGCCCTCCATCTTGGCCTTGTTGGTTTATTCTCAACCATTGAATTCTCTAGAGAATTCAAATTTCTCTATAAATACCCCCCTCTCTTCTCTCATTTAGAACACTTAGCCATTTTGCACCCTTATGCTACCAAATTGTTCATTCAATTTGCAAGCATTATATTAGCCATTTAGCCAATCCACTTGGTCATTAGCATTTTCATTGATCACATTGCACATATTGCATACACCATTTCAATAGCCATCCAAGGATCACACAAGCTTTCCAACATCAAGGGCCAACCAAGGAATTTGCAAAAAAGAAGGTATAATCACTCATCTTTCTTTTGTTATCTTATTTCTTTGCATTGTCATTTCTTTAAAATATTGAGGTGTACCTTAGTGCTCTTCTTTTATTGCATATTAGTTAGATTTTCATCTTTATAATAGGGTAGACATTTAGGGATCACAATACCATCGATGCTTGTAATCACTTTCAACATTTTAAAGGCTCAATGATGATGAAAAGTAATATAAATGGATTATTAAGATGACAAATTTTCATAAGTAGATTTGCATACTTCATTTAGATTGCATTCATATTAGCATCGCATCTGCAGAAAGGATTGTTTTGAGGTGGAAAATATTTCAAAAATAATGTTGTCTCTATCGTTTACTAGACTAAGTATACTTGACATAAACAAAAACATTATCATTCTCACATAGTTGCATTATCATTTTCATAACACATCAATTTTCATTATCACATCATTCATTCATTTATACATCACATCATATATTTGCATCAGAAAATATCAAAAACAAGTTGCATACATATCATTCACATTATCACAATCATCTCATGACATTTCAAATTAACATCATTTTAATATTGCAACCATACATAATAAATCCATCAGTGCATAATCATAACATCATAATCATATAAGCATCACATAACATATAGAATTGACATTAATTGCGTGTATCATCGACATTCATCATAGAATCAAATAGAACACGTAAAAATCAAGAATTCGTTGCATATCATATAAACCTCAAAAAAATCACAATGTCAAGTATACAATGAAGTCTGAATAAATGTTAAGAGATACAATAACAACATGGAAGTGAGTCAAAATTGACATATACATCATCAAATATCTCATAATACATCAAGTAGGATCATAGAATCTATGAGGTGCTCCCCTAGGACTCATTGGTCTCACAAGACCTGCACATGAAGTACCTACCCCTGCTACACCTGCATCTGTATCAACATCAAGATCTCAACATGGTGGTTGTGTCATGCCCATGTTGGTGGTATGAGAGTGGTTGTGGCCTGATCTAGATGCTACAAAAATCACTATCTGCTCTACTGGAACAACCTCATGATATTGGCCATGATAATACTCAGCCTCTCGAGTGACTCTAGTAACCTCTACCATCATCGCACCCATAGTGGTCCCCTCTACCACTCTCTATAATTTGTCTGCTAGGGCCACTGCCTACTCACCCTATTGTCTAGTGGAATCTCTCTTAGCACTCAAAGTGGCAACATGTGCCTGTGCCTGAGTGAGAAATGCTTGTACCTATGCTAACTAGCCCTATAGAGTCTAAACCTGCACCTAAAATGAAGCTATTTGCATCTACTGTTGTTGTGAGGGTAGATCTATATGTACACATTGCTAAGTTTTATCCACCAAGGATCTCCCTCATCGAGGCATAAAGAAGTCTTTGACATCAAAGGCTACAGCTTTGCCACCACTATCCCCATCCCCATCATCTTTTTCTTCATCATCACCACTCTCAACCACCTCCATCTCCTCCACATCCACTACACCTCTCCTCTGCTTGCATCCATGAACAACTTCCCTCTCCTCCTCATACAAAAATGGCACTGCCTCATTTGGGCTAGAGATCTGTGGGAATGGATGTAGAAATAAGTACTGAGCATACTCCTTGGATATCCCTACCTCAACAACCTCTAGATGATAATCCCAGATAATCGACTACAACCCCTGGTACTCCTCAATTGTTGCATCATAGGACAGGGTGGGCCCCCACTTTGATACATCTATCTGTCATCGTGCATAGTGAGCAACACCCTGTGGCATACCCTGTAATATTCCATACTACCACATAACCCTCCTCAAAATAAATCTCTTAATAATAAATTGGGTCCTCCTGATCAGATACATGGATTGACACAAATAGAGAATTTTTGTATCATCCTCTATGCATGTCTCACAACCAATGTAGGGCTTCCATACAATGGCCTCGAGATCATCAAGCATACACCTCCAATACTCCAATTTTCCCAGCCTATGTTGGACAACTGGACCTGTATAATGATGAACACAAGGCCTCCCAACGAGCCATTGTCTATTTGCAATGGGATACGCGATGGCTATATGCTCTCATGCCCATACCTGTAATAAGATGACCCTGACCGATAAATCGCATCCTCTCAGATAAATGACCTGGTGTAAGTCATGGTATAAGTGGGATAAAATGCAATAGCCCTAAGCATATCTTTTACCCTGCAGGATCATCTACTCCAAAATATGACCGAATCTGACTGACAATCCCTTTGACCTATGGTCAAGACTTAAGAAACCTCCAATGAAACCAACAAGCATAGATGGAAGCAAAGCATATGCATCCACCATCTCCCTCTAGGGAATCTCATAACCACATAATCTATCATCCTCAAACACTCTGTGTAAGGCATCAGTACCTCCTTGCTCAGTATGATCATACAAAACAAGCTCTCCAACAATAGGTATCCTTAAGGTACGTTACAAATCCTTTAAAGTTAATGTCATCTCACTGGTAGGAAGGTGAAAGGTGTTATGCTCACTATGCCACCTCTCACCTAGGCCCATCAAGAGTCCTTGATTAATCCTAATCTGGGGCATGTATAAAAAGGATGATAATCCACAATGTGCAATCACACCTATCTCAAGATTTGTAAGCTAGGTATCAAATCCCATGTCCTAGGAAACTACTCATGAATCTGAAGATTCACCAAATGCTCCTATAAAAACAAAATTCACAAATCAATAAACTTTTCAAATCAATTAAAATCAATCATCCTATCATCTAATCAACTCTAATGAGGATTTTATCAAATCTTGTAAGCATCAATCTATCAATCAACCTCACCTATTATGAGGTTAATCAATCAATCTATCATTCAACCTCACCTATCATGAGGTTAATTAAATAATCTATCAATCAACCTCACCTATCATGAGGTTAATTGATCAAACTATAATTGATCCTTGCCAATCATGAGTTCAATTATCATCAAACAACCATTGAATCCCACCTATCATGAGATCAATAATCATCTAAATCTATCAGGATCATCAATCCAATCACATCAAAAGTTGGCACAACCAAAGAACATCAAAATAAAAGGAGTTTATAGAAAATCACCTTTTCTAACTTGGATGTGCTAAAATAGTCAATAAAATCACTAACAAAGTCAATGCACCAATTAAAATTCACCAATGTGCCAAAACAATCTATACATGTGCTAAAACGGTGAATGTGCCATTTCAAGCGGCCAATGCGCTATTTTCCTAGATGTGTTATATTAGTATTCAATGTGCTAATCTAGCCTATCTATGCACACAAATAGTCAATGCAATATCTCAGCCTATCAATGCGCTAATCTAACCTATCAAAGTGTTATTTCATTCAATGCACTACTATTATCAATGAGCTAAAAAATAAATTCTATGCAAAAAACACCTAAATGTGCTAAAACAGTAATTAATTGCACTACATCAGACTTTAAAAGCGCTAAAATAGGAAATACCATTTTCAAACATAAAGAAAGGAGGGAAAACAAATTGCATGAATTATGAGGAGGTTTATCGGGGCACATATCGGAGGTCCATATGCTACCAAGCGGTTGTGACATAGCTTGTGCTCAAATCGATGTGTGTGGTAGGGAATCACCATCTTGCTCCAAATGCACAATTTTCTCAATCACTATCAAACTTCAAACTGCAAAGGCACAAGTGAAATTCAAAATCACCTTTTTTAACCTTTTAAAGGTTAATTAAGTAGGATTTTTATGGGATTGAATTATTATTTTTACCAAAGAGGGCTTAATCCAATCATTCATCAAAGGGGCAGTTTCAAAATCATTTGTCGAGAGATAAATCACTTCAAATCACATCTGACATCAACTCATCGAAAAATCATAAAATTTTGAAAAATCATAAAAATTCAAAAATTCATCGATTTATCTCTCAAGGGGGCATACATCCATTATCACTCAAAAAAATCAGCGTCTGGGGCATATCACAAAAAAAAAATCAGTACTAGCAACAAAATTGACTCTTTGAAGCAATGTGTAAACACATCACTTCAAAGAGGGGAAAAATGTATACACCTAAAAATGGTCTAGATAAATCTGATTAATTAAATATAAGTATTTTATTAATTAACCTTTAATTCATCTACTTATAAATAAATAGGAATATTTATTTATATAGTTCATATCCAATTCTTCTATTAAATAAAATTCAATAATTTGTTTTATTTAATTATCTAATTCTTCTATCTTAATTAAATAACCAAATTAAATAGCTTCTTTTATTTAATTATCCAATTCTTCCATCTTAATTAAATAAACAAAAATCACATAGTCTTTTTAATTATCATTCCTTTTTATTAAATAAACAATTTTTAATTGTTTTATTTAATAATATTTCTTCCCTCCAAATTCAATAAACTCAAATTTCTAATTGAGCACATGTCTACAACTTTTCTCTCAATAAAGTTGAAAGCTTCAACTTGCATTCAATTTTACTTTATCTTTCCAACCAATTTTGAAACAAACTTTAATAGTTGGAAATAGTTGGCTTCATGGATCCACAATTTCTTCCTAATCACTTGCCATAATGTTTTGTTGAGAGAAGGCATTTTCATTCTTTTTCTCCAACTTCTTCATCTTCTACCATTGATTTATCTAGATCAAATTTGAACCATTGCTTGCTACCATGTCACAATTTTCCTTTGAAAATCTATAAAAGCAACCTCTTGCAACAGGAAATATACCCCACTTTTTTTTTGCAATTTTACTCTATAGGAATCATATTAGAGCATTTTAGCATACAAATAGAAATTTGCAATTATCAAGTAGAAGCATTTTAGCAATCATATTATATCACAATCATGTCATAGCATATCACATTAGTTGCATCTTTGTTTATCATATCATTTCATATTAGTATCATAGTATCACAACTTCTATTATCAATCATATCATTATCAACATCTCAACATATCATTTAGTTTATCATTCTCATTCTCTACGTTGTCATTTTAACAATCACAGTGTACACAATTTGAGAGCCACTTTGATTTAATAAATCCTTGGAGTTAGAGAGAAATGAAACGACTTTAGAGATTTTATTATGCTTGAAATAGATTAAATCTATCATTTGAATTCTTTAATAATGTTGCATTAAGGTGTGTTGTTATTATTTCACTTACACATATTTTCCACACACATAAATTGGCACCCACCGTGGGGCAAATCCCCATGATTAATTTTTTTTTGGAAAGTGACTGCAGATTTTGACGTGATGATGTTTTAGCGTGATCATAAGTTCTTACAATGCATCTGAATACTATTTTAGTGCATCTAAATATTGTTTCGATGCATTCATTCACTATTATAGCGCATTTAATAATTATTTCAGCGCTTTCATTCATTACTTTGATGCATACAATCTTTAGCGCATATGCTTAAAGTTTTAGCACATTGGACTGTTTTTACAAAAAATTGAATCATTTTGGATAGTAATCTATGTTTTATGTTATAGGTACAAGGTACATTGGTCAAAGATAGTTGTTTGAAACATTTACACCGGTCAAAGACAAAAAAGTTACAAATTACTAATGGTGTTTGTAGGGTTTTGAATTTATCATTGATTTCCTTTATTAAGTTAGGCATCTAGCTTAAGTAAAGGGTAGATACTACTTATGCTCAAAGACCCTAGGTTAGTGGCCAATGAATAGGAGATCACTGATTGGAAAGCCTCTCCTATATAATTTAGGCTTTATAGGACCAAGGTGGGTGTCCCTATACATTAAGGAAGATCATCATACTATAATGGTGGAAAGCCTTCAATGGGATAAATCATCTACACAACTCTCCCTTGTCTTCAATATCTTATGGTAGTATGGAAATAAACATAAAGGAAAATATAGGAAATTAAAGGTTCTCTTTTGAATTGAAATTGGATCTACCTCAGACTTAGGCTTATGAACATAGACTAACCAGTGCCTTATCCACATGGATTCCATAAATGAAGTAACACTCTTACAATAGACCCACCCTAGCTTCTTATAAACTTGTTTCCTTACAATAAGAAACCAAAAAAAGAATAGAACTATCAAACTTCTTTGAAATCCTTATTGCCTCATCACTACCTTAACATATGACTTGAAAGAAGTTACTTTGCTCCTTGAACAAAAACTAACAAATCAAACTTTCAGGATCAACAAATATGATTAAGAACCAAAAACAATCCTTGATTATATTGATTCAAATATAGTGAATAAAAAACTAGAGAGGATGGTAGAGCTGATACAATTTTAAAGAACAGAATGCAATGAACATTTGATTCATCTACTATTATTATAGAGTAAATATTACAAAATTTCCTTTCTAGATGTAAGAAAAAAACACTATATAGACTAAGACCAAAGACTTACAAAAACTCAGAGAGAATGGAACCTCCGAAAAATACATAAAAATTACCTTTATAGTGTAGGCATAACTCATATTTGAAATTGAAATTGCTAATTGTAACCAAACTAGGGTTTTAGACCCAAGCACCTATATCAAACTACAGTCCACCAAGGATTTCCCCACAAAATGATACAACAACTAGACATGAATTCCCTGACACCTCGAGCACACTCCAACATTGGTGGTGTTCTAAAAATAGGCATGGCACCCCCATGAAATATACGATTAGAATCAAGGAGAACATACCTTGACAAAGACTATAACCTCTACAACACTCTAAGGACTACATGGAACCACACAACAATTAATTTTGTATAGAAGAAACAAAAAAGAATGATCTAGAACTGGCTAGATCTAACCTGATAGCTGAGAAATAGATGCACCATTGTTGTATAGTCTTTACCCACAAACAGGAGCAACTAATCATTTGGAAATCACACTTTGAATTGTGGTCATCAATTTATCTCTCATGCCAAGATCCAACATTTATTGCCCACTACCCATAACTTTAGAACTTGACCATCAAATTTAAACCACTTTAAATCTAGGCCACTCAATCACCATGAACACCACATGACTCACGACAATAATGTGAGTCAACCAATCACATAATTGGGTAGCACCACTTGGCTACACATTAGTTTCAATTGCATCGTCTTCCTTCCCACCTAGGGCCCACCATCACATATATGCCACACAACAGAAGCCCGCTCACCTCGCGAGATTTCTTTATTGATTATTTTAATTAAGTAGGGGATGTGGGGAGTAGATGAGATGCATTCAATGATTTCACTTTATTTTTTGTCATTTGATCAAGGGCGCACTTGCACACTTAAAGGGTTAATACACACATGTGTGTAAATCATGACTTAAAGACTATCCACCTTAGGTAAAAGGACTTAGGGGGATGAGGAATGTTTATGCCTATGACTTAGGGAAATGACAAAATATTAGAAGGGTTCGTGACTAGGAAAATGATGAGCCAATGACATAAGGTTGTAACTTATAAGGACAAGGCTAATTAGGCACAAGAAACCAATGATGAAATAGGATAGAACTAGTATTTGTTGTGTAGTTTTGCAACACACCCCATTTTTCTCTTTGGCAAAATGTGAACCCCCCTTTTTTCCCATTTCCTTCTTGCTTTCGATTGCTTTCGCATTTTTTTGTAGCTTGGTTGCTTTCAACTATCTCTTTTGATATTTTTTTGGCCTTTTATTTTTTCCATTTGTCTTCTTTCTCAGATTTGGTTTTCAGTCCTTTTATGAATTTTGATATTTTACCGTAAACCAAAATCCTAGAGTCCTACGATTGTATCAAGGTGATTGTATCTTCGACTGATTTTTACTCCGCCCAGCAAGTCACCGATCGAAAAGTATCAATATCGATGATGTATTTTATTCTTGTATCGGAGTCCAATAATTTTATTTGTAACTCAAAAAAAGGAAGGTATGTTTTTTTATATATTTTGACTTTTCTTGAGTCCAGTTTCGGTCTTTTCTCTCGTTCTGGTCTGTGTTCTCTCTAAAGATTGGAAGCAAGTTCCTAGATCCTGGTATTTCTTGCAACAACAAATACTAGAAAGTGTCAATCCCAGTGATCACAAATTGATCACATATCCTTGAGGGGCCATGCTTGGTCGATGATCAAAGAAACACCAGAATGCCACGTGCAATCACCACACAATCTTTTCCCTAAGTAATGAGCCCACGTAGAAATGTAGGTGTTCATAATTTAAGCCCTAATCCATATTTATTGCACATTTATTTGAGAAATTAAGATAATGTAATAGTTTATTAATGAATGTGGAGAACTACTCATGTACTTGGCACCACCTTAAGCATATAGTTGCTTTTGTAACACCCTACTTCACATCATACTGCAACTTTGTAAAGGATATTGAAAGTATGAAACAATTCTAGCGTGAAAGGAAATATAAACTTCAAGAAACAAAAAAAAACATAGCTACCAAGGGTTTTGGAGTTTCATTTCAAAACATTAACATTATCAGCCAGAACCAGGTATGTTTTAAATAATTGATTTTATGCTAGTTGTCTTCATGCTCAAAGATCTTGAGAGATTTTTTTTTTCCCTTAAATTGTTCAAAATAGAAATGATGATTATTCTCTGACTTTTGAATTTAACCAAAAGATGAATGAAAATTTTATGAGATTATAAGAAGTTTCTAGTTAAATTTAACCCTAACTCGTATGCAAGCCACATATTTGAAAATGCAAAAAATACCAATGAAAATGAGTACTTCTAATGCAAGAGCAAAAGATGAATTCAAGTATTGCAATTTAGAGGCCATACCAATCAATATACTAGTGATAGACACTAACATGGGTTGGTCTTCTGATGTTGAAACCCACACTCAGGTACAACAAGAAAATACCTCTCAATGTAATAGAAATATTATAGAAAGTGGTTTATTCCTCGGAGCAAGGCTTCCACCAGTAATGGAGGCTCCTAAATTGGTTACATAGTGTATGAATTATTATAACCCTAATAAAAGATTTGTCGAGAAGGAAGGAATAATTTATGTTGATCTCACACTAAAAGGAATTATGTACACATTTGGGCTTCCTACTTTCACTCAGGTGTACAACATTGATATAAAAAATAAAGCTAGGACATATCAAAATTTTGAAGCTCACAATAGAGAAATTATGAGTATCCAATGGTGCCAAGAGTCGATACCCCATAGGCCAAAATACTCCAAAGGTCTATATTCAAACAGGAAATTCAAGACATTATTACTCTACTCAACAGGATGGTTGGTTTAAGAGATGCCAATAAATTTGAATCTTGGATGTTTGTGATAATATCTAGATTGATGGGACATCCCATGTAGATGCACTAGGGAAAATTTATTAGTGAAAAATTATGTGGATAGATAGTGGCATTTCCCAAAACTAGGTTTCTCTTCATATTTAAATTTATTCCTCCGCCCTGAGAGAAAATAAACAAGGGTTGAAGAGGCTTGGTACTTTGGGAAGAGAGGTTGGAAATAGTTTGATATATGCTCATTTACCCCAGATCACTATCCATGGGTATAAACAGAGTTATAGGAGAGTTAATGATGCGTATGTGCAAGATCATGATGGGCCAAAAAGTGCCGATATGTAAGTGATATGACGACCCATGTGGCTGACGACTTTTTTTTTACCCAAAATTGATGAAACGAAAAGGGTTTTAAAGGAGATTCTTAGCTTTCCACCAATATAAATTAGACTTTACTTTGAATTTAATAAATTATTATTATTCATTTTCTATTTGAATTATGACTAAAGTCCTGATTGATAGGTTGATTGAAAAACATCTATAGCTTTCAAATGGTATCACATTTTTTAAATCTGAAACATGTGTCACATTCTATGCTTCACATACTATAGGATTAAAAAACAAAATTGAATTTCATGACGTTTTGACCAAGTTAAGGTGGTCAGACATACGAGTTTTTGATATTTTTTAAAATTTGTAATAAAAAATTCATAATTAATTATTTACTTGGAAAAAAATTACAAAAAAATATGCATCACATCGGGACATGAGTCCTCTACTTATATCTCAAATATTATAAAAAAATATTATCATTTTATTGTGGTTAGGGTGGTTAGACAGACACCTACTTATTTTTTCCCTGAAATTTAAGTACTACTGCATTGAAATTTCAAATTTTCACCAAATAATTTTTTTTATTTTTTAGAAACTATATTCAATTTTCTATAGATTCTATTCTTACATATTTTTGAAATAATATAGCTAACTTATTCAAATTTTTATGTCAAGATGCCTAACTCTGATTTTTTTGAATTTATTGCCACTTAAGGGCCTGTTTTTTCCATGATGATCCTGCACATACCCTAATGTGTTTTCCATGAAGCTAGTCAAAATAATGGAAGGTGATAAAGCTGAAATATTGTCCTTGGAAGCACAAAGTGTTATCAGACCAATGGGTGGTTGGTATATTTAGTTCCCCACATTCTCCTACATCAAGATGGAAGGGTTTGATTGGCATCCATTTATGCTACCCAGGTACCCAACATATAAGATTCTTTTATTAGAGCTGGTGAGACAGTTGAATCCATGTCAGGCCCTTTACAAAAAATACCAAAAGAAGGCCTCTATCAAATTTCCTATAGTGATAGGAAATTACAAATGCAATGCAATAAGGTTGTTTGACTTATGTGAGGAAGAATTGAAAACATATAATTTTGAATTTTTTCCACTTCAAAGAATATAATATGATCTTGAAGGGAACATTTCCAAGACTATTGTTGGTAACCATGCTCATGTCCATCATTTAGAAGATTATTGGCTTAATTGTGAAGATGAGCACAAAGTAAGGATGAGAAAATATGAAAGATTGTCTTCAGAATCTGCTCGGATTCAAATGCTTCATGATATTCTAGATCAGCTGGAAAAAGATGATGGAGAAGTGTTGAATAAATCCTACAATGAAAATAGGGTGTATGATGAACCTATTCCAGACCTAGACTATGAGGGTAAAGAAATGATGTCAATTGATGAGTTCACTACACCATTTTTGTTACACACTCAACACTAAAAATATTTTTTTGTAAATCTTTGAGAGAAAGAGTAATTGAACCCACATTCTCAGAAGATAAGAAGAGAAAACATAGAAATCAAATTGCATTTGAGAGTGTGGAATTTACTAAGAAGAAAAGTAGAACTAGTAAAGTGGCTCCTTGTATAAGAATTGAAGAGAAAACTGTTGATATTTTAATGAAACCATCTGATAAATGAGGAGATTCAGAATCAAATAAAGATAAATCCAAGGTGAGGACTAAGGGTGCATCTTCCTTTATAGAAAAAGAAAGAAAAAATTTGGTTATTGAAGAAGAAGCAGGAGTAACAAAAAATGTTGGTACACAAACAAGTTCTGCATCTCAAAAAGCTACAAAATTTTTTACTTCTCCTTCATGTATTCACATGGCTAGTGTGAAACAAATGTTGGGAGGAACTCCTGTGGCCTTGGATGAAATTTTTGAAATAGATGAGGAAAAAATTAAAGAACAAATGGATAAATGGGGTGTCATGTGGGAGAAATTAAATGAAAAAAAGTCTAAAGATAAACCCATGGTATAGCCAGTTTTGGAAGAAATTCCTAATACAAGGTCTACTCCTATAAATATCAAAGAAGAAGAATTCATAAAAGGAACACTCACTTCAGAAGTGGGGAATCCTAATATTCTTGAGATGGAAACACAAGAGATTGCAAAACAGGATCCTATTGATGAAAAAATTGTTGAAGATACTTTTGATTCCCAACCTTTGCTTGGAAATGTGGTAAATGATAATGAAAAATTATAGGTCTTTGGAAAATTAGAAGAAGGCTTGGTTGAAGCTGAAGTTGAAAAAGAAACTACATAGATTCAGGGTGAAGAAGTTGAAAATATAGAGAACCCTGTTGTAATAGAGAATGAAGAAGATAATTCCCAAGAAATTAATATTGAACATCTGGATACACAATAAAATATAAGTCTTCAAATAGAGGATGAAATTCCAAACCTTAGTAATCCATACTCTATGCTAGAAATTGCTAAAGAAGTTCTATTTTTTGAAGAAATAATGGATAAAATAGAATAAATAAGAGAAGAAATTCCCAAATTCAATGAAGATCAAGAATAAAGGGATGTTACAGAGGTAGATTTAGACAATGATGCTCTTGATTGGTTAGTTAGGGAATTGGCTTCCCCAATGGAAGTAGAAGTGTTGACTCTAGATCTTAACAATTTTGCATGGGAAATAGATACTCCAAAACCTAGGCACAGAGCTAAAGTAAGGCATGTCATACAAAATAATACAAATGGTAATAGGACCATCCATATAGCTACTCCAATAGTTTCTAAACACATACATGAAATAACACCTAAGGAGGATAAGGTAACAAGTATTAATCTTGGAAACTCATCCTAGAAGTAAGAGTTGGATGAAATAAAATTGAATTTGGATGCCACTGTTGCTAGAGTATAGAAGTACAAAAACAAGAAGAGAATGGAAAGAAAGGGTTGCTACCTTAGAAAATTTTATAAAATCTCTAATCCTATCTAGTCAAGCACAAACATAATTTCCTCAACATCCAGTATTAATGTCACAAGAGCAGGTGGATGCAATTGTAGTAGTTCGCCATAAAATGAATGTATTTGAAGAATGGATTGAGTACTGGGTAAAGCAGGGAGAAGAATTTATCATAGAGGAAAAAGGGAAATATAAGGAAGCATACCATTGGTTTGAAAAGTCCAAAAGCTTTGAAAATGAATGCAAGGTTCATCAAGAACAAATTAATATTGAGAAGAAAGATATTGAAATTCTCATACACATGGATGTCCAAGCTTTAATACAAGGAAATGTAATGTCAGAGCAAGAAGCTCTATTGCTAGAAAAATGGAAGAAACAATTAGATTGGGAAGGTGACATGTTAATACAATGTGTTAAAGGATTTGATAAAGTCACTGAGGAAAGTAAAAGATTGCTTGGTAAATATCAAGGCTTTATTGAATTGTTAGCATGTCAAAGGTGTGATCCTCAAACACTACGATAGGAGGGTAAGGAAGCTCAACCTTTCAAAGAATGGATCGAAAGGATAAATAAAGACCCTATCTAGCTATTAACTTGGGAAGTTATTGATGAGATAATATAGTGCATGAACACTATGGATAAATATGTAATAGAAAGAATGCAAGGAGATGATATAATACTTTGAGTATTAGAATAATACACTAGGCTTAAGCTCACTTGGAAAGCTATACGGGGAGTTTCGAAGGATCATATTTATCAAGCATTGGGAGCTTTCCAAGAGTATCAAGAAAAGAGAAATATAGAAAAGAGTCCAGGCCCATGTATTGAATGATGAAAGACACTGGATATCAGAAGTGTTATGATAAAATTTTGTTTCATAATTTTCTAGGTTGTTCTCGATTCTAGTAGAAGTATTATGTTTGGTATTTAGAAGAATGTTGATATCCTTTGTTTATATGGGGTACTACATACCAGAGTGAAAAGTGTTGCCACTAACAAATTCAAATTTTGACTTTATCTAGAATTTTCGCAATGACATTTGGTGAATTCCACGTGCTAACTTTTGATTTGTTGTTTCTAATTCTCTAAAAGACTTTAATTTTAAACTCTTGGGGCCTTGTCTCTATAAAAGGCCATTTGTGTCTTTATTTTTATTTTATGTTCAGAACTTATGGATGTCAGAAGAGTCAAAGATTCTTTAAGTTTTGTTCTTTTTCTTGTTTTCTAGATCATTCTAGTCTATAAACTTGTATGCATGTAGAAATTGATTAATATCAAAGCCAATTTGATAGCTTCCTATCTTATGAATCTTTTGTAGCTAGTTTTGTTAGTTCAACTGAACAAGCCTGTATGATGCATTGTTTAATTGTGCATATAGAAACTACTTGGTGTCCAAACCAAACCCTTCTCTTTAAAATCTTGCACCATTTTGTATGTAGTTTTCAAGCAATCTGGTGAAGTATAAAGTGGTTTGCTTTCATTTAATTAATTCTTGGGGGTATATGTGGAGAATAATCGGGAGAAATTTTAATTTTCGTATTTTATGCTTTATTTTAGAATAGATGTTTAAATTCTTTGAAAATGTTCCAAAAAATAGATAAATGGATGGAATTCATTGAAAATATTTTAATTACAGAGAATTGGTGAATGCTTAAAGAAATCTACTTAAGTGATAGCAAATGAAATTTTTGATATTCATGAAATATTATTTCAAATATTTTAATTTCATGATGTTATTTTTATGAATGAATTGGAAATATTTTTGTAAAAATCTTGTAACCTTTACCAAAGAAAAATAAACAAGTGTAGTCCCTTTGAGATTAATAGAAAATTCACATCATACCCTGAAGTGAACCTAGTATGATCATGACCTGATTTACCAGAGACTTGGGATTGAACTGAGTCGATCTTATTTTTCTATTTAGGTAGATTTCCCCTTTGAGATTGTCTTGTTCCATATCTTTCAAGAAGAATAGGCTTCTTCAAGGTTTTCTTGTGGAGTTTCTTATTCAAAACTATTGATATGATTGAAATCATTGTCAATAGGAATAGGTACTAGAAGGAGGGCACCTCTTTGTTGTCCTTTTTAGTTTTGTTAGGTCTTTAAGCTAGATTTTTGTAAAGTCACTAGAACTCGATCTGGTGATCCTCGTGTGACTCTGGTTGAACTTAGTTGTCGAACAATGTCTAGACCTCAAAAATATAGAAGTGTAATTGTGATTCCACAAAATCCAATTTTTGTGAGACCACTGCCTTCCATAGTGGTGACATTCTTTAACATAGAGTCACCAATCCAATTTTTTGGATATAATGATTTACTGAAAAATCCTGATAAGTTGTGTCCCAAATATTACATCCATAAAGACATAGAAGAACATATCAGTATCTTTAAGGATACATGTTATAGAGTGAGAATACAACATGATGTCATATGTAGGTTGTTTCCATACAAATTAAGTGATGAAGTTTATCAATGGTATATCAATCTGCCTCACAATTCTATTAGTTCCTGGCCAGATATGGAAATCCAATTTTTAGCCAGATTCAAGACACCTACAGATCTTGCTTTGTTATATCATCAATTTTCTCAAATTAAGAGGTTCGAAGGAGAACCTATAACTGCTTTTAATGATAGGGTTCAAAAGGCTTATTCTAGGTTGCAAGAACCTTATGTAGTGGATAATTTTTTATCCCTCGCAGTTTATTAGTAGATCTTTTAACTGCTATATTTGTAAAGTGAAAGGAAAATCTTCCTACTACTTTACTCGAAGCCTATGTTGAAGCCATTAATGTGAATCTAGAAATGAAACATCTTGGAAACGGATCATCTACAAATGGAGGAAATGGATTAAACAATTATCCTACCCAAAGTTTAAATGGAGTTCCTTTGAGTCATCCTATAACTCCTAATTTTTATCCTTCAGTGGTCTAGAATGGGATATTTCCTCAAAATACTTTTTTTTCAATCAAGAAATAGTCAAGCTTTAGTCCCTCACCTTGGTCCATCTATTACAGAGCTACGTCCTAAAGGAAATTCCTTTTTCTTGTAGACTCGGGAAAATCAAAATGTTAAAATTTCAGAGGAGAAGGAAGATATAAAGGAAATTATAGCTCAACTAAAAAGATTAATGACAGGGGTTATGTAATTAAGAAATCAAAACTTTTACGCTTACAATAACAATCAGAATTCACAAAATCAGACATATAATACTCCTAGACAATATAGACCTTGGAATACATGACCAAATAACGAAGGAGTATCCACATCTTTAGACAAAAATGATCCTAAATATGAAGGATCCACATCAAAAGTGAATTTGGTAGATCTTTCGATGAATAATTGGTGTAGAATCCATAACATGAAAGCTCATGCTAAAATAAACTATTCACAATTCAAAATTGCTTCAGATATTTTTCTAGCTACTACACATTATAATGAATAGTATGATTCTCACCCTCCTAAGCAAAATAAATTAGTTCTAGTGGGATATGATTCCTCTTTAGTCCTTGAAAGCTTTGAACATGTTAAATCACCTACTGTCGTTACAAGTTACACTCATGAGTATGGAGAAGATAATTCAGCTATGACCCTAGAAACATACATGTTTCCTTATCAAGATGAAAATGAACCTCAAGAAGAGATTGACGAAATTCATGCTTTTTAACAGTATCAAAAAGGACATACTCATAACCTGAGAAGCAACACCAATATTGGAAATAAAGTCAATGGGCCATTAACGACGTCGATTCCACCAAATAACTTTAATACTCGACCTCATGACAAGTCAAGTAATAACCCAGGGTTACCCAAAGTAACCTCTCATTACAATTCATCAAGTGTTTTAAGAAATGAAAAGATAGATTTTGCTGACCAAAACAATTTGACTACCTATTTAGTGGAAGAGATTAAAAAGGTAAAGATTAGTCTTTCTTTGTCATATTTACTCAAAACGCATGTAATTAAGAAAGCCTTCTTGAGTTCTCTAGAATATTCTTCGAAAGAAGGAAAGCTCAAAGATACTCAGCCGAAAGACAATCAAACTAAAACAAAAGATAGGAAAATTGTTCCTATAGCGGATGCGCAAGTATCCTTTTACAAAGGAAAATTAGAGTCTCCACCATTTTTGCTCACTCTGAGAATATTTGGTAAAAATCTTCATAATTGTTTAGTAGATTCTAGAGCTTCTACTAACGTGATGCCTTTATCTGCTTGTCAAAAAATAGAATTAACTCTATCAAGTTCTTTAAAGAAGGTTACTCAACTTGATAAAAGGGAAGAAAATGTAGTCGGGGAGTTAACTAACACTCATATGCAATTAGTGTCAGATCCTAGAATTCAATATTATATAGATATTCAAGTTGTTGAGATACCTGGCACTTATGATATGTTATTGAGCAAGGATTGGTCCAAGGTCTTGAATGGATATATGGCTACTGAATTCTCACATATGTGGTTACCATGGAAGGGAGTTCCTAATCAAATCATAATTGAAAGGGAACTGTGCATGAGGTATATGATCACCGAATATAACCAGAAGAATGAAGTTTTATATATTGATGTAGAACTAGGATTTTACAAAATATAAAATTCTGGAGTCAAAATCAAAGAAATATTTACATACAAAGCTAAAAAAATTATTTTCTTGACTCCTGGAACATATATTTTAATTTAATCAGATTGTGATTCTTCTGAAGAAGAAAATAGTGCTTATGATAGATTTCAGAAGAATATTATTATAGAAGCTCAAAAGAGTGATAAAGTTAAAGTTTCACTAAAAAAATTATTATTGCATGGTTGGTGTAGGTTACACGATGTTGCACACTCAGAAAATAGTTGTATGATGTGTCTGGAGATAACTTATAGAATTTGAAATTAGTATTTTTGAAAACATAATAAGGTTAAAGAACCTGAATTAGAAACGCACATAGGGAGAACTCATGTCTCACAAACTGAAAGGATTATTCTGACATCATCAAAGAATGGTAAGTTAAAATTTATAAATGATCAATTTTGGATTCTTAAATTCGATGGATCTAAATAAAAACAAGGGATTGGAGTTGGAGTCGAACTCATTGATTTGCAAGGTAAATCTTTTCTTGTTGCATATCGGTTACAATTTCAATGTACTAACAATGTTGCAGAGTATGAACCCCTTATACATGGCCTGATCCTTGCAATCAAAAATAAGGTCAGAATCCTAAAGGTATTTGGTGATTCAGAATCGCTAGTGAGACAAGTTCGAAAAATATATATTTGTCATTACAAGCATTTATCCAATTAACGACACAGAGTACAAGATTTGATAAAAAAATTTGATGCATTCAATATTACTCATATCCCTAAAAGATTTAATAAAAGATTCAATGCTTTGGCTACTGCTGCTAGTACTCTAGAACCTCTAGATGCCTTTGATTTGGAAAGATTCATAGTTGAGTTGGTGCAATTACCTTTGGTTCTTGATAATGTTACCAATTTGCAAGGGTTCGTAGATGACCGACATATATTGGATTTTATCACTCATTCTGGTATTTTCGAAGCACAACTAATCAAAGAAATAGATCACCTTGATGATGAAATTCAAGATGATGAATCATATCAAGTGAGAGATAATAATTGTTGATGGACAAATTGACACAACAACATTTAAACAAAATATCTATTTCCTATTTCTCCTAAAAAATAAAGATAACATATAGTAATCTAACTCCCAAGGTCCTGGTAGTTGGTTCTCAATTATTATGTTTTGTTGAGCGATCAATGAGGCTATAATGTTCAAGGGGCCTACTGGTTATTGAGCTTCTTGATTTTTGTAAGATCGAACTCCTATTTAAACCTATTCTAACCGAGGGATATAAAAAAAAGAAAAAGATAGATCAGGGACACAAGAGATAAAAGAATGTTGATTCATTCAACTAATCAGACCTATTACCTTCCAAGGAAAACCTAAATTAAAAATACAAAACAAATCAACCTGTAATCAATACATAGCCATTCATTCACAATGCAAATTTCATCAGCAGATTTCAGATCACCACTCAAACAAAAGAAAACAAAGGATATAATTGCATTCCTTAAGAGATTCCAAATCAAATGATTAACACAATGAACACCATTCTAGAGCATAACTTAAATCGGGTTTAAATATGGTTGATCCTACTGTTGCAAAAATGATAAGCAACATTTACAAATTTGGCAAGATCACCAATGTACAGAAACCAATATCTTCACATTACCTCAGCTAAACTAAGAATTACAGAAAACTCCATTAACTATCCTACTGCTAACTTTAATCAGCTAAGCTGTAAAAACCTCTAATTGATTTTCCAAAGTGTTTAACTATTTTCCCAAAAATTCTAACCCTTTACAATGAGATTCATTTGATAATTAATAGCTCAAAATTACATAATTTTCTCCCCAAACTAAGACATCAAAAATCTACAGCTTTTGTGTATGCAATTAAATCAGAAAGATAACTTTATGTTTCAGCTCTCTCTTGACCTCAGTTAATCTTCAGTTGAAACTCCATCCTTCAAACTGGCTTCAATTAATAGTTGCATCCTTCAGTTACAACTCAGAGTTCTTATTTTTGCATAACGTAGAGAAATATCCTTGTTTCCATAAATGAACTCAAGTGGGCCCACCCAGCATCCAGTTTTCTCTAGTTTGATGATATTTTTCAGAAAATCTCCCCTCTTTCTACACATTTGATTTGCATGTCATCCTCCATTCACAAAAGTACCTACAAGACACCAAAGGTATTAATTAATTCACAAAATTAATCAATTAATAATTAATGTTTTTTGAAATTAATTAATCAATTCCATTCATTTCAATTTAATATATATTAACTTTAAAACTCATAATTGAAATATTAAAATTAATTAATTAATTAATTGAATGTTATTTTAATTTGTTAAAATAAAATATCACTCATAATTATTTCTCGCTCAAATTCATAATCTTGGTACATTCCGCTTCTTGATAACTGTAAAAAAAATTAATTCAATGTATTAATACATTTGTAGCAATTGTAAAAATTGATTTGCATACTTAATTAATACGTTCCCATTAAATTTGCAAGAAACAAATAATCTAAAAGATACGAATCCACCTTGACTAAATTGATACATTTTAATTATTAACTCATGTTTAAAAGAATTTCTTAATCCATCTGACAGGTGAATAGAGAGGCTTTGAAACCATTCAATTTGAAGCTTCAAATTTTTTCTAGGCCACAATCTGTATCATCTTCAAAATCCACAACTCCATGTGACAACCTCGCTTCCCAAAATTATACTTGCTTCCCTCCATTATTAATGTAAATGCTGCTACTATGTAGAAATCTTACAAATTACCATGATAGATTTACATTAGTGAGTTGAGAATGAATTCCCATTTTCATTGAAGTTATGCTTTCATGGATGTTCAAACCTTATTCAAAATCCCTTTTCTACAAATCCATTTTGTGTATATTTTTGCCATGGCGGACTACACTTTCCAATTACATTTGCTTGGAAGTTTCAGAAGCCTTTACAAATCCATAGATCCAACTCTCATGCACCTGTAATAATTTGACTCAATGAGGTGAGTTTCTCTTTTGAGGCATTCTATCCAAACGGTTCACGTGCCCTCTCTATGCTTCCCATTTTGCACACATGTATACTAGGGTAGTTACACCAAATGCATTTGCACATTCTGCAACATTTCATAGACCCCCTCTATCTTTTGTGCATGGATGGATGTCAAAAACTCTTCCAAAGCTCCCATTTCCGCACAAGCATGGAGGATGGTGGTGTCTAAGGCCATGGATTTTGGCTTTACATCTGCCAATTACATTTTCTCAAAAGTTTCAAAATCCTTTCAATGAATTCATTATGTGCATCACCTACAATCGGGGCATTTCAAAAACTATACTCCATGAGAGGGCTTCTCCCTTTTGGCATTCTATGTAACAGTTCACACCCATGTCAATGCTCCCATATTTTGTATCACCTCATTGATCAAATCCTCTTGTGCACATCATGCAATCATTGTGTTCCACGAGGTCATATTTCCTTGAGGTAGTCTGTCAAACATTTCACAGACCATATCAATGCTTCCATATTGCGTGATTGTCCTACAATCATGGAATTCCATGAGATATATCACTATGAGGCATTGTGTCAAACAGTTCACATGCTTTGTTCATGCTTCCTCATTTTGCATGCAATTTTTCCTCCATGATTCTCAATCACCATAGCCTTCATGATGAAAAGATGTGGGCAAAGGTTATGGATTGGCCTCCACATTTAATTTAGGGAATTCTATAAAATGGTTTACAGGCTTTGTGTGCTTCCCTTCTCTCTTTGGTCGTAGAATGAGATCTCACTGCAGGCATTTGGTCAAACAATCTACAAGCCAACAACTTGTGTATGCTTCCACGTCTGCTAAAATTTTATAAATCCTTTTCAACAATGTACTCTACATCTCCTACAATCAATGCATCCCATGAGATCACATTTATTTGAGGTTTTTCTTGTTCAAATAGTTCACATGCCCTCTCTATGCTTTTTCACATTTTTCATTTATTTTCTAGGTATTTAAATGCCATTCCAAAGCTCCCATCTCTGGCGTGCCCTTCACTTGCATGCATATTTTTCTTAGAGTTTTAATGGAAATGTTGGACAAAGTGTGGAATTTGACTTTACATCTACAAATTGCATTTTCCTGAAAGTTCTTAAAGCCTTCATCAGCCTTCGTGTACCATGTTTGTTCTTTTAATGCATGCGGGATCGGAGCCAATTCAGTGTGGGAGTGGATGGGATCTGTTGGTGTTTAAAAATGCAACCTAGCTAGGATTTGTAATTCTCTAAGAGGTAGCCAACCTCTATATTAAAGAACCACAAAGGCTAGTGGTCAACTGACAGGAAATGGAATGGATACACATTTCCTCTACACTTCAAGCTTTGTAAGATCTAGGGGGGTAACCCTTTAGCAATATCTAAAAATATAAACACACAAGTAACATGATACTGCTTAACAGATGATGCTCTCATAGAAATATGATAAGAAACATAAAATATCACTTAACATTGGCAAGATATTGAATGAATTTCATCAATCAGCATGGAGAACATGACACACACAACTCAGCAAAACAGATTTGAAATGGTTTTTGATTTAGAGAGTTGGGACCAAACTGAAAACAGCAAAAACATGATAATGGACCAGTGCCATAAAGATGGGCTATGGAGTCATATAACTAGCATTCCTCTTTTAGTGTTGAACATGCTCTGAAGGTCTTGCAAATGTTGTCACATTATGACAACTAGACCACTGAAGCTTTCTCTGATAATTCTTCTTATGAATCCACCTGAAACATAACACTCCTGTCACATTTGTCAAAGCAATTACACTATCCCTGAACAATAGCCAGTAATAAAAGCAGCTTGTGCTTTATTAAAGCAATTACACCATTCATAGAACAGAAGGCAACAATAGATGTAACTCAAATGCAGAAAATGTGCATGAACATATTCAGGCAATCTTATTATTGAATCCAAAACAGCATTATAATTCAGCCATGGAGACAATTATCAGCTAAAATAAACATAATAGAACAATTCAGAGCATACACTTTCAGATTAAAAATGACTAACAGTCATTTTTCCCCCTAGCTTTATAATCTACCCATAGCTTCTTCCTAACTTGCAGAGCTTTCATAAATTGGAACCCTTTACAATGAGAAGAGAAGAGAAGAAATAGAAGAATGGAAGCAGCCCTAAAATTAATCTAAAATTGCCACCTGGAAACACCTCCACCATTGAACAGTGATCTGCAAAATATCTTCTCCATTTCCTTGTAACAAACTTCAATCTATTTTCAAAACAGCATGTGCTCAATTTTTTCTTCAACAAAAAAATGTCCAAGTGTCCATTCCCACTCATTACTTGCAGTTGAAAGAAAACTCCATTCCCGTGCAAATTCTATTTCCCTTTGCTGCATTTTTCTCTTTCATTTACTCACTGCAGCTTCACTTATAATATTTTACTTGAAAAGGCATGGTGTTACATTTCCCAGCATACAAAAATTAAAATGAATACTTTATTCACCTGTTTGCACTTTACTCAAAATAATATTTTCCATTAAAACCATTTACCCTCTTCAATAGAATAATATTCACTTACACAGTGAATAAATTTATTCACCTCATGCAGAATAAAATGATCAATAAAATCATTTTATAACATTTTCCCGTGAATACTTTATTCACCCGTTTGCACTATTGGGGTAAATAATTAAAATTTTACCCATCAAATAAAATGAAAGCCCTTTAAAACTTCCCGCGACCCACCTCTGTTTTTAAATCTCCAACCATATATCTTTTTGATTTTTTTTAAAACCAGGCTCCTCCCGTGTTCTCGCACGCCTCGCAAGAGTTTTTCTTGCATCAACATCATCCTTGCGAGGTCCACGAGGTTGGGCTAAACATGCCCTAATCTTCTTGTTTTGGGTGTTCCCATGTTCTGCATTCATGGTGGCCTCCACTATTGCTAACCACGTAGGACCCTCTTCATTCCTCTCCAGGCGTGGGCTTTCTCCTTTCACTGGTGACTTCCAGTAGCTTGGTGTGAGTTTCCCACATATTGTTCGCAGGTTCTCATGTTTCTCCCTCTCTAGCTGCGTGAGCCTCCTGCTTGGTGCGGGCCCCTTGCTGGCTTCTTTGCATTCTGCAAGTCGCACACCCCACTGGTCACACCTTTTAGCTACCATGGGTCTCCCTTCCTCTAGTTGGCATGAACCTTCCCTATTGACCACGTGAGCCTCCTTCACTTCCTGCTGCTCATGGGCTCCTTCTCCCATCTTACATCTGGTGCGGGCCCTCCATGCTATCCACGCCCATCTCCATGTGTGCCTCTCTTTTAGCAGGTCGAGCCTCCATGCTGGCCGCAGGCTACCTCTCCACCATTGGATTCACCCACCTTCAACTAGCATAGGTCTCCCAGTGTACATAACATCCTTGTAATGCACGCGGGCTCTTCTCTGGCTCTGGCCAGTTGCACCTCAAGCAACATTTGCATGAAAGTCTCTAAGGCCTTTCCAACATTCATTTTGCACTCATTGATGTATATGCCTTTGTAGAAAAGCAGTTGTGCCCTTCATTGCATGCTCGAGCCTCTTCCTAGGTGATGGCCCAGACTAATAATTTCCTCAAGCAATCTTGATACGCCATCATTGCAAGCTCATAGTGAATAAAGTGTTTCCTGCAATATAGTTTGTGGGTTTCATTCAACACTTTATAACTATTCAAACATCTTAGTGAAATTAATAGTGTTGTGACTTTATCTGATGGTGAACTCAACACTTTCCCTTTACCATTCTATGAAAGATTTTATGGATAAACACCTAAAGCTTTAGATACTTATGATTATTCATCACTACCTCTGATGTAGTTGATATAGCCATAATCCTCTTGCATAGAACAATCCCTCTGTAGAAAGCCATCTAACTCTTTTCTTGTTACAAAGAGCACAACTTTTAATTTGTATATATGTCTCCTCTTCAGTTTCACTATATTCTTTATGATCACCTTGCTTCGCTAATCAGAACAATTCACATGAAAAGATTGCCACAATGCAATACTCACAACTTCACAATTGTGCAAAGCATGTCGGGCTCCATGTGGGTCCGACTAAAAATTTTCATTTTCAAACAAGATTTACCCTCAAGTGGTATGATACTGCCTTTTGAATGCACGTGAAGTGAAAACATGAACTAGGTCTTCATCAGAAACTATTTTCTGCCCCTTTCGGAAAATGGTCAAAACAGGCCAAGTTGGCTCAGGAATCAATCTTGAAAATTGGGCAAATGACCTCGTGAAAACATAATCACTTGCAAGCATATAGTCATTTGACCCAAAATTATAGTGCAAAAGATGGCTCAGAGAAATCAGTCATGAGGTGAAAGATATTAATCCGCCAATTTGCTCAGTCAGGCTTTTCTGAAACAGTAGCAGTTCTGAACCAACACAAACTGACCCAATTGCCAATTTGTAAAAATAGTGAATCAACTCCTAGTGAACTACCATCAGACATAGTGGAACATTAAGATACCTTGAGCGCGTGTGAAAAATGAATTTGCATGAATCATGACTGATCAAAAGTTACTAACGCTCAAAGTTGGCCTCTCAGAAAGGCTGTCAGGAATGCAGCTGCAAAACAAAACAAACTGCATTTGGTTTCGATCTACTAAAAATAGCAAATCAGATCATGAAGTTCTGCAAATTGACACTCGAGATCATTTTGATATGGGGAAAATGGAACAGCATTCATTCTGACATCACAATGAACTGGTTGCAAAAACCAAGCTCAAACAGGAAGCTGTTTCGACAACTGACAATCTGCAAACAGCAAAACAGTGCAAAAACCTTGTAGCTTCACTTTTCGAAAGGCTGTCAGAACTTATTGTGGGAAGCTAAAATTTGATATGCCTGCTCACATAGGTCAACTGAATATGTCTGCAAATGGGTTTTGCACGACAATCAATAGGTTTCAAATTATAAGCCTCCAAAGTGGGTCAGTCAGGACTGATTCATTAGGTGCACTTTTGAAAATGCAGAAGCAAATTTTGAAATAGGCATCTCAAATTTGCAAAATTTGAGAATGCCAACAAGATCAAAGGTGGAGCGGGAACGGTTGTAGGTCAGAGGCGAAGTGCAAATGAGATTGGAGCAAAACCCAGTTTAGACTTTTATTTTTTCCTCGGCTCCAAATTTTTGTCTAGGTCCGGAATCCCAAGAGTGGCGAGGGCGGAACCAATTTTGAACCTAGAACTTTTAATTTTTGGTTCCTCGGTTTAGCCCAAGTACGACTCCAATGACAAATATATATATTTTATTTTATTTTTTAATTTTTTATTTGTTAACTTTCATGATACTTTTTATATATTTTATTATTATTATTATTTTTAAATCTTTTAAAATTTTAAAAGATTTATTTTAAGATTTGTTTTAATAATAAAACTTATTTAGTTTAAAATTATTATTTTAAAAGTTTATTTATTTAATCTTTACTTTTTAATTTAAACTTTATAAATCTTTTAAAATCATAAAAAGATTTATATTATTTAAGTTTTTAAATAAATTATTTATTTTGTATTTTCACTTTTTACAATTTTAAACTTTTTGTATTTTTATGTTTTATTATTTTCTATATTTTCTCAATGACAGATAAAAAAACCGAAAAAATGAAGGAAAGGTGAATGAACAAAACGAACGACGCAAAACAAAAAAAAATGAAGAAGATGAAGATGAACAAATGACATAACGAGATGATGAAGAAAAGACGAAGACCAAGATGAATGAAACAACCAAACAAACAAAACAACGCAATGATGAAAAATGAGATGAAGCAAAAACGGGTCAGGGAAAAAATGGAGACGAGATAGGATGTGAACCTGAACAACACCCGAAGGAGAAGTGGGGATCGGAGTCAGGGAAGAACTAGAACTTGAAATCCCAAAAGGTGTCAAGGGTCGATTCCAACCCACAACCCGATCCCGACAAAACAACAACAACAAGCAATGAACTAGGCATGAGAAAGGATGAAAATGAGAATGAAAAAGCACAAACATGACAACCAAACAACCAAACAACAAAAAACAAAGGGGGTCCCCGACTTTGCCAAGAAAAAGTTGGGGTGTGTATGCAAGGCATAATAATAATATTCCAAAAGGAATAATTGAGTTGAAAAGGATATTTGACATTGATCAGATAATCAAATAGAAAGATTTGCCCCGAAGCGACGGTGGACAATCTAAATTATATAATTTACACACTAATGATGATCCTAAGAATGTGTTGATTGGAAGAGTTTGTACTGAAGAAGAGAAGAAGAATATCACTCAAGCACTTAAATATTATTGGAAGGTTATCATTTGGACATACAAAGACTTGAAGATGTATGATACTTCCATTATAACTCACACAATACCATTAAAGACTGATGCAAAACCTTTTCGACAAAAAAAAAGGCCAGTAAATGCACTCTTAGAGCCACTAATTCAAAAGGAAGTCCAAAAAAATTTATCAGCCAAGATAATATTTCCTATCAAACATTCTACTTGGGTGGTGAATTTGGTTCCCGTAAGAAAGAAGAATGGAGATATAAGACTATGCATAAATTTTCAAAATCTCAAAAAGACATCTGAGAAAGATAATTATCCTTATCCTTTACCTTCATTGGAAGAAGTGCTAAAAATAGTCAATGGTTCACAGATGATGTCCTTTTTGGATGGATTCTCTAGATATAATCAAGTAATGGTAGTGAGTGAAGATCAGATCAAGACAACATTTACCACAAAGTGGAGAACGTTTACCTATAGGAGAATGCCATTTGGATTGATAAATTTCAGAGCTACGTTAAAAAGAGCAATAGATTATGCTTTTTGCAAATTGATAGGAAAGTGCATTATTATTTACATGGATGAAATTAAAGTATTTTCAAAAGATAGGATAGATCTGTTGGATGTTGTGGTTGATTTTCTAATATGCGGTTGCCATTGATATCAACACTATTAGTATTAATGTCTTTAAGACTGTATATGTCGAGGATATTGAGAAAATTATAATAAAATATGTTACAGGTTTTTTGTGAAGCAATGAAGATCAGTATGGTGGAAAGTTTAGTATATTGATAGTGAGATGTTGTGGATTAAAGGGTTTTTTTTCAAACCTATCTAGTTTATACTTTGAAATTTTAAGAGGTGCGCATGAAGTTTTGATCAAGTTATAAGTTTGTGTGTTCTAATATCTATTCTGCCACTGCAAATGGTATTCATAGAAGAAGATAATGTGATTTGAGTAATCTGATTTGTTTTTTATGTTCTTGTGGTGTTCATGGATGTTTCTAGATCATGTTATATCTATGTTTCACTTCTGCATTGATCATTGTGCTCGCAATCCGATATTTTCTCTTGCATGTACATTTTTTTCATGTTCATGGCCGACAAGGTGTTTGAAGTGTGTTGTGGATCTTCGAGGAAGAATATTTGAAGGTTTTTTATGTTCAAGAACATTGTTTTGGGTCTTTACTATGTTTTGGTTGACCTTGGTTGGTGCACATTGATAATCTTTATTGTTTTGGGCTGACAGTTTGCATTCATTCTATTATTGTGTTGAAGTTGACATAAAGTAATGTAATTTCTTGTTGTGGATATATATAAGTGATTGTTTCTTCATTTGAAAAGGATGTGAAGTGTGTGTATTCAAAGTGTGTGAATGTTATGTGTGAAAAAATTTTAGATCATTTGAAGGCAGAGTAGAGTGTGAAGAAGAGTGAAAGAAAGTAAAGAAGTTTTCATGTGCTTAACCAGAACTATAACCAAGCATTAGTAGATGCTACTTTCTCAATTCAAATTCTTCAAATGGATTTAATCTGAATGTTTTATGTAAGACAATGAGTCTTCCTTTGAGCAGTGAGCTCTAAGTAGTGTGCCTGAATGCATTTACATTCCTCATATATTCTTCTTATACTTTTAACAAGGTATAACTTGTGGATTAACCTCCATCGTGGTTTTTCCCCTAACAAGGTTTCCACGCAAAATAAATTGGTGTTATGTGTGTTTTTGATGTGTTGTTGATTCATGCTTTCACTATTATTAATCAAACCTAAGAATAAAGGTTAATAAGTTTAATAAGTTTAAAATTTTGTGATAATTGATTCACCCCCCTCCCCCTCTCTATGGTCTTCCCTTATGTTGCTAACAATTGGTATTGGAGCAGGTTCCTTGGAAGAAGTTTTACAACTTGAGGTGATCCGGGATGGTGACATACAAGAAGGATATTTTGAGATTTGATGGAACAAATTATTCTTTGTGGAAGACTCGAATGGAGTGTCATCTGAGATGCATTGGTGAATTCTAATGGAGCATTACATGCAATAGGTATGTTATTCCTTTCAATGGTCCTACTACTACTACTAAGATTAGGGATGTTGAATATAACATCAGGGCTAAGGAAGCATTGTTGAGTGCTTTGACTTATTCTGAGATGACGAATGTTATGGATCTGAGAACTAATTATGAGACTTGGAAAAAGTTGGAAAATTTATATGAAAGTGATGCTATTGTGAAGATGGATAACCTACAATTTCTGAAAGGAAAATATGAACTATTGAAGATGGGTAATGATGAGAATATTGTTGCTTTCATGCAAACAGTGAATGGACTTGTGTGTGGTATCAGATGTGTTGGTGGATAGGTGGAGGAATTAGAGATTGTTGCTAAAGTGCTTAGATCCTTGTTTGATGCATACAAAATCAAACTTACATCCATTGAGGAGTTCTGAACTATGACAAATATAACCAAAGATATGTTGGTTGGTAAACTTATTGCTTTTGAGTTGAGTGAATTCGGTGATGCCCTACCTAAGACATAATTTGCATTTAAAGCTACTACTTCCAGGAGAGACAAGCAGAGATATGATCCGGGTGAAAGTTCTTCTAGAAAGGTATTCAGATATGAGGAATAGATGAGATAGATTGAAGAAGAAGAAAGATAATTGAATTTTCTTGAAGCACCTATTGTCAAAAGGGAAGCCAGAGGAGAAGGTAAGTATAAAGGAAAGTTGCCTATTAATTTTTTTTCTTGCAACAAGATATGTCATTTTGCATCAAGGTGTCCAAAAAGAGTTCCTAAGCCAAGACCTTACAAGCCTAATTTCAAAAGAAGTGTTACTATGTTGCTGATGAAGGTATAATAGATGATGAATCTGACAAAGGGAATGTAAGTGAAGATGAGTTTATATTTATTGCTATCAAAGAAAATAATTTTGTGCCTATTGAATCTACTAGTTGTACAAATGTGGAGAAATCTCTAGCTTCTTGAGTTGAAGAAAAAGATGAATGGGTAATTGACAGTGGATGTTCACATCACATGATAGGTGATAAAAATAAATTTGTAAGCCTGGAGAAATATGATGGTGGTGTTGTAAGATTTGGTGATAATAATGGTGGTATAATCCATGGTAGAGTATGTATTTCTTTTGATGGTAAGCATAATACTGATGATGTTCTTTATGTTGAAGGTTTGAAGCATAATATTTTGAGTGTTGGACAGATGGTTGATAAGGGATACAATATTCAATTCAAATATGGAAAATGTAGCATACTAGGAAGTTCTGGAAATGTGATTGCCTCAAGTACAAAAACAAAAGGTAACATCTTTCATCTGAATGTTGGTAGTAAATTTTGTCTGATTGATCAATTTGATGAATGTTGGTTGTGGCATAGAAGAATGTGTCATGTAAACTTTGACAATAACATCAAGATAAGTTCCTCATAGGCTATGAGAGATCTTCCTAAATTGGTGAAGCCTACTAATACCATATGCAAGGAATGTTAGCTGGGAAAAAAAACTAGAATTTCATTTCACAACAACAACTTTGTTCAACTGAATTGTTGGAGCTTGTGCATACTGACTTGTGTGGTCCTACTAGAATCAGAAGTCTACAAGGTTACAAGTACTTCATGTTGCTTATTGATGATTAATCTAGGATGATGTGGGTTACTTTCTTAAGGGATAAATCTAAAGCTCTAGAAAAGTTCAAGATCTTTAAGGTTATGGTTGAGACAGAGATAGGTTTGAAGAGTAAGTGTCTGAAATTAGATAGAGGTGGTGATTTTACTTCTAGTGAGTTTAATTCTTTTTGTGAAGATAATGGGATAAAGAGAATATTATCTGCACTGCGGACCCCTTAACAGAATGGAATTGTGGAAAGGAAGAATAGGACAATTCAAGATGCTACTAGAACTATGATGTTGGAAGGAAATTTCCCTCATATCCATTGGAGAGAAGCTGTGAGTATTGTTGTTTATATCCTTAATTGGGTCAAATCAAAGGTAATACTGGTAAGACTCCTTTTGATCTATGTTTTGGTCATAAGCCTACTATTAGATATTTCAAAATATTTGGGAGTAAATGCTATATCAGGAGAGATGAAGATATAGGAAATTTTGATGCTAGAAGTGATGAAGGAATATTTCTTGGTTATTCTACTAAGAAAAATGCCTATTGGTGCTACAACAAGAGATTGAAGAAAATGGTTGAAAGTGAAAATGTTAAGGTTGATGAAGACATTGCTAGACCCCCCAGAACCTATGGATATGATTATGATGATTAGAATGACAATACAAACAAGATTCAGACTTCAAATCAAGTTCAGATCATTCTGGTGAATCAAGAAGATCAAGAAGAAGGAGAGCCTAGTGAAATTACAAAAGAGAGACCACAAGAGCCTGAAACTCAAGAACACTCTAAGACTCCAAGGTATGTGAGGTTAAATCATTCAGAAAATCAGATTATAGGAGAAGAGAAAAAAGGTGTCTAGACTAGGAGAAGAATTGCAAAAGAATACTATTTAATTTCAAAGGTTGAGCCAAGTAATGCCAATGAAGCATGCAAAGATGAACATTTGATTGAAGAAATGAAATAACTACAAAAAATTGAGAAGAATAATACATGGATTCTTGTTTCTAGACCTAAAGACAAAAATTTAATTAGAACTAAATGGGTTTTTAGAAACAAGCTGAATGAACAAGGTTAAGTCATCAGAAACAAAGCAAGACTAGTATGCAAATGATACTCTCAGATGGAAGGAATTGACTTTGAAGAAAAATTTTCTCCTGATGCTAGAATTGAAGGTATGAGACTGTTTCTTGCTTATGCTACTTACAAAAACTACAAAGTTTATCAGATGGATGTCAATTCAACATTTCTAAATGGTGAATTAGAGGAAGAGGTGTATATTGAGCAACCTGATGGATTTCAATTGACTGATCAGAGAGATATGGTTTGTCGGTTGAAGAAAGCACTATATGGACTCAAGAAAGCCCCTAGAGGTTGGTATGCCAGATTGGATAAGTATTTGTTGAAGCTTGGATTTAACAAAGATACTGTTGATAGTAATCTGTATTTCAAGATTGATGAAGATAAAGATTTAATTTGTGGAAGTCTTTGTTGATGATATCATTTTTGGAGGAGATGATGGCTTGTGAATTAATTTTTCTAATGAGATGCAAAAGGGTGATCTCATAATACTGGTTTACAATTTTTGGCCAAGCTGGACACTAAACTGATTTTTTCTAACTAAATCTTCACTTTTGGGCGCCTATAGTGGCTAAACCGTTAGGAATTTGAAGATGATGCAAACTAGTGATTTGTGAAATTTTGTCTGTAGATTCTAAATATATATTTTAAAAAAAATTTGGAATCAAATTGCACTTCTTTTTCCATCTCCTTCAAAAACTAGTTTTTTTCAGTAAACACCATTTTTAAGGTATGATGGTCACCGTATACAACATAAAAAAAATTCCATGAAGGATAAATTTCTATTTTTTTCGAATTTAGATTTGTAACTATGATATCTAGTGCTTTCATTTGCTTTCATAGTTTTTTATTGAATATTTTTTCCTTAATCAAGTTTCGAAGTCAAACCAATTACAACTCAAACATAGGCAGACTGTATACAACATAATTTTTTTTGTATGTATCGAAACTCAATTCTTTTTTTTGTTGGATCAAGGATTTAAATATCTAGTGCATTGATATTTTTCAAAAAAAAAATTAATAATCTACTCTTTTTCCACATGTACAGAATAGAGAGCTTGATTTTCAGTGAAAACCTATATTCACAAGAAATAAAAAATAAATATAATGATTAAATTAAATTTATTTAAAATTATACTTTTTGGGGAGATTATAATAAGGAATACATACTTACAAAAAAGAAATTTTAAATGAATTAACTTGATCCCCCAAAAGGTAAATCAAAAGTGATTTTTTATCAGCATTTTGATAGGAGTAAAGGAGACTTTGTTATAGGTATGGTTTAATACTACCGGTGTTCTATCCAAGGGGGTTTGATCTAAGGTTGTTTGATCAAACCCTCTTCAATTGGAATCCTTAAAATGGAAATTTTTAAGGATTAAATAATATATTTTCTAAAAATATGTGATTTCAGAAAAAATTAGAATGTGCAAGAAATTGTAAACCAACATTGTGGGATCACCTAGAATGAGTTTGAGATGTCAGTGATTGGAGAATTGAAATTATTTTTGGGATTGCAAATTACTCAAGTAGATAAAGGGATCTTTATATCTCAGTTCAATTATGTGAGAGAACTACTAAATAAGTTTGGTATGGAAGATTCAAAACCAGTCGGTACACCCATGGTGACTGGATGTAAGTTGACACAAGATGATGATTCTTTGAAGGAAAATCAGACTAGATACAGATCAATGATTGGTGGATTGTTGTATTTGACTTAAACTAGACCTGATATCATGAATTTTGTATGTATTGTTGCTAGATTTCAAGACGATCCTAAGGAATCTCATGTGACTATTGTGAAGAGAATTTTTAGATACTTCAAGGGAACAGTTGATTTTAGCATGTGGTATCCTAAATATGATGATCTTACTTTAAGTGCCTTTACTGATGTTGATTGGGTAGGAGATGTGAATGACAGGAAAAGTACAAGTGGTTGCACATTTTTCTTGGGAAAGAAACTAATTTCATGGTTAATCAAAAAGCAGAATGGTGTTTCCTTGTCTACTATAGAGGTAGAATATATTGCTAGTATTAACAATTGTACTCAAGTATTATGGATGAAATAGATGTTGAAAGATATCATAGTTATGTATGATGAACCTATTGTCATATTCTTTGATAACTCAAGTGCTATAAGAATTTCTAAGAATCTAGTGTTGCACTCAAAGACTAAGCATATATCTATCAAGTACCACTTTTTGAGAGATAAGGTAAGTGATAAGGAAGTCATACTGGAGTATGTACCTACTAAGGAACAAACTGCAGACATATTTACTAAACCTTTTCCTAAAGATACATTTGAGTATCTCAGATGGATGTTAGGGTTGATTACCCCTCCTAATGAGAAGTCAGATTAGTCTGTGCATTCATAGTCATATCATGATTCAAATTGATGTTGTGGTGGTTTCTACTCAGGGGGAGTAGTCATATGATTTAGATATGTGGTTCAGAGCTTGTGTGCCTTTGCCATTGATGTCAAAGGGGGAGAAGAGTAATGTGAAAATCTCTTGGAGAACTAAGGGGGAGAAGAGTAATGTGAAAAAATCTTGAAGAGCAATGTGTAAATGGGATATTGTTGGAAGAAGAGTCAGTTGTGTTGATGGTGTGTTTTTCACATCATGTGTTGCCATCAATGCCAAAGGGGGATTTTTTGGATGTTGTGGTTGAGTTTCTAATATGTGGTTGTCATTGATGTCAGCATTATTAGCATTAATATCTTTAAGACTGTATATGTCGAGGATATTGAGAAAATTGTAATAAAATATGTTACAGGTTGTCTGTGAAGCAATGAAGATCAGTATGGTGGAAACTTTAGTATATTGATATTGAGATGTTGTAGGTTAAAGGGTTTGTTTTCAAACCTATCTAGTTTCTACTTTGAAATTTTTAGAGGTGCACATGAATTTTTGAGCAAGTTATAAGTTTATGTGTTCTGATAGCTATTATGTTATTGCAAATGGTATTCATAGAAGAAGATAATATGATTTTGGTAATCTAAGTTGTTGCATATGTTCCTATGGTGTTCATGGATGTTTCTAGATCATGTTATATCTATGTTGCATGTCCTCATTGATCATTATGCTCACGATCCAAAATTTTCTCTTGTGTGTTCATGTTTTTCATGTTCATGGCGGACAAGGTGTTTGAAGTGTGTTGTGGATCTTCAAGGAAGAATATTTGAAGGTGTTTTATGTTCAAGAACATTTTTTTGGGTCTTTACTATGTTGTGTCAAACCTTGGTTGATGTGCATTGATAATCTTTATTGTTTTGGGCCGACAGTTTGCATTCATTCTATTATTGTGTTGAAGTCGACATAAAGCAATGCAATTTCTTGTTGTGGATATATATAAGTGATTGTTTCTTCATTTGAGAAGTATGTGAAGTGTGTGTATGTGAAGAGTGTGAGTGCTATGTGTGAAAAATTTTAATATCATTCGAAGGAAAAGAAGAGTGTGAAGAAGAGTGAAAGAAAGTAAAGAAGTTTTCATGTGCTTAACCAAAACTATACTCAGGCATTAGTAGATGCTACTTTCTCAGTTCAAATTCTTTAGATGGATTTAATCTGAATATTTTCTGTAAGAAATTGAGTCTTCCTTTGACTAGTGAGCTATAGGCTATGAGCCTAAATCCATGTGCATTCCTCATATATTCTTCTTATACTTTTAATAGGGTATAACTCGTGGATTAATCTCCACCGTGGGTTTTCCCCTAATAGGGTTTCCATGCAAAAAATCTTGGTGTTATGTGTGTTTTTGATGTGTTGTTGATTCATGTTTTCACTATTATTAATCATACCTAAAAATAAAGGTTAATAAGTTTAATAAGTTTTAAATTTTGTGACAACAAATTCAACCCCCCCTCTCAGTTGTCTTCTCTTGTGTTTCCAACAAGATCATGTTCGAGATCTCAGAGCAATATTAGAGAAATGTGAAACTTACGAAGTTTCGTTGAATCCTAAAAGGTGCATTTTCAAGGTAACTAAAGGTAAGCTACTAGGACATATTATTTTGAACAAGGTATTATCAACAGACCCAGACAGAGTAAACACATTACTCAAGTTACAACCCCCAGGAAGCAATAACGAATTAAAATCTTATTTTGGTAAAATTAATTTCATTCAGAAATTTATTACCAGATTTGTAGAATTAGTAAAACCACTCAATGATATGATGAAGAAATATGTCAAGATAAAGTGGAAAAATTAGACTAATATTTCCTTCGAAAATATAAAGTTTTCTATCACAGAGGCTCTGGTATTGGTAAGTCTGAATTATATGAAACCTTTTTATATTTACTATTTTTCCTCTGGTCATACTTGTGCAATAGTACTAACACAAAAGGGTGAAAACAAAGAAGAAAATCCAATTGCTTTTATGAGTGCTCCATTCAAAGAAGCAGAGCTAAGATATACAAATGTTGAAAAACAAGTTTTTCATTTGGTTAAGGCAATGTGCAAATTCAAACATTATGTCCTCAGGAGTATGGTTAAGGCTATTGTTCCAGATGCTACAGTTAAAATATTGTTAACACAAAGTGAGCTCAAATAAAAGAGAGCCAAATGGGTTACTATCCTATAGGTTTTTGATCTAGAAATTATACTCATGTAATTGGTTCAAGGACAAGCTTTGGTCAAGTCTATTGCAGAAATAGATCCACAAATTTTAATTCAACAATATACATTGGATGCAAAAGACCAAAGCGGTTGGTATTTAGATATATGGAATTATTTGGTTAGTCACACTTGTCTTGACCACATGAAAATAAATCAAAGAAGAGCCCTCAAGATAAAATCACAAAGTTATATGATCAAAGGAGGTGATCTAATCAAAAGAAATCATTAAGGAATCTATTTAAGATGCTTAAATAGAACAAAAATAGAAAAAGTGTTGCAGGAATTACATGACAAATTTAGAACAGCTCATGGAGCACCATTAGCTACTACACACCTCATTTTAAGAGCTGGTTACAATAATTTTCAAAGAAACATATGAACATGTGAAACATTATCATACATGTCAGAGTGCATCAGAAAAAGGAAGATTTAATGCTCAACCATTACAACCAATGATGGAATTGTGTCCCTTTTCACAATGGAGACCATATTTTATTGGAACTATTAATTCTCTATCATCCACATACCATATATTTATATTAACTGCTACTGATTATTGTACCAAATGGATAGAAGCTTGTCCCAACAAATAATGAACTACAGATGTGGTAATAAAATTTTTGGAAGAGAATATCATGACCAAGTTTAGGGTACCTTATGCACTGGTATGTGACAATGGCCCTACCTTTTCTTCATTAAAATTTTCTAATTGGGCCTTTGAATATGTTATAACCTTTAAATTGTCATCCAATTCATATCCACAGGGAAATGGATTAGCTAAATCTTCGAACAAAAATCTGTTGGATATTATAAAGAAGTTGATTGAAAAGAACCCTAAGGAATGGCATGCTTTATTAAAATTTTCCCTTTGGGTAGATCGCACTAGGATGAAAGATGCATTAGTAAATTCCCCTTATCACTTAGTTTATGGAGTCAATCCTATACTGCCAATAAATTTGAAAATACCTAATTGGCAGTTTACCCAAGAGTATATAGGACTAGATGATCAGACTGAAGCTCGATTATTACAATAGATGTTTTTAGATGAAAAGTGTAGACATGGAAAATGTACAAGTTTGTTTTGGCACACCTGATCCTGATTACTAACAATGTTTCCTCTTAAATCACATTCTTAGCATTTCATCACATTCTATCTCTTAATTTAATAAATCATTATTTATTGGATTAAGTCTTCCTCTTTCAATGATTAAATTAATCAATTAATTTAATTAACCATTGCATCCCTGTTTAATTAAATAAATCATTTTATTTAATTAAAATCTCTAAAGTCCTCCTATTAAATTAAATAAATTAAACCTTATTTGATTTAATCTAACAATTCCTTCTTGATTAAATAAATCAAATCATTTATTTGATAAATCATTTCCTCTCAATTCTTGACTTAAATCAATTCATAAATCTAAGTCTAAATTGTCACATCATCTAATTCTTCATTAAGTTAATCAAAACCATAATTAGCTTAATCCCTTTCACTAAAATCCTCTAGAGAATGCAAGTTGCACAATAAATCAATTACTTTGATTTATTAATTTACCTATTTTCCCTCACAGGGCATCAAAAGGGAATATTCCCTCATTTGAATTCAAAAAGGCCAAGTGGACTTGGTCCTTCCAACAAGGCATTCAATGCCTCTTACATGTCCTTGACCTTGAGCCAAGTGACATTAACTTGACTTCTCTTCCCCCTTCAACAAGTCAACTCACCATTTCAAATTCAAATTTATGCATTTAGCATGCACATTGGCCAAAATGTGCTCATTCCTCATCCAATCACATGTGGACAAGTGGCACAATGCCATTGGATTATCTTTTGCCCCACATTGCTTAATCTTGCTCACTTCTTCCAAATAGAAGTCTATAAATTGGAGACTCTTCTCCTCAATATTCATCCACAATTCATATGCAGAGTTACTCTCTCCAATTGAGAACTAATTTTGTTCATCATCTCCAAGCATTCGTCATTTTGTCACATTTGATACCAAGGTTATGCTCAAATCTCTTTGGAGATTTGACCATTTCTAGATTCACATATCATTGCTACTTAGGAATTGGGAAAGGGCCAATTGCAACACTTCATTCGCACCAATTCCCCCATAAGATCATCATGCTATTAGATTAATTAGGATTTCTTTCATTTTTATTTAAGTTTTGTTATTTTCCTAATTTTAGCTTGAATAGATGGATTTTATGGGGAATCCTTCATATTTGCATGCATTTTGATCTAACATCTAACCATGTTTGTTGTTCTTGTGCATTTGCAGGTTTAGGGGTTCACAAAAAGCATACTTGAGCTATAGATTATTTTTCTAGGCATCAATTTGTAGTTAAAATATGGTTTGCTAAAAGGGCTAGATTAAAACTTTTAAAATATCTGATTTGGTCTTGTATTGGAATAAGGCTCGAGAAAGAAAAGGTGATCACAGTAAATTTGACAAAATATGGATAGGCCCATATCAAGTTTCTAAAATTTTGGGTGATAGAACTTATAGATTGAAGTCTTTGACTAGTGAGGATATCCCATTACCCATCAATGGGTAGTTTGTAAAGCATTATTTCTAGTCATAGGTAAATAGTTTTTTGTAAATAATTTTTATTTTATTTTTGTAAATAGTTTTATGTGTTGTTTTGTAAATATTTTATTGCTTTGCTTTGCTTTCTTTTGGGTGTTGTGTTGTTTGAGTTTTCAATGATTAGAAACTTTTGAATGTGAACAGGTTAATAGAACGTCAATTCTAGAAATTTGATTTATGCTTTGATTGGAAATAGTTTTCTATTTATAGATTATTAAAGAATTGTTTCATTCTTTATACTCTAGTTAGCATGAATCATTTAGTTGATGTTGAGATACAAATGTACACATTTAAATCATTCTATTGAAATTTGGGATATCTGCTTTTTGTGTTAATTGAAAAATTAAAAGACTACCTTTGCTACCACTATAATTCCCAGCTTAATAGTGGGCTTCATTAATTGCAAGTTGAAAATGAGCTACTATTGAAGTATCAAAAGTGAAAATGAGCTATCATTGTTATATCTAAAAAAAAGGAGATAAAATATCAACTCTTTAAGCTATCCAAATAACTCTACTGGGGCTATGGACACCTGATTTGCATCAAGGATCTATCCCTGGTTGGCTTGAAAGGAATTGTCAAATTATGTAGGTTAATGCAAACATTTTCTATTTATTTAAGTTTTATGTAGCATAAATAACCAATTGCACACATGTGAGCTCAGGGATACTTAATTTTATATGCTATCTAAAGTGAAATTTGAATGTTGAAATAGGGATTTAGTGATTTATAATTAGAAGACTAAAGAAGGTTGATGTACTGATGTTAGATCCAGAATTGAATTTCTATTATTTTGTTTAGTTTTGTTGGTTTCTAGATGTTGTGTGGTTTCACAACACAACCCATCTTGCTCTTTGGAAAAATGTGCCCCCCCCTTTTTTCTCATTTCCTTCTTTCTTTCGGTTGCTTTGGCATTTTCCTATGGCTTGGTTGGTTTCACCTATCTCTTTTGATCTTCATTTGTCCTTTCATTTTTTCTCTTTTTCTTCTTTCTTGGATTTGGTTTTTGGTCCTTTTATGAATTTTGATATTTTACCATAAATCATAATCCTAGAGTCCTATGATTGTATCAAGGGAATTGTATCTCCAACTGATTTTAACTCTTCCTGATAAGTCACTAATCAAAAATTATCAATCCCTGTGATGTCTTTTATTCTTGTATTGAAGTCCGATAATTTTATTTGTAACTCAAAAACTGGAAGGTATGTTTTTTTTTTGACTTTGACTTTTCTTGAGTCCGGTTTTTGGTCTTTTCTCTTGTTCTAGTTTGTGTTCTCTCTAAATCTTGGAAGTAAGTTCCTGGATCCTAGTATTTCTTGCAACAAAAAATACCGAAAAGTGTCAATCCTGGTGATCATAAATTGATCATGTATCGTTGACGGCCCATGCTTGGCCGATGATCGAAGCAACACCAAAATTCCACGTGCAATCATTGCACCATATTTTCCCTAAGTAATGAGCCCGCACAGAAACCTAGGTGTTCATAATTTGAGCCCTAACCCCTAATGATTGCACTATTATCCAAGAGATTAATGCAATGTAATATTTTATTAATGAAGGTGGTGAACTACTCATGTACTTGTCACCACCTTAAGCATATAGTTGTTTCTGTAACACCCTACTTCACGTCATATTGCAACTTTGCAAAGGACATTGAAAGAATGAAAAAAAATTGGCATGCAAGGAAAGGTAAACTTTGAGAAACAAAAAAAACACAGCTACCAAGAGTTTTGGAGTTCCATCTCAAAAGATTAACATTATCCGCCAAAACTAGGTATATTTTGAATAATTAATTTTATGCTAGCTATTTTTATGCTCAAAGATCTCGAGAGATTTTGTTTTTTCCCTTAAATTTTTCAAAATTGAAATGACGATTATTCTCTAACTTTTGATTTTAACCGAAAGACGAATGAAAATGTTATGAGATTGTAGGAAATTTTTGGTTAAATTTAACCCTAACTTACATGCAAGGCACACATTTGAAAATGTAGAAAATACCAATGAAAATGAGTACTTTTGATGCAAGAGTAGAAGATGAATTCAAGTATTGCAATTCACATGCCATACCAATCAATATAGTAGTGACAGACACTCACATGGGATGGTCTTCTGATGTTGAAATTCACAATCGGGTACGGCAAGAAAATTCTTCTCAATGTACCAAAAATGTTATAGAAAGTGGGTTATTCTCCGCAACAGGGTTTCCGCTAGCAATGGAGGCTCCTGAATTATTATAACCCTAATAAAAGAGTTGTTGAGAAGGATGGAATAATTTATGTTGATCTCACACCAAAAGGAATTATATACACATTTGGGCTTCCTACTTTCACTTAGGTGTACAACATTCATATAAAAGCTAAAGCCAGGACATATCAAAATGGTGAAGCTCGCAATAGAGAAATTATGAGTATGCAATGGTGTCGGGAGATGATTACACCACAAGCCAAAATACTCCAAAGGTCTATATTCAAATAGGAAATTCAAGACATTATTACTTTGCTCAGTAGGATGGTTGGTTTAAGAGATGCCAGTAAATTTGAATCTTTGATATTTGTGATAATATCCAAATTGATGGGAAATCTTGTGCAGATGCACTAGGGAAAATTTATTAGTGACAAATTATGTGAACAAATAGTGGCATTTCCCAAAACAAGGTTGTTTTATTTGTCTTCATATATGATTTATTCTTGTGCCCTGAGAGAAAATAAATAAGGGTTGAAGAGGGTCGGTACTCTGGGCAGAGAGGTTGGAAACAATTTGATATATGCTCATTTACCCTAGATCACTATCCATGGGTATAAAGAGATTTACAGGAGAGTTAATGATGATTTTTCCATGAAGCTAGTCAAAATAATGGAAGGTGATAAATCCAAAAGGTTTTCCTTGGAAGCACAAAGTGTTATCGAACCAATGGGTGGCTGGTATATTTAGTTCCCCACATTCTCCTACATCAAGATGGAAGGGTTTGATGGACATCCATTTATGTTGCCCAAGTACCCAACATATAAGATTGTTTTATTAGAACGGGTGAGACAGTTGAAGCCATGTTAGGCCCTTTACAACAAATCCCACAAGAAGGCCTCTTTCAGATTTCCTATAGTGATAGGAAATTACAAATGCAATGCAATAAGGTTTTATGACTTGTGTGAGGAAGAATTGAGAACATATGATTTTGAGTTGTTTCCACTTCAAAGAATATACTATGATCCTGAATGGAACATTGTGAAGACTATTATTGGTAATCATGCTCATGTCCAACATTTAGAAGATTATTGGCTTAATTGTAAAGATTAGCACAGAGTAAGGATGAGAAAATATGAAAGATTTTCTTTAGAATCTACTCATATTCTAATGCTTCATGATATTCTAGATCATCTAGAAAAAGATGATGGAGAAGTATTGAATAAAGCCTATAAAGAAAATAGGGTGTATGATGAACCTGTTCCAGACCTAGACTATGAGGGTGAATAAATGATGTCAATTAATGAGTTCACTGCACCAGTTATGTTGCACACTCAACACTCGATAAATGATTTTTTGTAAAGCTTTGAGAGAAAGAGGAATTGAACCCACATTTTCAGAAGATAAAAAGAGAAAACAAAGAAATGAAATTGCATTTGAGAGTGGGGAATTTACTAAGAAGAAAAGGAGAACTAGTAAAGTGGCTCCTGCTATAAAAATTGAAGAGAAAACTCCTAAGATTTTAGTGAAACCATCTAATGAAAGTGGGGATGCTGAATCAAATAAAGATAAATCCAAAGTGAGGACTAAGGGTGCATCTTCCTCGACAACAAAACCAAGAAAATTTTGGTTATTGAAGAAGGAGAAGGAGTAATAGAAAATTTTGGTACACAAATGAGGTCTGCATCTCATAAAGTTGCAACATTGTTTACTTCTCCTCCATCTACTAACATGGCTAGTGTGAAACAAACATTGGGTGGAACTCTCGTTGCCTTGGATGAAATTTTTGAAACATATGAGGCCAGAATTAAAGAACAAATGGATAAATGGGGTGCCATGTGGGAGAATGTAAAAGAAAAGAAGTTCAAACATAAACCCATGGTATAGCCAATGTTGAAATAAATTCCTTATACATGGTCTTTTCCATTAAATATCGAAGAAGAATAATTCATACAAGGAATGCTCACTTTAGAAGTGGGGAATCCTAATATTCTTGAGATGGAAACACAGGAGATTGCAGAACAGGATCCTATTGATGAAAAAATTGTTGAAGATACTTTTGATTCCCAGCCTTCACTTGGGAATGTGCTAAATGATAATGAACAATCACAAGTCTTTGGAAAATTAGAAGAAGACTTGGTTGGAGCTGAAGTTGAAAAATAAACTACATAGATTCAAGGTGAAGAAGGTTAAAATGAAGAGAACCCTAGTGTAACAAAGAATGAAGAAGATAATTCCCAAGAAATTAATATTGAACATCTGGATAGATAGGAAATTATAAGTCTCCAAATAAAGGAGGTAGTGCCAAACCTTAGTAATCCATACTCTATGCTAGAAATTGCTAAAGAAGTTCCTATTTTAGAAGAAATAATGGATAAAATAGAAGAAATTCCTGAATTCAATGAACATTAAGAATAAAGGAATGTTATAGAGGTAAAGTTAGACAATGATGCTCCTGATTGATTAGTTAGGGAATTGGCTTCCCCAATGGAAGTAGAAGTATTGCCTCTGGATCTTAATAGTTTTGTATAGGAAATAGATACTCCAAAACCTAGGTGCAGAGCTAAAGCAAGGCATGTCATACAAAATAATGTAGATGGTAATAGGACTGTCCATATAACTACTCCAATAGGTGATAAAGATTCACATGAAATAATACCTAAGGAGTATAAGGTAACAAGTATTAATCTTGGACACTCATCCTAGAAGTAAGAGTTAGATGAAATAAAAGTGAATTTGGATGCCACTGTTTCTAGAGTACAGAAGTACAAAAACAAGAAAAGAGAATGGAAAGAAAGGGTTGCTACCTTAGAAAATTTTATAAAATCTCTAATCCTATATAGTCAAGCACAAACATAATTTCCTCAACATCCAGTATTAATGTCACAAGAGCACGTGGATGCAATTGTAATAGTTCGCCATAAAATGAATGGATTGAGTACTAGGTAAAGCAAGGAGAAGAATTTATCATAGAGGAAAAAGGAAAATATAAGGAAGCATACCATTGGTTTGAAAAGTCCAAAAGCTTTGAAAATGAATGCAAGGTTCATCAAGAACAAATTAATATTGAGAAGAAAGATATTGAAATTCTCATACACATGGATGTCCAAGCTTTAATACAAGGAAATGTAATGTCAGAGCAAGAAGCTCTATTGCTAGAAAAATGGAAGAAACAATTAGATTGGGAAGGTAACATGTTAATACAATGTGTTAAAGGATTTGAAAAATTCACTAAGGAAAGTAAAATATTGCTTGATAAATATCAAGACTTTATTGAATTGTTAGCATGTCAAAGGTGTGATCCTCAAACACTAGGACATGAGGGTAAGGAAGATCAAGCTTTCAAACAATGGATCGAAAGAATAAATAAAAACCATGTACATTTATTGACTTGGGAAGTTGTTGATGAGATCATACAGTGCAGGAATACTATAGATAAATATGCAACAAATAGAATGCAAGGATATGATATAATACTTTGAGTATCAGAATAATATACTAGGCTTAAGCTCACATGGAAAGCTACATAGGGAATTTTGAAGGATAATATATATCAAGCATTGGAAGCTTTCTAAGAGTATTAAGAAAAGAGATAGATAGAAAAGAGTCTAGTCCTAGGTCTTGAATGATAAAAGACACCAAATACCAGAAGTGTTATGATAAAATTTTGTTTCATAATTTTGTAGGTTGTTCCTGGTTCTGGTAGAAGTATTATGTCCGATATTTAGAAGAATGTCGATAGCCTTGGTTTATACAGGGTATTGCATACCAGAGTGAAAAGTGTTGTCGCTGACAAAGTCAAATTTTGACTTTATCCAGCATGTTCCCAATGATAGTTGGTGAATGCCACGTGCTACCTTTTGATTTGTTGTTTTCGATTCTCTGAAAGACTTTAAGTTTAAACTCTTGGGGCCTTGTCTCTATAAAAGGCCATTTGTTGCTTTATTTTTATTTTAAGTTCAGAATTTGTGGATGTCAAAAGAGTCAAAGCTTCTTTAAGTCTTGTTCCTTTTTCATGTTTTCTGGATCATTCTGGTCTAAGAACTTGTATACATGTAGACATTGATTAATATCAAATCCAATTTGATAGCTACCTATCTCATGAATCTTTTGCAGATGGTTTTGTTAGTACATGTGAACAAGCTTGTATGCTACGTCGTTTAAGGGCACATACAAAAAACTAGTGGCTCAATTTGGGGACGTTTTCTTGACAAAGTAGATGGAAAATTTAGTTATTTTTTGGAGAGTAGACCACCAAAATGCAAAAGAACAGTGACAAAATAGGAAACTATAGTAAAAATGTGCATGGATATGTCCTACTTATGAAAAGTAGGGTTTGAGGAATTGTCTATGCATTGGAAATTCCAGCATTTCACCGTTCAATTTTTTCAAACAATAGGAATCTTCACCATGATTACCCCAAACAATATAAGTGGTAATCCAAAGGGTGTCAAATTTACCATGTTTTCCCTTTTCTTGACTTCTTTCATTCCAAATTAATACAAAATATCCTACAACAAACTTTCTCTTTGTAGCCTTCTTGTCAAAAAGATATTTGACATGCAACTACCTCTTCAAATTAATATATTGTGTTTCTCTTCTTGATTCATCCAATTTTGTCAGTTGATTTATCCTATTACTCATGCTATCATGAATATCTTTTTCATATTCCAGATGAATTTATAGACTAGTAATAAGTTGTTGATTGGTATTCTTCCGTCCAGTCCATACACTAGCTCTTAAGGAGATCTTTTTGTGGACTTCTTTATGGCATTTCTATCAACCCATAGAGCTACTTTTTACTTTGAATCCCAAGCCTTTTTATTTTTCTCCTTGACTCTCTTCATGATCTTCATGAGGCTTTTGTTACTAGACTCATCTTGTCCATTTCCCTATGGGTGGTAAGGGGAGGAATATGACATGGGAATTCCATAACTTCTACAAAAATTAGTGAATTCTTCAAATTTGAAATGAATAGTATTCTCCATAATTATCTTTGTAGGGATACCAAATCTGATCAATATATTTTCCATAATGAAATTAATGACAACATTACTAGTTTCCCTCCTTGAAGGAGTTGCATCCACCCACTTGGTGAAGTAGTCTCTGACAACCAATATCCAAATATGACCACCACTAGATTTTTCATTGAACTCATCAATGAAATCTATGCCCCATTTTCGAAAAGGAGCCTCAACATTTTGTGTTCTAAGGGGAAAAGCACCAAAAAACTTCAACTTACCCTAAAACCTTTAGAAAGCATCACATTTCCTCACCATTTTGTCTATATCAGAAAAGAGAGATGGCCACCAATACCCAAACCTCAGGATATTATGGGTAGTTTTTTTGGCTATGTAATGGCCTCCACAAACTCCACCATGCATCTCTTCAAGAATCTTCGTTGCCTATTTTTCATCAACAAGCCTCAATATAACACCAGCCATACCTCTCTAGTATAAGAAACCCTCAACCATAAAATATTTGATTACTTGTATCTTTAGGTTTCTTTTCTGATTATCAGTCATGTGATCAAGGAAAGACATATATCTTAGATAATGTAAAACATCTTTATACCAAATGCATTCCTAGACCGTGCACTCCTTTGTGTAAACATATTCAATAATTTGATTTATCTGATTGATTTCTAGGTTTGATTCAACCATCAACTTGGCTAAACCCTATCCTCTAACCAGTGTAGTGATCTGAATATCAATATTGAATTCTTGAATTTTATTGATCCACCTACACCTTCTTCCTATGACTTCCTACTTAGTAAAAATATCTTTGACTATGGCACTAGGTACATAAGCCACTATCTTATCACGCACCAAATAGGGTCTAAAATTCTTCACTACCTTCACCAAGGCATAGTCCTATTTTTCCATGATATCATACTTCAATTTTGTTTCCTGAAGTGATTTTCTAAAGAAAGCAATGGGTTGTTCATACCCTTCACAATTTTTCTATAATAGGACGAAAACAATTTAGTGTGGAATGATGCAAAAGAAAATAGTTGAAAAGGTTTAGTGAAATCAGGTGACTTGAGCACTAACTCCTTTTTGATAGCCTTCATGATTTTATTGAAGTCTTTAATAGCCTCATCACCCCATTAAACTATTTCTTTCTTTCTCAACATTTTAGAGATGGATCTTGTAGTTTCAAAAAAAAATTTAACAAATATTCTTAAAAAATTAATTTGGCTAAAGAATGACTGGATCCCCTTAACTAACTTAGGGATTGGGATTCTATCAATTAATTCAACTCTTTCTGGATAAATTCTTATCCCATCCTTTAAAACTATATGCCCCAACAATTTTCCTTCTATAACCCAAAATGTACATTTCTTAGGGTTCAATGAAATACCATATTCCAAAGCTCTTATGAATATCTTTTCTAGGTGCATGCAATGCTCCTCCTCCTTCTTGGAATATGTTGTGAGGTCATCCTAATATATAGCATGAAAAAATATATGAAATCTAAAAAGGAAACATCCATGGCCCTCTAAAAATTAGCTTTGACATTTTTTAGGCTAAAAGGCATTCTAACATAGATGTATGTTCCCCATGGTGTAGTTGAAAAATTCTTATATTGCTGAGACTCTTTTACCTTTAGTTGATTGTAGCCAAAAAACCCATCCATCATAGATAAAATATCACAACCAATAACTTTATGTAACATTGCCTCCATGTTAGGCAACGGGTAGTTATCTTTTAATGAAGATATATTCAAATTTCTAAAGTCAACACATAATCTTATATCTCCATTATTTTTTCTCACTGGTACCAAATTGGATACCCAAGTGGAATATCTGATAGGCTTTATGATTCCACTATCTTTGAGCTTCATGAGCTCCTACTACATCTTATGTGCCAATGTAGGATTTATTGACCTTTGCTTCTGCCTAAAAGGTTTTGTACATAGCTTCAGAGGAATCTCATGTTGGAATAAATATTCTCTATAAGCCTTTAAGTATGAATCATATGACCATGCAAATAAATGTTTATATTTCCTTAGAAAAGTGATCAACATAGCTCTAATCCTAGGGTTGAGACTCTTACCAATATACACCTTCTTGGGTGCACTCTCTGTCCCCAAATTGATTTCCTCAAGGTTTTTATATTTTATAGAATTCCACTTCATATTTCATTTGTCTGAGTTATTAAAACTCTTTATAGCGCTACCAATTGTATTGGGATTTTATTGGTCTTGAGCTAAATAACCTCCTTACCCATAATAGTATCCTTTCCATCCACTTTCTCCACAAAATTCTGGAAATCAATTTCCTGACTGTGATACTCATCCAAAGAATCCTAGAACTTCAACAAGTCTTTATCATCATTGAATATTTTCCAACTTTGAATATTATCTAGAATAGAAGGCAACATCTAAGTCTCAACCTTTGATATACCAAAGTAGGTAATATCATCTAGCCTCAAGGAAATATTGGCTAGGAAGTTCGCAGTCAAATTTTTTCCCTTTCCACCCACTCAATAGAAAATGAGTCAAACATTTCAATGTAGTCCCAAATAGCATTCCTATATTTATTTGACCTTTTATTTTTAGACTCATATTTTTCACTTATTTGGGAGACAACTAATTGAGAATCACCCAAGACTTTGAGCATTTTAATTCCATGCTTGACAATAACTTTAAGTCCAAGGAGTAAAGCCTCATACTCATCAACACTATTTATACATTCAAATTTGAGTGAAAATGAGTACCTATAAGACTTACCTCCTAGTGACATGAGAATTTCCCCTACTATGGATCCTTCTTTTGAGTGGGCTCCATCAAAATTCATGGCCCAAAGACCATTTGACTGCACCTCCTACTTTATCTCTTCAATTATTTGTGCATCCTTGACCTTTTCTGGTTCTACATCTACAACTTTAAATTTGTCCATATCTATGTCAACAAAATGCACATCCTCATGTGGATAAATATCCTCAATTATATGTTGATCCCTCTCCTCCCTGATTAGCATGATGCCCCTACCATTCATAGGTATGGTAGCATAATAAAGGTCCAACTTCATACTTCCCCCAACTGCTACAACCCACCCCCTTGATAGGAGTATTCCATACTAAGCCAGAATATCAACAACAGTTACACTCATAGCATACTTCTTCTTAGCAAAGGCAACCAACTTGAAAGGAACCTCATTCACAACTCCAACCATAGGGACTTCCCTTAAATCCAGAGCAAAAAATTTACCATATGTATGATTTGCATGCAACCCGAGCTCCTTCATGATTGTAAAAGGCATGATATTTATGGATGCACCATAATCTATCATGCAATTTTTGATCAACTTGCCATTCACTTACAAAGTTACATAAAATGCGTCTATATGGCTGGTGTTAGCATTTAAAGTGGTGCCTATGAATACTTTAGGAAACTCAATATGAATCCTTTTAGGTTCAACATCATTCACCCCTTCCTTTTCCCTTTCACCGGGAACATTCATCTCTTCCATATCACTAACAAAAGATATAACAACAATAAGGTCTAATGCATTTTCCTTGTGCTCCTCTATTCTCATCATTTCTAACAAAGGCACTGCTACTTTCATTTATGATAAAATCTTATTCATGTCAACATTTTAGTTTAGAATATCAAAGCTTGATACATCCTTTTATTTCTCTTTTGATTGCTTGGATTTTGATTTATTTTTCTAAACCATAGTAGTTTCTTTGTTCCCTTGATCAGCCTTTTCCCTTTTGAATTTTTCTTTAAAAGAGGAAGCCTCATCTTGATTTTTAGGATCCTAAAACTCCTTCCCTTTGATGTTTCTATTTTTTGTAGAATTCTTCCCCTTTGCATCACCATCTCCTTCTTTTATGAAGAGGCTACCAAGATTACCTTGGTCTTTTTTGATTGTCCTATTCCTCAAATTGTAAGAACTTTTGTCCTCTTCAATAGAATTATTAGTTAAAAACTTGATCTCTTTATCTAAAGGCCTCCTTAGCCTCACATTTTATCCCAATTCTAAAATTATTTATCCTAGCAATATCATCATTTTTATTATCAAGAAAAACTTGTTGATGATAAGAATGAGCCTCCTACCTTCTGATGTGAATATCCTCATCTAAGAATCCTTCCTCATTGGAATTTATATCCAATGAAAATAGAATGTTGGCACCATGATCCTCCCTTTGTGAATCATCACAATCATTATATGATTCACAGTTATCCTCCAAGGACTGAGCAACCCTACATTGCAAATAAGAATGTGGATACTAACAAGGGTCACACCAAGGAGAATCATCCTCAAAGTTTGTATTACTTATTTTCAAAGGATTAGGAGTCTCATTTTTCTACACATTTCTCTATTTTTTTTGAATAGGCCTACCATTATGCTAATTTGTATTATATGGTTGATCTGAAATTTTAGGCCTTCGTTCTTGTTCTTGATAAGCCGGCTAATTATGAGATAAACCTCTATCATTTCTTGTTACCTTGTAGGTCAACTCCTCTATGGCTATCATCATTTTATCCATTTTTCCCTTATCATCACCCTTTTCACTTATAAGCCCCTTAGGGTTTTTGAGAAGTTTTACATATGGGTATGTGCAAGATCATCATGGAAAAAATAGGCCCTTAAGTGGCGATGAAAATTCAGAAAATCAAAGTTAGGCAACTTGACATAAAAATTTGAATAAGTTATCTATGTTATTTCAAAAATATGTAAGAATATAATCTGTAGCAAATTGAATTTAGTTTCTAAACTACTAAGTTTATTTAAAAAAGAAAAAAATCTATTTGGTGAAAATTTGAAATTTTAATGCAGTAGTAAAATTTCAGGGGAAAAAGAAGAAGTAGGTGTCTGTCTAACCACCCTAACCACAATAAAATGATAATATTTTTATATAAGATTTTAGATAAATTAGATGAATCATGTCTCGATGTGATGCATATTTTTTGTAATTTTTTTCCAAGTAAATAATTAATAATGATTTTTTATTACAACTTTTAAAAAATATAAAAACTTGTATCTCTAACCACCTTAACTTGGTCAAAACTTCATGAAATTCAATTTTTTTTTTAATCCTATAGTGTGTGAAGCATAGAATGTGATACATGTTTCGGATTCAAAAAATGTGATATCGTTTGAAAGATGTAGATGTTTTTCAATCAGCCTATCAATCAAGAATTTAGTCGTAATTCAAATAGAAAAAGAATAATAATTATTTATTAAATTCAAATTAAAGGTTAATTTATATTGGTGGAAAGCTGAGAATCTCCTTTAAAAACCCTTTTTGTTTCATCAATTTTGGGTAAAAAAAGTCATCAGCCACATGGGTTATCATATCACTTACATCTCATCACTTTTTGGCCCATCAAGATCCTGCACATACCCATCTTCTCTCCTTCCTAATTTACCTAAAGATCTTCTATTGCTTTCAATATGGATTGCAATCTTGTATGCATCTCTTAATGTTTGAGGATTCTTATCTTTGAGATGGTAACCCATTTTAGAATCAAAGGCATTGAGATATGTAACCAAACAAACATCTTCATTCAGTCTTAAATGTGTTGAGAGCCTAGACATAGTATTTTGGAATCTAATATTAAATTTTGATACCTTTTCATTTTGACCTTTAGTAATTTTGTTGAATTCATTCAACATGAATGTTGGGTCTGTTTTGTCACCATACTACTCTCTAAAAACCTTCTAGAATTCTTCTCAAGATCCAACACTAGCCTTTGTAAGGCTTATATACCACTCTCTTGCATTAGCAGTTAGAGACTGCAAGAATATCTTCATAATCGCATCTTCATGCTCCACTTCAAAATCTCCTAATAAGTTCATGAAAACACCTAAGTGTATCTCACCTATCATGGCATCACTTCTAGAGAACTTAGAAATGAATTTCCTTACTTCAATGGGAACTTGATTCAGGAATATAGGGATTCCCCCAAAATCAAGTTGTCTATATGTATCCATCTACAAAGGTCTTCTTCTAGGAACATTAATTCCTAAGTACTGATAACCTCCCTGGCTGTGAGGAATATTTTTTTGTATATATGGTTGTTGTGGTATGGGAACATATTGGTTTCCCACATAGGGTGGAACACTCCCGTGCACTTAGGACCACCCTAAAATTGTCCTTGAGTTCATGGCATAAAATTCCCAACCCCTATATTTTGTCCCACAAATGGTCGTTGAGACACACTTCCAACATTTGTATTAGGTTGAAAATATTGACCTCATATGGGGCTTATCTGAGGGCCCACTGAAACATTAGAACTCATGGGCATAGAACTCATTCCTAGATTACTTTGGGAATTATAAGGGCCTGCACCTCAGGATGAAGTATTTCTTATATAGGCAACACTAGTCACCTTTTGCGAAGTAGTGTTTGGTCGAGGATTAGTCCATGTACTCACGTGGGAAGTACCTAGAGGTATACCTATTTGACTACTAGTCCCAACCTGATTTTTAGGTATAGGTATAAGAGCACTAGCAGCATTTTGTGTAGCTCTCAAATGATCAAGCTCCTTCCTTGCTTCATATCTTTTCTTTATCATTTCTTCTCTAGCCTTTTCTTGTTTCAATCTCTCTATTTAAAACAAGTATGTAGTTTCATTTAGGACTTCTTCCTCATTCTGGACTATATCATTTGAGGAATGGGTTTGATTAAGGACTTTATTATTATTATGGGGATTAACTGGGTTTTTAAAAGAAAAGGTGTAGCTTTTCCTAGCAGTAGGATCACCCTATAATTTTTGTATTACAGAATTCCCAAGGGGTGGATTCTAATCTAAAAGTTCTTGAGAAGGTTCAACCCCATCCCAATCTGTATTTCTTTTTTTCCTTTCTCTTCTCTAAGAGTTTTTAGGCTTTATCATTGGGGTAGTTAATCCCTCTTCCTTATTTAACAATGCATATGCTTCTTGAAAAAAAATAGAACTATGATGACTATGCAAAATATAACCAATATTTTTATCAAAGGTAAAATTAGACTTACTTGGATCCTTGTTGTTTTAATTTTGATTATTGTTTCTCTGAGATTATCTGCTTCTTGTGTCTCCTCCCTATGTCCTTGAATGATCAATATTTTGGATTGACCTTCTATCATGCATGATTGTAGTTTTTTCTTTACAACTGGTCTTTAGAGTATAGAGTTGCCACCCAACTTAATGGGAATTATATTTCTTCCTACTAATGCACTTTGGTAGAAAATTTGAAACTTCAGTGACTCTATTAAGGCAAGGTGGTCTTCTACCAGATCTTTCAACTTCTCCCAAGTAGAGTCACCAATCTTTTGGTGTTTCTAGTTGATTCTCTAACATCTCCTAAAGGGTAGCTACTCCTTATGCTCAAAGACCCTAGGTTAGTGGCCAACGAATAGGAGATGACTTATTGGCAAGCCTCTCCTCTACACTTTAGGCTCTATAGGACCAAGGTGGGTGTCCCTATACATTAAGGAAGATCATCATACTACATTGGTGGAAAGTTGTCAATGGGCTAAATCATCTACACATCTCTCCATTGTTTTCAATATCTTATGGTAGTATGGAAATAAACATAAAAGAAAATACAAGAAATTAAAAGGTTATCTTTTGAATTGAAATTGGATCCACCTCAGACTTAGGCTTATGAACATAGACTAACTAGTGCCTTATCCACATGGAGTCCAGAAATGAAGTAACACTCTTAAAATAGACCCACCCTAGCTTCTTATAAACTTGTTTCCTTACAATAAGAAACCAGCAAAAGAACAGAACTATCAAACTTCTTTGAAATTCGTATTGCATCATCACTACCTTAACATATGACTTGAAATAAATTGCTCTGCTCCTTGAACAAAAACTAAAAAATCAAACATTCAGGATCAATACATGTGATTGAGAACCAAAAACAATCCTTGATTATATTGATTCAAAGATAGCAAGTACAAAAATGAAGAGGATGATAGAGCTGATACAATTTTAAAGAGCAGAATGCAATGAACATTTGGGTCATCTATTTTTATTATAGAGAAAACATTACAAAATTTCCTTTCTAGGTGTAATACAAAAACATGATACAAACTAAGACCAAAGACTTACAAAAGTTTAGAGAAAATGGAACATCCAAAAAATACACAAAATTTTCCTTTATAGTGTAGGCATAACTCATATTTGAATTTGAAATTGCTAACCCTACCAGAAATAGGGTTTTGGACCCAAGCACCCAGATCAAACTACATTCCACCGAGGATTTCCCCCCAAAATGATGCAACAACTAGACATGAATTCCCTTGACACCTAAAGCACACTCCAACATTGATGGCATTCTGAAAATAGGAATGGTACCCCTAGGAAATCTATGATCAGAAAAAAGAAGAACATACCCTAACAAAGAGTATAACCATTGCAACACCCTAAGGACTGAATGGTGTTGCACAACAATTAATTCTACATAGAAGAAACACAAAAACATGATCTAGAACTGCCCAAGTTTGACCTAGTAGCTAAGAAATGGATGCACCATTAGTGCACAATATTTACCCATGAACAGGAGTATCTAACCATTGGGAATCACATTTTTAATTGTGGTTGTCAATTTATCTCACACGCGTCAAGATCCAATGTCTATCACCCATTGCCCATAACTTCAAAATCGGACCGTCAGATTTAAACCACTTTAAAGTTGGGTTGCTCGATCATCATCACCACTACATGAATCACAACAATGATGTGAGCCAACCAATCACATAATCAAGTAGTGCCACCTAGCTACACATCAGTGTCAATTACATCATCTGCCTTGCCACCTGGGGCCCACTACCATGTATATGCCACATGGAATAATCCCACTCACCTCATGAGATTTCTTTATTGATTACTTTAATTGAGTGGGGGGCATGGGGAGTGCATGAGATGCATTCAATGAATTCACTTTATCATTTTTCATTTGATCAAGGGCCCACTTGCACACTTAAAGGGTTAATATGTACATTCGTATAAATAATGACTTATAAGGTGGTTGCCTTAGGTAAAAGGACTTAGGGGGACATGGAATATTTAGGTTCACGACTTATAGAAATGACAAAATATTAGAAGGGGTGACAACTAGGAAAACAATGATCCAATGGTAGAAGGTCATAACTTAAAGGGACAAGGCTAAGCAGGCGCAAGACACTAACAATGAAATAGGATAGAACTAGGACTTAAGGAGGGTTTTGGAAAATGATGAAGGCTTGAGGGATTTTAAACCCTAAGACAAAACCCTAGTTCACAAAAGATAAACCCTCGCACTCAAGAGACAAATTTTTTTAATGAAATGGCCATGAATTTTGTAGGTTCCAACACCTTTTAGGCTTAATAATGCCAGCATCCCTTAGCTTCACTAATTCTTCTTGCATTTTTGGAGATAAGATTGGATTGATACGTATTTTCTTCTGCCTGAAAGGCTTTGCATATTCCTTTAGAGGGATCTCATGTTGAAATAATTCCTCCCAATATGCTTTCAGGTCATCATATGACCAAGAAAAGATATGTTTTTACTTTCTTAGCAAAGAAATCAGCATTGCTTTGATCTTGGGCTTTATATTATTGCCGACATAAACCTTTTTAGGGGCATTCTCAGTCCCCAATTTTACTTCTTTCAAATCCTTTAGATGGGTGATAGTTTTTTTGGCATTTTTTTTTCTTGATTGTCAAAAACTCTCTCTAGGGCCACCAGGCCTTTAGGAATCTTATTTTTCTTTAGATGAATAACTTCATTGCCAAATATTGTGTCCTATCCATCTATATTTTCAACAAAGGCTCCAAAATTAATCTCCTAATATTCATATGCATCCATGCACCTTAGAAATTTCAAAATGTCTTCATCATCATTGAAGATTGGAAAATTTTGGATGCTTTCATGGATTGAAGTCCTGCTTTGTATCTCTACCTTAGAGATACCAGAAAAAATTATATCATTAGGCATGAGTGCATTGCTTGCTAACAAATCTACCACTCAATTTTGACCTCTCTCCATCCAATCAATTTAGAATGCATCAAATTGTGTAATGGAATCCCAAAAAATATTCCTATATTGTTTCAATCTCTTATTCTTTGATGCATATCTAGACCTAACTTGGGATATCACCAGCTATAAATCACCAATTACTCATATTTTATTTATCCCATGTTTCTCTTCTAGCCTCAAACCTAGTAACAAGGCCTCATACTTTGCCACATTGTTTGTGCAAACAAAAGACAAAGTGAAAGAGAATTTAAATGTTTTTCCACTAGGTGAAACTAATAGTATAGCTACACTTGATCCTTCTTTGGAACTTGCACCATCGGAATACATTTTCCAAAGGCTATCCTTATCATAAAATCTTGTGACCTCATTGTCAATAGCTGTAGGCCACCTACCATTTTCTCTTCATAATTATTCTACTTTGAAATCATCGATGTCAATGTCAACAAAGTGGACAATATCATCCTCAAGAGCATCCTCAATCATATGTGATACCTTTGATTTTCTAACTAGTTTCATATCTTTTTCATCAATTGGGAAAGTGGAAAAAGACATATCACATTGCATGTTAACCCCCATGGAGGCACTCCATTTCCTTGATAGTAACATTTCATAGTTTTGTGGAATTCCTACCACTACCACACTCATTTTAAACTCATTTTAAAGAAATGTAGCTAATGTATAGGGGAGTTGATTAACTACACCAATTACAAGGACTTCCCTAGCATCCATAGCATAGCATTTTCCATTAGTATTGTCAACTTTCAATCCCATTTCTTCCATAATATTAGCTAGAATAATATTATTGGATGTTCCTAAATCAATCATACATCTCTTCAAGAAATTCCCATCAACAATTAGAGTTAGAAAAAATGGATCTATGTTTCCAAGATAGGTAGCCACTAAATTTCCTAGATAAATGTGAGGGATCTCAGTGATGGATCCCTCAAACTCCTTTTCTTTTGACTTATTTCCACTCTCTTTGGGTGGATTAGACACCACATATTTATCACGGGCGGTTGTAGCACCATTGATTAGTATTACTAACTTTTATTTGTGCTCATAAATTCTCATCATCTCAAGCAAAGGAACAAAAAAATTTACTTGTGAAAGAAATTGGAACATGTCAACATGAGTATACTTGGGTAAATCAATTAGAATCATATCTTTTTCAATGTTACTCTCCTTTTTTTTCTCACTATAGGTTTCAACTTTGGGCTTGGCTTCCTTCTTCTCAAATTCAACACTTTTCTTTTGTGTCTTCACCTTCAGAGTAGGAGAAATGACTTCTCCATCTGGTTTTGGCTTATCAACATTCTTTTCCCAAATCTTATCATCTTTTCTTTCCTTGTTTTTAGCCTTATTCACTTTATACCAGCTTTAGGTTCTTTTCCCTTTACATTCTACTCTTTGATGAATAAGCTAGTATTCTTTCTTTGATCTCCACCCATTGTTCTATTCCTCAAATGGTAAGAACCTCTTGCTTGAGATGTTAAAGCTACTATCAACCTTGCAATTTCTTCAGCAGAGGACTTTCCCAAGGTCAAATAATCTTCTACTATTTCCAATGTGAAAACATTGTGGTCATCTCCATTCTCATCATTAGAGAGAACTTGTTGATGGTAAGCATATGATCTTTCCCTTTGGTCATCTACATCCATTTCATGGGACTTCACATCAAATGAGCATTCATTATACATAAAACCAGACCCAGTCATGGTTACATTGACTTCAACATCATCCTCATGAGACTCATCATATTCATTAGGTGTACCTTTTTTGAATTCCACCATTTTTGGAATGACACATTGATGAGAAGAGTGAGGTAGCTGAAATACCATACACCATGGAGCTTCATCAGTGAAATTTGCAGAATTTTTTTGCAAGGGATCAAGTGTAACCTAATATTTTTTTCCCTTTTGATTATTTGGAACTAGCTTCCCATTCTTCTAGTTTGTCTTATAGGGATAATCTTATAACTGAGGCCTTTCATTCTTTTGAAAGTCTGGCTTATCATTGGTGAGTCCATTTTCTTGCCTTGCAATCCTATAGCTGATATTCTTCATGGAGCTTGATACATTATCAATATTATCTTCAAGAGAAGATCCTTTTGCTATAGATTGCTTATCCCCTTTCTTGGGGTTCTTCAATATTTTCAAATCATCTCTTCTCCCAACTTTACCAGTTGCTCTTCTAATATTCTCAATGTGGATTACCATCTTGAAAACCTCTCTCAATGTTTGAGGATTTTTATCCAGCAAGAGGTAGCTCATTTTTGCATCAAATGCATTACAATAGTTCACCAAGCATACATTATCATTGAGTCTCAAATGAGGGGGTAATCTATTCATGGCCTTCTAAAATCTTACATTGAAGTCAAAAATGGCCTCATTTGAACCTTTAGAGATATTATTAAATTGATTGAGGACCCTTGAATCAATATTATCATCGTATTGTTCTCTAAATAGCCTCTTTAACTCTTCCCAAGAAACAAATACTCTCAGCAGGTAAACCTCTATACCATTTTCTAGCATCTTCAATGAGTGATTGCATGAACAACTTCATCATCCATTACATTTGTAAATGCATTCAAGTTATCTTGACCACTTATTGCATTGTTTCTAGAGAACCTTACCAAGTTAAACCTGATATATTTAGGGAACTTATTTGGATATCTAGGGATCCCAACAAAGCACAATTTTTGGTACCTTTCCACTTGCATTAGCCTCCTGATAATTCAATCTCTATGATTGTTTTGAGGCTCATTATCTTCTTGATCATGAGATTTGTTACTAAATTTACCATTTCCACCCCCACCATTGTCACCACCTCCACCTTTCTTCCCACCACCACCACTCTTTTCTCCATCTTCAGAATAAGTACTCTTGTTTTTGTGGTTACATCCACCTCCACCACCTTGATTTCTAGCACCACTTCCACTAGTAATGTGTCCATATGACTTGGTATTATGTGGATTAGAATTAGTGTGTCTAGAGCTTGAAGCTATTGGATCAGGTATAGAGATCTTAAGGAATGAGATCTTCCTTGCTAGTTTTGTATTTGTAGCCTCAATTTCAATTTTCTTCAATTCTTGTTGCAGCTTGTCATTGGCTAATTGCAGCATTAATTTCTTAGGATCAAGAGGTGCATTTGATGGAATAGAATTGGTTTTAGCATATTTAGTTGATTTATTGGTAGATGAAGTGTTTGTATTTGTGTTGGTGCTGGTATTTGTAGTTGGAATGGTTTTCTTGGGCTGGCCTATAGGCTTCTTTCCATGATCTACAAGTTGTGTTTTCTTAGCAGCAATAGAGGGTTATGTGACTTTGGTTGCTACAATATAAGTATTATAATTACTCACAGCAGAGGTTCCCATAGGAAAGGTCACCTTAGAAGGATCAATGGTTGTGTTAGCAACAAATTTAGAAGGAGCTTTAGGAATGGGTTCTTTCTTTAAAGATTCCTTCATCCTCTCAATTATTTTCTTTCGGAATCTCTTTCTAACATTTTTACCTTGTTCTCTCTTGTTTCTCCTTTTCTTGTGCCTCCTCCAACTCCTTGAGTCTAAGTTCTTATTCTTCCAAAGATTGCATATCCTTGTCTATGTCTTCTTCATCTTCTAGGACAAGGTCAAACTCACTTGGTTTAGGAGTATAATAGGTAAGGTTTGTTAGCTCTCTCTCAGGGGAATGATTTGAGGCTATATTATGGGATTTACCCCTTGGTCTAAAGTTATCATCATTAAATATAGATCTACCACCAAGGGCACTAGTGGTGCTTTTAAAATCTGGGTTGTTTAAGCTGGTTCCATGATTAAAATGGTCTTTTACTACTGAGCTAAATAGGTTTCGTTTAGGGTTTTGGGGTCTAGAACTTTTGTTTTAAAATCACCAAAGTTTTAAATCCTTGTGATATTTTTATGTCATTGACTTGATCCATTAGGTTTTCAGTCACTTTAGTTGTGAGTTAAGTCATCTTGATCATGTTGTTACTGGCCCCTTCCTCATAGACTTGTCGGTCATGGCTTTCTTGGTTAATTATTTAAAAATATTCCAATGGTTGGGCTAGAAATATTTCGTAAAATCAACTTTTGTCCTAAGTCTTAAATATGTCCACCTGAGGGTCATAGCCCATTAACATAGTCATCCCCCCCTTTTTATAAATAACTTTAATCGCATGTGCAGAAGCTTGGTCCATCAGATTCAAAAATTAAACCCTAGTCGTGAATGCACACCACGCAAGATTGAAATGACTCATCTCTAGAGGATTGTGCAGCTTGTGCGCTTGTGACATGTGTCCCCCTGTAGGATGTGGGACTTAGTTTCCACAATCGTGCTTGATGTACCTAGGTTGGAGAATCAACTATGAGAATAATGTGACATGGTCAAATCTCAACCATTTATCACGCACCGTGCAAGCCTTAAAATGTTATTTTAAAGCCTGTTGTGTGGTGTGCGTGATTATGCTATGTGTATCATTTTGTCGATGAGGAAAGGATAGTCGGGTCCTACCAATGAATGACTTTGCATCTCATTGATGAACTCTTTATTGGTCAATATGATGGTGACATGTTTTCAAATGTTTTTGGCTCGATAGGGATCGTTTGATGTACCACATCAAGATCAAATCTACAAACATGATTTAAAATAAGAATTGTAAATGTAGGAGCCATTGTCTTTTGCTCGAGCGAATAGTACTTACAATAAATAACCCCAGAGCCATCTAACATTGACATAAGTGCATTTAAAGCTAGTTTTTCCACAATCTTGAAGATTATAAATGATTCATAAGTACCCTAGAGATCAAAAGAAAAACCTTGTAGAGTTCATTGTGACTAGGCTTCGGATTTCCTACCAGAAAGAAAGTCGTAAGTAGAATGAACACTTTCTCTGTGTCATTTTCTTATAAAACAAGAAACGATTTGAATTAGGTAAAACATCTATTGTTAGAAGTTGTTTGTTTGCTTTAATTTCTTAATTAGGGTTTGGGTATGCATTGATAAGTGGTAGGCCTAGTGGAATTCCATAAAATTGCATCCCATAGGTGGTATCTTAATATATGAATAGAGGTAATAGGATTTTTGCATCTTTTTGATAGAACCTCAATAGTTTGATATATGTTTTTCACCTATGGTACCCAAAGCCCAAGAATTTGGTTCAAGAACCCCAAGTAGGACCCTTTCCCAGGACATAATTAACCAATTGAAACCCTCTACAAGTAGAAAGGTCGAAGGATATTTCCTATTTTATGGCTATCAGGTTCAAGAAGGGTTAAAGGATAAGATGTGTGGTATTAGAGAAGAAAATTTTCCATTTCCTGGGTGGTGGTTATTTTAGAATTGGTTTGGGAATAGAAATTTGGGTGTCCCTATTTGCAATCCTTGGAGGTTACACTTTGGAAAACTAGTGGTATCGAATGTGTACATGGATGTTTATATGTTGAAGGACATTGCCTCAAGGTACGAGCCTATTTCAAGAGTAGTTGGGTCATATGAGGGTAAATAATTCATCAAAATAACTAGAGAATAAATTGCATATATATTCAACCTGCATGAATGAAATGAGAATATGAGCCCAATTGATCTAAAGGTTTTTAGGGAGGAGTATACGAATAAAAAAGTTCTTTTCAAGACAACAATTCTGTCTTTTCATACTACCTCTACCAGGAAAGGAAAAAATAGGAGACAAATCAAGATTGGTGAGGATTAGAAGGAACCTTTCCCCATGAGGTATTTTGCTAATTATTTCAAGAAGACAGTTTATTCTCTTTGCTAAATCCTTGGTAGAGATGAACCATCCACCATGCCTATAGAACTCATGTATATGGTTGCACACAACCAATATGCAGCCTATAACATGGTTTATGATTATACCACATATTTTTAAGACAAGATGCACAAGGGCTTGTGTGCACTAAGGGAGGGCCAGGAACTAGTGAGTTTTTTATGGTATTCTTTGTTGATGCATATGTTCTTATTCAGGGGTGAGAGGGTTTTTGGAAAATACATGAAATTGAAAAATAAGGAGCATGACATTGATTTCTCTATCCAATGTTGGACCCAAATTAGGGATAAGGATGATCCCAAGTTTGACTATGTGGTGTTCAACAATGTTTTTTCCTCAAGGCTAAGAAGATTACTAATCCATAACCCACCTAGGATTCCCAACGAAATTCATGAATTTTTGAGGCCCATGGAGAAGAGGCCTGACTTGAATTTGACTCATAACTAGGGCAATATAATTGCCTACCCTCATACTACTATTTTCAGAGTATATGGCACTACTATGAACCCTTATTTTTTTCCAAGGGATGTGCCATTCAGACTGGGATTTATTGAAATCATGAGGCAATTGAGATTATCACAGACATCACATCTTCCAAATTCAAGAAAGAAGGGTTCATTCTTCCCTAAATGGACATCATTTGATAACTTTGTGATGGTAAAAGGAGGTTGCAAGGATTTGAGTAAATTCTTGGAACCCTATCAACTAAAAATTGTACACCCAAGGAATCATGATCCTAAGGGTTTTATTTTTGGTTTGAATGCATTACATAGGAGTGGTACATTTACACACAATTTCTACTACCCTGAGGATGTCATTATAAATGTCATAGATTTCTCTGAACAAGAAGAGAGGAAGGAAAAATATTGGGCTTTCGAAAAGATGATGGAGCAAGCCACAAAGAAAAACCCCAAGTATGATCTTATTCCCAACATTGCGGGCGATTTCAATAGAAGTGAATATGTTCTCCAGAATTTTGAGAACATAGTAGGTATCTTAAAGGAAGAGCATGCAGTGGTAGATAAAGGAAAATCAGTGGTTGTGGAGTAGGATCATACAGTTGTACTTGAGGAAATGTCTTCTTATCAGTTAGAACCAAAATTGAGAATCTATTCTAGAAGGAAGGATAAGGTAGAGAGGGAGTAGAAATTGTCAACTCCAACTGAATCAAAAGGGTCGAGAGTTGTCTCCCCTCACGGTTCAATGCCATCACCTCCTAGGCATACTTTTCCCATTATTGTTGATATTGATTCACCTCCTAGGGAATCCCTTCCATCAGAGCAAGCCCTAGCCAAGAAGTAGAACGTTGAAGTATGTAGGGTTGTTGATTACTCTGATGAGGATGAGGATGATATACTGGTAACCCCTGAAGATATGCAGCAAGGGATTTATTCTCCTCCAAGAGAAATGGAATCGAGCTTTGGAGCGGGTGATCTTCGGCTAAGTATAGAAAATTTAAGTGGCCTGAATAATGTTGATGACTCTAGACAAGAGGCCTATAGGGAATTCATGGAGGATGATTCATTTATTGAGACTGAGGCATTTAAAAACTTTATGTGGAGGGAAAGTGTTCAATAGTACACTAAGAGGGTGGCTAAGGAAAGAATTTTGCACCCTGATCTCTCAGAGGAGATTGTGCAAGCCAATGTAAGAAGTGAGATGAATAAGAAATTCCAAGACATCAATGTGGATGAGGCCAGGGAACTTGTGCAAAAGAGTGGTGTTTTGTTATTGCCTGAGCTAGATATAGCTAATGTTATTATCTTAGATACAATAAGGAGGGATGAGAGACCATTATTCCAAACTGTGGAGGAGGCTAGGTTGGTACTTCAAGGGTCATCTTTTAGTGAGGAATGGGATGATCTAGCCATATGGTCATTGTCTCTCGGTTCTAAGAAACCAATTGTTGTAGAACTGGCCAATTTCAAGTGCCAATTTATTATTAAAAGAGTTGTTGATACTCCTACACTAGAGGTAGCTGATATGACTGTCAATATTGCGAAGTTCACAAAGGTGATAGTGGAAAGCCTCACCAAAGAAACAGATATATATAGGAGTAAGTATAATGACTTGATTGTTGAATACAACTTGAGTCATGCAAAACCTACATCTGCTAGGATCCATTCTCCACCTCCTTCACCAGAGTAGGCATTGTCAATTGTTCCTTCTAATATGGGTCAATAGCCATTGGTGGTTGAAGAGCTAGGAATATCAAGCTCAACCCCATCCAATGAACCTACCAAAGAGGAATAATTGCTCCAAGTTAAAGAATATAGGGAATTTCTCTAGAAAGCCCAAAATTTTGTGTATGAAACTAATTCTGAAATTTTTCACATGGTTTTGAAGCATATGAATAAGAAAATCCACTGAATAGTATTCATTCAAATTATGCTTCAATGATGCAAGAAATAAGGTTATCTAAAAGGGACAAGGAATTGGCTACTCCCTTGTTGGATAAATGGATTCCCAGGGTTGAAGATTTGAAGCTTATAGTAGTTGGAGCCAAGCAGAAAGAGGACATTTATCCAACTATTGTCCCAACTTATAGGTTTATTATTGAGATTAAGGAGCAGAACTTTCAATGCTATGTTGCTCCTATGCATGAAAAAATAAAAGAGCTTAAGGCCAAGTTTGATGAGGTAGATACTACATTGTTTCCTGATATCCAAGGTGCACATGATGGGATCAAACCCCTGCAAGCATGGAGAGATCAGATTGAAGCTACCATTGCTTCCCAAGTGTCATACATTTGTAAAGAAACTGATATTGGCATGTTGAAAGATACACTTGAGAAGTTATCTTTCATCATTGGTTTCTTCCAGGATTTTGGCAAGGAGGCTACTTCCATGATGGTAAAATATGCCCCATATAGGAAAAAGATGGATTAGATTATTGAGTTCAAATAGCCTTCAGATATAGAGTATGAGTTGTGGAAGAGGATTTTCATTGGTGATTTGGAGTTGTGAATGAAACAGGAGAATACATATACTTGGTCAAGTATAGTATAGGTCTAGCCTTAGACGTTACAATGTATAAAGATATGTTTTCTCCTTAGCTTGAGATGTGACAAACAAATGATGGTTGATGCTGATCGAGATGATGACTCACCTTTTCCCCTGCAGATGTTTTGGAAAGATAAAAGAAGTTGCAACAGTACAAAGGTTATCATTATACTACAAGGCTCCTTTTGGAGAGTCAGTTATTTTGGTTGTTGCGAATGAATATTATGTCTCACGTATATTCCTTCCATTTGAAATTGTGAATATAGCTACAAAAGGGAATATTTTTTATAGCAGTCCATTAGAAATGAGACATGTGTATATACTGGCCCAAAGATTGTTTTGCTCCCTTGTTTCTATAAAAGGGAATTCACGGCCATATGTAGAGGTCTTTTTTTGAATTCTAGAGCAGAGCTTTGAAATGAGTAGCACAAATATATTTTGTTTGAGTTGAGGTCTTAGGTTATGAGTTAAGGGAGATAACTTTGTTAATTGTATGGTTTCCAGGCATATCTGAAGCAAATATGCTTATCTTATGATTCCATTGTCTCTCCATTGATTTGTTTACATGGATTATTAATGAAAATATGATCAAGGATTTTTTCATTGATTTTCATTGTCTTTCATAGTGAAATATGTTTTGATTATAGTTTTGGTTTAATGAATCAGTTAGAATGCTTAAGTTAGAACATAAATTTACGTAAATGCTAAGTGGATCATATAAGTATTCATGGAATCTAAGTAATGATATGTGAACTATAATGCAGTATCACTAAAGTCATGGATGTCTGGGATTAAATTTACCTTACAGTTAAGTTTGCTTTATTTTGACTCCATACCCTAAGATAAGGCACTAGTCTGAAAGTATTGAATATATTTCTTGTGGTTCTAGTATTTGATTTGAGAACATTTTATAAATACATCTCAGTTGAATTTTTTGTGGTATTGTGTGGTATTCTCATCTTTTGGTATTAGGTTCTTCTAAGAAATTGCCCATTTCTTGAAGGATTTCATCTATCATTTTTTTATGAGAATACATCTACTTTGTCATATAGCGTATGGTATAATTAGATAAAATTGCACATAAAATATACGTTCTAGGATCACCCTCCCAAATTTTTCAGAGCCCGAAGTGCAAGAGAAGAAGCATTACAAATTCATCTTGTTCGTTAGCCAACCATCTCTCAAATATTCGAGAATTGAGTGTGGAAAACTCATAGGTATTTGGTGAGATCTGATTGGTTCTTAAAAAATAACCAATAGAATGGCGACTTTGTTGCGGATCTTATACATTGGTTAAAATCTTGTTCACCTATATGCCTTGTAAAAGTTCAGCATGATATGTGGTGTTATCAGTTATAGAGTTGGTCTAGTTGAAGTTTTGTGAACATTTTCCAAAGCCTTTGTCAAGGTTTTTCCGTTAAAGTTTATGTTGAGAACCTTATTGCTTTCATGTGCTAAAAGGCTTGTATTAGAAAGTTTGACCCAAAGTATGTCATATTTGTTCAATTTTTTATACGTCAGTAGAACCTCATTGAAATTGCATGAATCATAATACAATTGATATAAACTTGTCCCAATCGATTTGGGTGGTGACTCTTACATCTCTGCACCAGTGCTTGCCAATAAAAAATTTCACAAATACATGTGAGGAATGCAAAGCCAGATGAAGAACTTTGAACATAAGCTACAACCTGAGCTTGTTAAAGACAAGCAACCACGATGGATAAAGAAAACTTCTAAATCAGCTAAGTCTACTGAATCCCCACCCACTAAAGTGTCTCCTACTTTTAATAATGAAATAAAAAATACAAATTCTTAAGGAGAATCACATGGGGAAACAATGTATGGGGAGGATCAAGGAAGTTTTCATGTCAAACAAGTGTTTGACAATGAATTTGATATGTCATGAGAGGAAACTAGGTGGGAATTTTGGAACACAAGCAAGCAGTTCTTAGAACCATCTACCCCTGGGACTAGGTCTGTCTTCCATGGGGGAAATTTTAATCCCACGGGAGAACCCCCTGGTACTAGTGTATTGTTTCCTCTTGAAGAAAGCTAGGTTGACCAAGCCTTTTATACTCCTCATCTAGGTGAGTTTGATTTCTTGGAAAAAGAGGAGGATATAGATAAGGATATGCAATCCCTAGAGGATGAAGAAAATTTTCTTGTTGAGCAAGAAGAGAAGAATAGACTAAAATAATTAAGGGAGAAGGTTGATAGGGTCAGAACCAATTAGCTTGAAAGAGATGCAAGGAGGCAGAAAATTGAGAAAATGAGAGAAGATGTCACTAGGCATAAGGTTGCTAAGGAGGATGCTGCTAAAGTAGCAATCCAAATCACCCAAGAGATTCCCAAAGAAATGATTCAGATGGGGATTTTTTTGTTAGTACATGTGCAACAAGTATTTCAACTACCAAAACCCCTTACCCTCTAGCCCCTGCAAAGAAGGCATCCTTTGTAGACCACGAGAAGAATCCCATAGATCAAAGTAATAAAAATGCCTTTACTCCTAACACTAGCACAAATACCCACACTTCATCTGCTAAGATCCCTGCCATTAATCCTAAGATTGACCCTATTTCATCTTCTTCACCCTTGAATCCTGAGCTATTAAACTACAGCTAGAAAATGAGATGTTTTAGGAAGACCTGAAGAGAGTTGAGATGGAGGTTGCTAATGCAAAAATAGAAAGAAAGATTGCTTTCATCAAAATGTACATCCCTACACTTGAACCTTCAAATTCTAGACAAAACAATACTGAATCCCAAGAGAAGAATCCAGGTGGACATACACCTAGTATAGGTGGGGGTGGAGGTCAAGGTGGAGGAAGAAATAAGGATGGAAACTCTTACTTTGAGGATGACAAAGAAGACAAGAAGAGAAATAACAATAATGATGAAAATGGGAAAGGTAAGATAGAAATTAAGTCTGATAACAAGAGAAATGGAGAACATACTGATCTCCATAGGGATAGAGATGCCATAAGGAAACCTAATATGGATAGGTATAATAAATTGTGCTTTGCTAATATCCCAAGGTACTTGAATCCTATCCCTAACAATGTTAGGAATCATCTCCCTAAGTTCACAGGTAACAATTCCTTCAATGGTGAAGATCACCTAAAGGCTTTCCAAAGTTTTGTAGAAGACTTTGAGTTATGGGATGAGGATGTTGCCATGAAGCATTTCATGCAATCATTGACAAAAGAAGTTATGGATTGGTACAAGGGATTACCTAATTCGAGCATTGATTCTAAAGAGGTCTTCTATAGGCTTTTCAGAGAGCAATATGGGGATTAGACTTATCCCAAGTTTAGATTAAATGATTTTAACAACATTACTAAAGGCCATAATGAGATGGAAACTGAGTTCAATATAAGGTTTCAAATGGCCATGCTCAGATTTCCTCCTTACCTCCAGCCTAATGATAACGCTTGCCTAGTAGTATACTGCAATGCTATCTACTGAGAGACAAGAATCCCCAATTTTTGAGAGAGGCTTACAAGATGGTGGTTAACATTGAAAATAACATAAGAACGTCAGGTAAAGTAGGACGTAGGGATGATTCTAGGATTTTGAAAAATCCTAAGGTCTGAAATTAGAAAACTGGCAAAAGCTCAGCCCTTGATGTGAAACTAGATTAGATCCTCAGTTTGTTACAGAAAGTAGCAAAAAATGACAAACCTCAATTCCAAAGAAATTATAGGCCCCCAAGGTTGTAGGACTACCCATATCATACCAACTGGCATAATGGAAAGCCAATTAACAACAATCATAAAAATGCTTAGGGCACACCTAATCCCCTACAGAGAAATACTACTAATGTTGTTGATGATCTGCCATGGTGTGATGTATGCCAGATGCCTCACTCATCACAATAATGTGTTGTTGGTAGGTCTCTAGAAGAAACTCAAGATGACCTGAGAGAATCAGATCCTCCCCAGGGCCATGATTAGATGGAAAATGTGTTCATGATCAAATTAGACCTTGAGTGTGGTGAGTATTCTTCAAGAGACAATGTTGTATGAGTGATGTAGATGTGCAGAGATAAGAAGCTAGTGTGCATCATCAACAAGTCTTCTTAGATGAAGATGGAGAGAATTATTGCAATGTGTATACTTTGGAATTAAATAATGTTTCCTTGTGGAGACCTTCGAATGAGGAAATTGAAAGATACACAATTGTATTGGCTGCTAAGGTAGGAAGTGATTACCATTTGAGAAATAGAATTGTAAGTGGTAATCAAGGTAGCCCTGGTAGAATTTTTGTTAAAGAAAATAAAGAAGTGAAAACAAAAAGTAAGAAAGAAGAAGCAAAACCCAAAGAGGGTAAGGAGATCAGAATCTAGGATAAGAAAGGCACCAAGGTGAAAACTAAAGGTGAAATTTTACCTCAAGCTGGTAAAGTCAAGCATGACAAACCTGGTGCTGAAAAGGTTTCAGAAAAGGTCGAGCAAGTAGTTCCTAAGGAGTTTTTGTTCCCTGAATTACCAAATTATTCCCTTGTGGATATGTTCCAAGTATTGTCACAAGTTAGGGTTACAGAACCATTCTTGGAAATGATGAGAATAAATGAACATAAAGATAAGACTGTTGCATTTATCAATAGTATTTCCACAGATGGGAAGGATAAAATGATTATGGAACAATCTATATCAAACAATAGTCAAGAGAAAGATGTTGAGGTCAAGGTAGTGATCAATGAAAATCCTGAAATCTATTTGGGAACTACCATTAATGCCAATCCAAGCTAGGTAAATCCATTTTTTCTAAGCTTGATCATTGATGGAAAATTGCTTAGAAATTGTGTGATAGATTCAAGGGCATCCAATAATGTGATGCTAGTAAATACCATGGAGGAAATGGGTTTAAAGGTGGAAATTACATATGGGAAATGCTATGCTATGGACTCGAGGGAAGTACCTGTCATAGGGGTAATCAATAAGGTTCCATACAAATTGGTAGCTTTCCTAGAAAAGGAATTGTTTATGAGCATTACAATGGTAGATATCCCACCAACATAGGGGATGCTATTATCAAGACAATGGAGTGATTCCATGGGTGGAAGTATACAATGTGACCTATCATTTGCCACTTTTTCCATTGATTAGAAATATTTTAAGGTTCCAAGGGAGTCGAGAATACATCACATGATAGAGTATGTGGAAGAGCCAGAGGAACTAGTAAGGATTAATTTTGTAGATACTAGTTTGGATACTTTCCAGGTTGAGATAGAAGTTCCAAAAGAGAATGTGGAGTCTACATCAATTTTTTAGAAGGTTGTTGATCACCTTCAAGGAGTTTCTCCTTGGAATATGTATTTTGATGGATCCTATTCCAAAGAAGGCTTTGGTGCAAGAATTATCCTTATTTCTCCTCAAGGTAAAACTTACAAATAGTCTTTCTTGTTACAATTTACTTGTACAAATAATGTTACTAAGTATGAGGCCCTTTTACTTGGGTTAAAACTAGATTCCAAACATGGCATCAAATTGTTAAAGGTATTGGGAGATTCTGAGTTGGTAGTTTCCCAAGTTAGGTCTAGATCTGTTGCTAAGGATAAAAGGATTAGTAATATAGGAATACAATTTGGGATACTATTGATGCCTTTGGCATCAATTTGGTAGAAAGAGGATAAATTGTCAGAGCAGAATTATTGGCTAACATCACAATCAGATTAGATGATGTCACCTTTGATGGTGTCACATGGATAGAGGTAAAAACCCAACCTGCAGTACCTAACAACATTTGCAATTGGCAAGTGTTTGATGATAATAATGACATTTTGAGATTTTTACATTGTGTTGACAAATATGAAAATGAGGAGATTGATTTTAGTTCTTTTGTGGTAGAAGTTGATGGGAAAGATATGTTGTTTGGAAATGATATAATCCAATTAAAAACAAACAAGATTCCTAGAGGGTTAGCTGCACTAGAAAGGGTTTTTTATGGCCCTGACAAATCAAATATAAAGCAGACACCTTCTCATAAGGAGGACTTGGAGGAGATAAACCTGGGGATAGAAAACTCCCCTAAAAAGGTATATATAGGAAAAAGGATGAAACCCCATGTAAGGAATATGTTGATCACCCTATTAAGAAAGTATAGGCATGTCTTTGCATGGTCATATGATGACCTTAAGGCATACAGGGAAGACTTGTTCTAGCATGAGATTCCTTTGAAGCCTGATATAAAACCATTCAGGAAAAAATAAAGGCCAATAAACTGAGATGAAAGAGGAGCTTACCAAGTTAAGAGATGCTGGGATTATCAAGCCTATTAAGCATTCATCATGGGTCTCAAATCTGGTTCCTGTTAGGAAGAAAAATGGTGATATCAGGTTATGTGTAGACTTCAAGAATCTTAATGTGGCTTCTCTAAAGGAAAAATATCCCTTGCCTAATATGGAGGCTATGTTGCAAAAGGTCATAGGTGGTGAACTAATTTCAATGATGGATGAGTTCTTAGGATACAATTAGGTTATGGTGAGAGAATCTGAACAATATAAAACAGCATTTACTACACCCTAGGGAACATATGTGTATGTAAGAATGCCTTTTGGACTGATGAATGTTGGTCCCACATTTCAAAGGGCTATGTATGTGGCCTTTGTTGATTTCATTGATCTCTTCCTTGCCATATACCAAGATGACCTCACTGCTCATAGTAAAAAAGATAAATTTTCTCACTTGGAAAATATCTTTCTTAGAGCTTTAGAATATGGGATTTCTTTGAACCCCAAGAAATGTCAGTTTGGGGTAAAATAAGGTAAATTATCAGGCCAATTTGTCTTGAAGGATGGTGTTAGAATTGACCTTGAATAGGTAGTAGTGATTGATAAAATTCAGAAACCTAAAAATGTGAAGGGAATTCAATCTTTCTTTTGACAAATTAATTTTATAATTAGATTTGTTACCAATTTTGCTGGGATTGTAAGGCCTATTTCCAAAATTTTAAAGAAAGGAGAGAGTAGAATGGATGAAAGAGCCTACAAAATCCTTCCAAGCTATTAAGGATTCTATCAAGGAAGCACCTATCCTTAAATCCCCTAATTACTTGAAGCCCTTTATGTTATTCACATTTGCTTCATTCCATACTATAGTAGGGGTCTTACTTCAAAAAAATGATGAAGGTTTTGAAAAACCTATTTCCTTTTTTAGCAAGTCATTGCATGTAGCTGAATTGAAATATGATGCTACAAAGAAGCAGGCATATGCTTTGGTTAAGGCTATTAAAAAATTTAGATGATATTTGACTGGAGCTAATGTCATAGCATATGTTCCTACAGCTCCAATCAAAGATATATTTACCCAGGAAGAGACCACATGTCATCAATGCAAGTGCATCAATAGATTTCAAGAGTTCAAAATTGATATTCAGATCACAAAGCTAGTGATGGGCCAAGGTCTAGCTAGATTAATGGCTGAGAAAAACTTGGAGGCTAACTAGGTAAACCAGGTTGAGAATGAAAATGCTACCCCTATGTGTGATATGCATACCTATGGTTGGTATAAAATAATTCTTGAAGACTTACAAACCATGTAGTGCCTCGAGGGTATACCTAACAATGAGAAAAGGAATCTTAAATTACATGCAATAAAATATGTTATCATTGATGGTGAACTTTGGTGGAGAATCCCCGAGGGTGTGTTACTCAAATGTGTGGATGGGGGACCAAGCATAAGATCTCTTGATTGAGATGCATAAAGGGGCATGTGGAGGTCATTAAATTTTCAAGACAACTACCCTTAAGATATTAAGAGTTGGCTTTTGGTGGCCCACTATGTTTAAAGATGCACATAGGTTTATAAATAAATGTGATGCTTGTCAAAGGTTAACTGGAAAGTTAAAGTTCTCAGTAAATTTAACACTTAGGTCGATGTCAATACATGCCCCCTTCCAACAATGGGGCATTGATTTTATTGGGGAGATGTCTGAGAAGTCCAGTAGAGGACATGCTTGGATATTGGTTGCAACTGATTACTTTACAAAGTGGGTTGAAGATATTCCTACTAGAAAAGCTACTAGTAAAGTAGTCATTGAATTTTTGATGAATAATATTTTGAGTAGGTTTGGTGTTCCTGAAAGAATTGTCTCTGATAATGCCATGTGTTTCAGGTCTAAAGAGTTTATTGATTTTTGTAACTAGTATGGCATAAGTGTTTCTTATTCATCACCATATCACCCCTAGGGAAATGGACAAGCTGAATCAAGCAATAAAATCTTGATAAAAATTATTAAGTGGTTAATTGAAAAGAACAAGAAAGCCTAGGATTCAAAGTTATAGCTAGCACTATGGGCTAATAGGACAACAGTGAAGAAGGTCATTGGGTAGTCTCCATTCAATCTGGTGTATGGAATTGATGCCAAAATACCTCATAAGAATTTGTTAAAGATGTACAAATTTGTCCAAGAATATGATAATGATATCTGTGATGAAATGTAGCTTAGGATGGATGAATTGACTGAGCTTGATGAAACAAGGCAAGAAGCTCATAAGAGGAATGAGAAGCTATAGTTGCAAATTAAACATTTATATGACAAGAAGGCTGTTGGTAGGAAGTTTGAGTTGGGAAGTATGGTCTTAATGTGGAATGCAAGGATGGAGGACAAGGGCAAACATGGGAAATTCGATCCATTGTGGCTAGGTCCTTATTTGGCTATTGATACACATGGAGAGGACTCTTATTTCTTATAGTCCTTAATAGGTGAAATTCTTGAGCTACTAGTACATGGGAAGTTCTTGAAGTCTTATTTCTCTTAAAATAGGTTATCTTTCCATGTACGTTGTATAGTCTTGTAAATTTTGTGTATAGGTTTGGTGAGTTTTCTTTTCCTATTGTGTATCCTTATCTTGTCCGGATAAGTCCTGATTTTTTGTTTCTCTCTATGTCAGTCTGCTTCAACCTGAGATCTAAATTCTCACTATACCTACTAGGGGTATGCATCCTCGAGCTGGAGCCACTAGTGGTTCTTTTAAAATATGGGTTGCTTAAGTTGGTTCCATGATTAAAATGGTCTTTTACTCCTAAGCTTAATAGGTTTGGTTTATGGTTTTAGGGTCTAGTACTTTTGTTTTAAAATCGCCAAAGTTTTAAACCCTTGTGATATTTTTTTGCATTGACTTGCTCCATTAGGTTTTTGGTCACTTTAGTTGTGACTTAAGTCATCTTGATCGTGTTGTTACCGGCCCCTTCCTCATAAAATTTTCGATCATGGCTTGTTAGTTAATTATTTAAAAATCTTCCAATGGCTCGGCTAGAAATATTTCATAAAATTGACTTATGTACTAAGTCTCAAATATGTCCACCTAAGGGTTGTACCCCATTAACCTAGTCATGCCCCCCTTTTTATAACTAACTTTAATCACATGTGTAGAAGCTTGGTCTATCGGATTCAGCAATTAAATCCTAGCCATGAGCGCACACTGTGCAAGATTGAAATGACTCATCTCTGGAGGATTGTGCGGCTTGAACACTTGTGACATGTGTCCCCCTATATGATGTGGGACCCACTTTCCACCGTCGTGCCTAATGTACCTAGGTTAGAGAATCAACAATGAGAATAAAGTGATATAGTCAAATATCAGTTGTTGAACGTGCAATATGCAAACCTTAAAACTTTATTTTAAAGCCTGCTGCATGGTGTGAGCGATTGTGACACATGTATCTTTTTGTGTGTGAGGAAAGGACTGTGGTGTCCTCCAACGAATGACTTGGCATCTGACTAATGAACTCTTTATCGGTCGATATGATGGTGATGTTTTTCAAATGTTTTTGGCTTGATAAGGATCATCCGATGTGCCACATCAAGATCAAATCTATGGACATAATTTAAAATCAGAATTGTAAATGTAGGAGTTGTTGTCTTTCACACAAGCGAATAGTACTTGCAGTAAATACACCCAGAGCCATCTAACATCAACATAAGTGCATTTAAATCTAGTTTTTCCACACACCTAAAGATTACAAGCGATTCATAGGTACCTTGGAGATTAAAAAAAAAACTTGCAGAGTTCGTCATGACCAGAATTGGGATTTCCTACTAGAAAGAAAGTCATAAGTAGAATGAACACTTTCTCTGTGTCATTTTCTTAAAAAAGAAGAAAATATTTGAATTAGGGAAAACATCTATTGTTAGAAGCTATATGTTTTCTTTAATTGTTTTATTAGGGTTCAAGTATGCATTGATAAGTGGTAGGCTTGGTCAAATTCCATAAAATTGCATCCCATAGGTGGTATCTTAATATATGAATAGAGGTAATAGGTTTTTTGCATCTTTCTGATAGAACCTCAATAGTTTGATATCTATTTTTCACGTATGGCACCCAAAGCCCAAGCATTTGGTTCAAGAACCCCAAGTAGGCCCCTTTCCCAAGACATAATTGACCAATTGAAACCCTTTACAAGAAGAAAGGTCAAAGGATCTATCTTGTTTTATGGATATTAGGTTACATAAGGGTTAAAGGATAAGATGTGTGGTATCGGAGATGCAAATTTTTTGTTTCCTAGGTGGTGGTTATTTCAAAATTGGTTTGGGAACAGAAGTTTGGGTGTCCCTATTTGCAATCCTTGGAGGTTAGACTTGGGAAAACTAGTGGTACCGAATGTGTACATGGATGTTGATCTATTGAATGGATGTTGATCTATTGAAGGACATTGCCTCAAGGTATGACCTTGTTTCAAGAGTTAGGTCATATGAGGGTAAAGAATTGGTCAACATAAATAGAGAATAAATTGCATATATCTTCAACCTACATGAATGGAATGAGAATATGATCCCAATAGACCTAAAGGTTTTTAGGAAGGAGTATAGGAACACAAAGGTTCTTTTCAAGAAAACAATGTTTCATGTTCATACTGCCTCTACCAAGAAAGGAAAAAATAGGAGACAAATCAAGATTGGTGAGGATGAGAAGAAACCCTTCCCCATGAGGTATTTTGCTAATTATTTCAAGAAGATGGTTTATTCTCTTTTTCAAATCCTTGGCATAGATGAACCATCCACCAAGCCTATAGACCTCATGTATATGGTTGCACACATCCAATATGGAGCCTATAATGTGGTTTATGATTATGCCACATATTTTTCACACAGGATGCACAGTGACTTGTGTGCACTCAAGGAGGGCTAGGAACCAGTGAGTTTTTTATGGTATTCTTTGTTGATGCATATGTTCTTATTCAGGGGTGAGAGGGTTTTTGGCAAAGACATGAAATTGAAAAAGGAGGATGACATTGATTTGTCTGTCCAATGTTGGACCCAAATTCTGGATAAGGATGATCCCAAGTTTGACTATGTGGTGTTCAACAATGTTTTTTCCTCAAGGTTGAGAAGATTACTAATCCATAACCCACCTAGGATTCCCAAGGAAATCCATATATTTTTGAGGACCATGGAGAAGAAGCCTAACATGAATTTGAGTCATAACTGGGGCAGTATAATTGCCTACCCTCATACTACTATTTTCAAAGTATATGGCACTACTATGAACCCTTATGTCTTTCCAAGGGATGTTCCATTAAGATTGGGATCTATTGAAATCATGAGGCAGTTGGGAGCATCACACACATCACATCTACCAGATTCAAGAAAGAAGGGTTCATTCTTCCCTAAATGAACAACATATGCTTACTTTATGCTGGTAAAAGGAGGTTGGAAAGATTTGAGTAAATTCTTGGCACCCTATCAGCTAAAAATAGTATGCCCAAGGAATCATGATCCTGAGGATTTTATTACTGGTTTGAAGGAATTACACAGGAGTGGTCCATTTACACATAATTTCTACTACCACCAGGATGTCATTAGAAATGACATATATTTCTCTAAACAAGAAGAGAGGAAGGAAAAATATTTGGATTTTCAAAAGATGATGGACTAAGACACAAAGAAAAACCCCAAGTATGATACTATTCCCAACATTACGGGCGATTTCAATAGAAGTGAATATGTTTTCCAAACTTTTGAGAACATAGTAGGTATCTTAAAGGTAGAGTGTGTAGTGGAAGATAAAGGAAAATCAGTGGTTGTGGAGTAGGATCATACGATTGTACTTGAGGAAAGGCCTTCTTATCAGTAGAACCAAAATTGAGAATCTATTCTAGAAGGGAGGATAAGGTAAAGAGGCAGTAGACATTTCCAACTCCAACTACATCAAAAGGGTCAAGAGTTGTCTCCCCTCATATTTCAATGCCATCACCTCCTAGGTGGTCTTCTCCTATTATTGTTGATATTGATTCACCTCCTAGGGAATCCCTTCCATCAGAGCAATCCCTAGCCAAGAAGCAGAAGCTTGAAGTATGCAAGGTTGTTGATTACTCTGACTGTAATGAGGATGATATACTAGTGACCCCTAAAGATATGTAGCAAGGGATTCCTTCTCCTCCAAGAGAAGTGGAATTGAGCTCTAGAGCGGGTGATCTTAGGCTAAGTAAAGCATATTTGAATGGCCTGAATAATGTTGATGATTTGAGACAAGAGGGTTGCAGGGAACTCATGGAGCATGATTCATTTATTGAAACTGAGGCATTTAAAAACTCTGTGTGGAAGGAAAGTCTTCAAGAGTACACTAAGAGGGTGGCCAAGGAAATAATTTTGTACTTTGATCTCTTAGAGGAGATTGTGCAAGCCAATGTCAGAAGTGAGATGAAAAAGAAATTCCAAGATATTAAAGCAGATGAGGCCAGAGAACTTGTGCAAAATAGTGATTTTTTGTTATTGTCTGAGTGGGATATAGCTAATTTTGTTGTCTTGGATACAATAAGGAGGGATGAGAGACCATTATTCCAAACTGAGGAGGTTAGGTTGGCACTTCAAGGGTCATCTTTTAGTGATGAATGGGATGCTCAAGCCATATGGTCATTGTCTCTCGGTTCTAAGAAACCCATTATTGTAGAATTGGACAATTTCAAGTGTCAATTGATTATTAAAAGAGTTGTTGATACTCTTGCACTAGAGGTAGCCGATATGACTATCAATATTACTAAGTTCACAAAGTTGATAGTGGAATGCCTCACAAAAGAAAGAGATATATATAGGAGTAACTATAATGACTTGATTTTTTAATACAACTTGAGTCAATAAAGGGTTGTTGAGCTTGAAATAGAGGTAACACTGTTAAAGAAACATAGGGAGGTTCTTAGGTCTCAAGGACTAGTTGGTTTAGGTCATGCAATACCTACATCTCCTGGGATCCATTTTCCACCTCCTTCACTAGAGTAGTTATTGTCAATTGTGCCTTGCAATATGGGTCAAGAGCCATTGGTGGTTGAAGAGCCAAGCGTATCAGGAGCAGCCTCATCTAATGAACCTACCAAAGAGGAATTACTGCTCCAAGTTAAAGAATACAAGGAATTTCTCCACCAAGCCCAAAATTTCATGTATGAAACTAATTCTAAAAATTTTCACATGGTTTTGAAGCATATGAATAAGAAAATCTAGAATACACTAAATAGTATTCATTCAAATTATGCCTCCATGATGTAAAAAATAAGGTTATCTAAAAGGAACAAGGAATTGGCTACTCCCTTTTTGGATAAGTGGATTCCTAGGGTTGAATATTTGAAGCTTATGGCAGTTGGAGCCAAGCAGAAAGAGGACATTTATCCAACTATTGCCCCAACTTATAAGTTTATTATTGAGATCTAGGAGAAAAACTTTCAAGGCTATGTCGCTCCTATGGATGCAAAAATAAAAGAGCTTAAGGCCAAGTTTGATGAGGAAAATATTAGATTGCTACTTGATATCCAAGGTGCACATGATGGGATCAAACCCCTAAAAGCATGGAGAGATCATATTGAAGCTACCATTTCTTCCCAAGCATCATACATTTATAAAGAAACTAGTATTGGCATGTTGAAAGATACACTTGAGAAGTTATCTTTCATCATTGGTTTCTTCCAGGATTTCGACAAGGAGGCTACTTCCATGATGGTAAAATATGCCCCATACAAGAAAAAGATGGATTAGATTATTGAGTTCAAATGGCCTTCGGATATAGAGTATGAGTTGTGGAAGAAGATTTTCATTGGTGATTTGGAGCTATGAATGTAACAGGAGAATGCATATACTTGGTCAAGTATAGTATAGTTCTGGCCTTAGAAGTTACAATGTATAAAGATATGTTTTCTCCTCAGCTTGAGATGTCAGAAACAAATGATGACTGATGTTGACCTAGATTTTTGGCTAATGATGATTGGGATGATGACTCACCTTTTCCCCTATGGATGTTTTGGAAGGACAAAATAAGTTGCAACAGTACAAAAGCTATCATTATAATATAAGGTATCTTTTGGAGAGTCGGTTATTTTGGTTGTTGCGAATGAATATTATGTCTCATGTATATTCCTTCCATTTGAAAGTGTGAATATAATTACAAAAGGGATATTGTTTATAGAGGTCCATAAGAAATGAGACACGTGTACATACTGTCTTGAAGCTTGTTTTCCTCCCTTGTCTCTATAAAAAGGAATTTGTGGCCATATGTAGAGGTCTTTTGTTGAATTCTAGAGTAGAGCTTTGATATCAGTAGCATACAAATATTTTGTTTGAGTCGAGGTCTTAGGTTATGAGTTAAGGGAGTTAACTTTATTAATTGTATGGTTTCCAAGAATATTTGAAGCAAATATGCTTATCTTATGATTCCATTGTCTCTCCATTTTTATTTTTTACATGGATTATTAATGAAAATATGATCAAGGATTGTTTCATTGATTTTCATTATCTTTCACAGTGAAATATATTTTTATTATAGTTCTGGTTTAATGAATCGATTGGAACGCTTTAGTTAGAAGGTAAATTTACTTAAATGCTAAGTGGATCATATAAGTATTCATGGGTTTTGAGTAATGATATTTGAATTGTAATGCAGTATCACTAAAGTCATGGATGTCTGGGATTAAATTTACCTTACAATTCAGTTTGCTTTATTTTGACTCCATACCCTGAGATAAGAAACTAGTCTGAAAGTGTGGAATACATTTCTTGTGGTTCTATTATTTGATTTGAGAACATTTTATAAATACAACTTAGTTGAATTGTCTATGGTATTGTGTGGTATTCTCGGCTTTTGGTATTATGTTCTTCTAAGAAATTTTCCATTTCTTGATGGATTTCATCTATCATCTTTTTATGAGAATAAATCTGATTTGTCATACAACGTATAGTATAATTAGATAAAATTGCACATAAAATATACGTTCTGGTATCACCCTTCTAGGTTTTACAGAGCCCAAATTGTAGTAGAAGAAGCATGAAAACTTCATCTCGTTCAGTTGCCAACTATCTCTTAGATATTTGAGAATTGAGTGTGGAAAACTCATAAGTATTTGGTAAGATCTGATTGGTTCTTAAAAAACAACCAACAGGCTCAACCTCTAGATGGGAATTTTTTATCCTTTTCCAAAAACTCCCATCTCTCTTCTTCATTTGACATCTCAAAGTGACTATCAAGAACTTCATTTGTGGGTAAACTCTCCTCATTTATACCACGCACACCATATGAATGTGTATCTTGATTTACATTTTCATTTTGAATATTTGCATCTAAATTAGGAGAGGCAGTAGAAATATTTTCAATGTACTTACCCACTTCATCCTTCTTTTTTATCTAGGATGACTTCTTGCTTTTGGGAAGCTCGGATTCTAGCTTCTACTTAGGATTCTTCTTCATTTTTCTTTTGGTTCCATGCATGGCTTCAGACTTGTCTTCATATTTTTTCTTCTCTCTCTTTGGAATTTTAAATTTTCACTAGAACAAGGGACTTCAGAGTCGCCAGCCAGAATATTGGGGAATAAAATTTGATTACACTTTGGAGATGCACTCACAATCTTGGAGAAGACTTTGAACATAACCTGATAGGAAATGGAAAATGGACCCAAAATATGATGCATAAAACTGGACTTGAGCTATTAATGGGAATGTAAACAAATTTTTCTCCAAACAATGAAGGACAGTGAAAATATTTGACTCTAACTATACCAAATCTAACCTAGAGACATTGGACTAGCATTGTCCCCAACAAAGTCACCAATCTATTGGTTTCCTTTTAATAACCAAACTTAATCATAACCACTTTCTATGAATTTTCTACAATTCAATGATCAACAATGGTGAGGATTGGTCAACGAATAGGTGAAAGCTTGCTAGGATTTCCCTCTACACTTTGAGCTCTGCAAGACCTAGGAGGGTGATCCTTACAATGCACTACATGATACTCCTATGCCATTTACCATAGAAATTGTGAAAAATGGATACATTCTCAAAATGCAAGCTCAATAAACAAAGTGTGTCAAGAAGCTAGCTAGTCCTCTACAACACATAATTTTTAAAGCGCAAGAATGGGGAAATTTAACATAAAATAAGTATTGGAAAAATAAGAATAGATAGCTGAGAGGGGGGTGAATTAGTTGTTATAGAATTTAAAAATTATCTTACTTTATCAACCTTTAATCTCAGATCTGATAATTAACAGTGAAAGAAAGAATCAATAACATATCAGAAACACACAACACCAATATTTTTGCGTGGAAACCCTGTTAGGGCAAAAACCATAGTGGAGGTTAATCCACAATTATACCCTATTAAAAGTATAATGAAAATGAATAAGGAATGCACATGCATTCAGGCTTACTACCTAGAGCTCACTACTCAAAAGGGAAGGCTCACTACCTTACATAAAATAATCAGATTAAATCCATCTGATGAGGTTTCAACTAAGAAATTAACTTCTTCAAAATCCTGATGACAGTTCCGGTTAGGCATAGAAATACTTCTTCACACTTTGCACTACACTCAAATGATCTAATCTTTATTCACACATATCTTGCACACACTTTGCATTCATTCACTGAGCATACTTCAAAATGAGAAAACAATCACTCTTATATATCCACTACATGAATTTACATCAACAACTTTGTCAGCCACAAATAAATAATAGATGAACAAAAACTGTCAGCCCAATTCATGAACAAATATCAATGTGTACCAACCTAAGTCGGTCACACCATAATGAAGACCTAAATCAACATCCTTGAATACACCAAACATTCAAAAATTAATCCACAAGGATCTGCAACACACTACCACCATCATGTCGGCCAAGAACATGAAAACTCAAACACACAAAGGAAAAATCTTTGCTCACAATCACATTGATCAATGCAGACGTACAATCTAGAACCATCACTGAACATCACAGTAGCATACAGAACAACTTAATTTACCAGGATTTCATTCTCTTCTTCCAAAAACACCTACTACAGTAACAAAATAACTATAGGAACTCAAAAATTTATAACTCGCTCCAATCTTGATGCGCACCTCTGAAATTTCCAAAGAACATACTAGATAGGCTCATAAAAAAACCCTTTAATGCATGAATTCTGATTATCAACGTACACAACTTTCCACCATTCTGATCTTAATAGCTTCACAAACTATCAGCAACATATTTATTCTAATTTTCTTAATATGCTTGGCATATACATCCTTCAAAATTACCAATGCTCATAGTGTTGACATCAATGACAACCACATATTAGCGACACAACCATAACATCCAACAATCTCCCCCTTTGGAATTTATGGCAAGACATGATGTGAAAAATACCATCAACACAACTAGCTCTTCTCCAAAAATCTCCTTCTCATACTATTCTTCTCCCTCTTAGATTACTCTTCTCCCTATTTGACATTAATGGAAAAGGTACACAAGCTCTGAACCACATATCTCAATCATTTGACTACTCCCCCTGAGTAGCAACTACCATAACATCAATCTGAAACAAGATCTAACTATAATTGCATGGATTGATGCAAAGACTTTCATCTTAGTTTAGATTAGGAGGGGAAATCACCCCTAACTTGGCTCTAAGATACACAAAAGTATCTTTAGGCAATGGTTTAGTGAAGATATCTACAATTTGTTCCTTAGTGGGCACATATTCCAATCTGACTTCTTTATCACTTACTTTGTCTCTCAAAAAGTGATACTTGATAGATATATGTTTTCTCTTTGAATATAGCACTGAATTCTTGGAAATATTTATGGCACTTGAATTATCACAAAATATAGCAATAGGCTCATCATACTCAATTTTGATATCTCTCAGCATCTGCTTCATCCATATTACTTGAGTACATTTTTTTTTGCAGCAATATATTATGCCTCAGTAGTAGATAAGGAAATGGAATTATGCTTTTTACATAACCAAGACACCAGCTTCTTCCCTAAGAATAATGCACCACCACTAGTACTTTTCCTGTCATCCACATCTCTTGCCCAATTTGCATCTATAAAGGCATTCAGAGTAAGATCGTCATTCTTAGGATACCATAGCCCAAAATCAATTGTCCCTTTCAAGTATCTAAACATTCTCTTTATTGTAGTCACATGTGATTTTTTTGTATCAGCTTGATATCTAGAAACCATGCATACAACATTCATAATGTCTAGTCTGGTCTAAGTCAAATAGAGAAATCCACCAATCATTGACCTATACCTTGTTTGATTATCCTTAGGAGAATCATCATTATGTGTTAACTTGCATCCGGTCACCATGGGTGTACCTACAAGCTTTGATTCTTCCATGCCAAACTTTTTTAGTAACTCTCTTACATATTTGGACTGAGATATAAATATTTCATCATCTAACTAAGTAATTTGCAATCCTAAAAAGAATTTTAGTTCTCCAATCATTGAAATCTGAAATTCACTTTCCATTTCATCAGCAAACTTCATGCATAAGTCATCGTCACCTTCAAAACTAATGTCATAAACAAAGACTTCAATAATCAATTATTTATCCTAATGCACCTTGAAATATAGATTGTTGTCAGGAGTACCTTTATTGAATCCAAGCTTCAACAAGTATTTATCCGGTCTAGCATATCAAGCTCTAGGTGCTTGTTTGAGTCCATACAATGCTTTCTTCAACTGACAAACCATGTATTTTTCATCAGTCAGTTGAAATCCATCTAGTTTCTCATCATAAACTTCTTCTTCTAATTCACCATTTAGAAATGTTGACTTCACATCCATTTGATAGACTTAGTAGTTCTTGAAAGTAGCATAAGCAAGAAATAACCTTACAGCTTCAATTCTAGCAATAGCGGCAAAGGTTTCTTTAAAATCAATACCTTCCATCTGTGAGTACCCTTTACATACCAGTCTTACTTTATTCCTGACCACTTAACCTTGTTCATTTAGCTTATTCTAAAAGACCCATTTGGTTCTAATCATATTTTTATCCTGAGGTATGGGAACAAGAATCCATGTATCATTTTTCTCTATCTGCATCATTTCTTCTTTCATTGCTTCCATCCAATATTCATCCTTACATGCTTCATTGACATTTAGGCTCAGTTTTGGAAATCAGACAATACTCTTTTGCAATTCTCCTTCTAGTCTGTACACCTTTGTTCTTGCCTCCTATAATTTCATTTTCAAAATGATTTAGCTTTACATACCTTAGTACTTTGGGATTCTCTCTAACTTCTGGTTCTTTTGTTCTCTCTTACGTACTTCCACTAGCTTCTCCTTCATGATTCTCTTGATCCACCGAAACAATTTGAATTTGACTATGTGTTTGAGTAGTCTTTCCTTTATCTGTACTATCTTGTTGATCATCTGAGTCATATCCACAATATCTGGATGACCTAGTAGTGTCCTCATCAACTCTGACATTTTCACTTTCAACCATTTTCTTCAATCTTCTATTGTAGCACTGGTAGGCTTTTCTCTTAGTAGATTATCCCAGAAATATTCCTTCATCACTTTTCGCATAAAACTTTCCAATATCTTCATCTCTCTTGATATAGCATCTACTTCCAAAGATTTTGAAATACTTAACAATAGGCTTATAACCAGACCACAGCCCAAAAGGAGTCTTACCATAATTACCATTGACATTTACCTGGTTGATAGTATATACAATAGTGCTTACAGCTTCTCTCCAATAGATATGAGGAACATTACCTTCCAACATCATAGTTTTGGAAACATCTAGGATTTTTCTATTCTTTCTCTCAACAACTCCGTTCCGTTGAGGAGTCTGAGGAGCAGATAATTGTCTTTTGATTCCATGCTCTTCACAAAATGAATTGAACTCCTGGGAAGTGAACTCACCACCTCTTTCTGATCTTAAGCATTTGACCTTCAAACCTGTCTCATTTTCTGCCATAGCTTTGAAACATTTGAAATTTTCTAGTGCTTCATATTTTTCTCTCAAGAAAGCAACCCATATCATCCTAGAGTAATCATCAATAAGCAACATAAAGTACCTTTCTCCTTGTAGGCTTCTAATTCTGGATGGACCACATAGATCAGTATGAACCAGCACCAATACTCCATTAGAATGATGTTGTTTGCTCTAGAAATATTATTGTCTACTTTCCCATCTGACATTCTTTGCATATAGTGTTATTAGGCTTCACTAACTTAGCTAGATCTCTAACTGCTTGAGTGGAGCTTACTTTGACAATGTTATCAAAATTCACATGACACATCCTCCTATGCCATAGCCAACTTACATCAACTTGAGAAATTAAACAACTTTCCCTAGCAGCACTTAAGTGAAAAATATTACCTCTTATCTTTGTACTTGAAGCAATTACATTTCCAGAGCTTCCCAATATCCTGCATTTTACATAGTTGAACTAAATATTGTATCCCTTGTCATCCATCTATCCAACACTCAACAAATTGTGCTTCAATCCTTCAACATATAGGACATCATTAGTATTGTATTTACCACGAAGAGAAATAGTGCCTCTGCCACAAATCATGCCAGCATTGTTATCTCCAAATATTACAACACCACTGTCATATTTTTTCAAGCTTATAAACTTGCTTTTGTCACCAGTCATATGATGTGATCATCCGTTGTCAATCAACCACTCATCCTTTTCATCAATTCTGGTTGTAAGAGCTTTCTCAATATTCTGATTACTAGTTGATTTAGTGGACATTGGGCCATTTTCCTTGATAGCAATGACTACCCATCCATCTTCATTTCTAGTTTCTTTATCATATTCATCATCAGTAACACCTTCTTCAGCATAATAACATTTCTTTCAAAATCTAGACTTGTTAGGTCTATACTTAGAAACTCTTTTAGGACACCTTGATGCAAAATGACCTATCTTACTACAAGAGAAAAACTTAATAGGTAGCTTTCCTTTATACTTACCTTCTCCTCTGGCTTCCAGCTCTACTAGCTCTCTTTCTCCATCTTCAATATGTTTCATCTCATCTTCATATTTGAATTTTTTTCTAGAACTTTCTCCCAGATCGTGTCTTTGTTGGCTTTTTTTGGATATAGTAGCTTTAAATGCAAATTTTGTTTTAGGATTAGACTCGCCAAATTCACTCAACTCAAAGGCATCAAGTTTACCAATCAGCATGTCTCTTGTCACATTTTTTATTGTCTTGAGCTCTTCAATAGCATGAGCTTTTGTTTTTTAAGAAGTAGGCACTAATCTGAGCACTTTAGCCACAATCTCATCTTCTTCCATAATTCCATCGACACATCTAGTACCCATCACTAGTTCATTTACCTTTTTCATGAAAGAAACAATGTTTTCATCTTCACTCATCTTCATGTTTTCCCATTTTCCTTTCAGACTTTGTAGCTTAGCAGCTTTCACTTGTGCATCTCCTTCATACAGTGTTTCCAAATTCTTCTAGATATCATGTGATGTCTTCAGACCTATCACATTTGTCAAAGCACTTAGTAATGCTTTTATAGCCCTGATATTAGTTTTAGCTTATTTGATCTCATTAGGAGTCGAGGGACCATTCTGAGGAATGTTATATTTGGTCTTTGTAATCTTCTAGAAAGGTTCACCAATGCACTTCAAATGACACTCCATTCTAACCTTCCATAGAGAGTAATTTGTACCATCAAATCTGGGACTATCCTTCTTGTATGATGCCATCTCGGATCACCTCAAGCTATTAAACTTCTTCAAAGGAACCTGCTCTAATACCAATTTTTGGCAAAATAAGAATAAACAATTGAGAGGGGGGTGAATCAATTGTTACATAATTTAAAACTTATCTTACTTTATCGACCTTTAATTTCAGATATGATAATTAATAGTGAAAGAAAGAATCAATAACATATCAGAAACACACAACACAAAGATTTTTGTGTGAAAACCCCCTTAGGGGAAAAACCATGGTGGAGGTTAATCCACAATTATACCCTATTAAAAGTATAATAAAAATGAATAAGGAATGCACATGCATTTAGGAACACTACCTAGAGCTCACTACTCATAAGGGAAGGCTCACTGCCTTACATAAAACAATCAGATTAAATCCATCTGATGATGTTTGAACTAAGAAATCAGCTTCTTCAAAAGCTTGATAAAAGTTCCAGTTAGGCTCAGAAATACTTCTTCACACTTCGCTCAAACTTCTTCACACTCTACACTGCACTCAAATGATCTGATCTTTATTCACACATATCTTGCACACACTTCACATACATTCACCGAGCATACTTCAAAATGAGGAAATAACCACTCGTATATATCTGCTACATGAATTTACATCAACAACTCTGTCGGCCACAAATAAATAATAGATGAACACAAACTGTCGGCCCAATTCATGAAAAAATCTCAATGCGTACCAACCTAAGTTAGACACACCATAATGAAGACCTAAATAAACATCCTCGAATATGCCAAGCATTCAAAAATTCATCCACAAGGATCTGCAACACGCTACCACCATCATGTCCACCAATAACATGAAAACTTGAGCACACAAAGGAAAAATCTTTGATCATGATCACACCGATCAACACGGGCATACAAAATGATAGAGTATGATCTAAAATCATCATTGAACATCATAGTAGCATACGCAACAAATTAATTTACTATAATTACATTCTCTTCTTCTAGAAACACCTACTACGATAACCGAATAACTGTAGGAACTCACAAATTTATAACTCACTACAATCTAGATGTGCACCTCTAAAACTTCTAGAGAACATACTAGATAGGCGCAGAAATAAACCCTTTAATGTGCGACTTATGATTATCAACATACACAACTTTCCACCATTCTGATCTTCACAGCTTCACATACTGTCTACAACATATTTATTCTAATTTTATCAATATCCTCAACATATATAGCCTTTAGAATCACCAATGCTAATAGTGTTGACATCAATGACAGCCACATATCCGCAGCACAACCACAACATCCAACAATAAGAACAATTTCATTTCATCTTAAAAAAAAATTTATTAAATTGATTTGTTGTTGAATGACCAACAAGATGTATCATGAATACACAACTCAGATCAGTGCCTTAACCTAAGAACAAAGTCAATATCAACACACATACAATTCGACAACAAAGTAATACATATCACTATTAAGATTTGATAGTACTACATTACAACATCACATTCATTGTATCCTTGACCATAACTTCTTAGGAAGATCCTAGTACTCAATTTAAATGAACCTATAGCTTCATCCAAGAATTTTCATTGATTCTTTGAATTAAAAGCAAGAACAAAACTATACATCCACTAGAAATCAATGAAGACAAATAAGATAACCCTTGATCATATTATTCATAATCCATAAAATAAGTACACATGAGAGAAATTGTCTTGGATTTGCACCATATTTTGTTTAATTTCTAGTACTATTATTGAAAATTACATATGCATATTGAAAGACTCAAAACCTAAGACAAAACTTTAAAATTCTCTCTATTCCTTTAAAAAATTCTTTGTGATCAATTAACAAGCAATGAACCTGTACTTCTAGCCTTCAATTCCATCTTATAGAACTGAACAAGTAAACAAGCTTTGGGCTAGAAAGTACACATGTCCAATTCCTATTGGATCGATACAAAATATTCCCTATTGCAGTTATATTTGCATTTCAAAGGGAGGGAAATATTACATGAGACAAAAATTATTCTCATTTGTTGATGAAGATCTCATGCCACCTTTCAAAAGGAATGTTTAAGTTGGTGTAACCATATATCCATGTGTTCCAAAATTGTGTCCACGTACCTTGAGCATGAAGAAAGAAAAGAAAAAAAGTGAAGAGATACAAAAGAGACAAAATATCTTCCATGTCTACAATCCTCATCATCAAGTTCAAATTGGAGAAAGAACAATATCTTGACATTACTTTATCAAAAGCCTAATCTGTACTAGTTCCAGACCATGTATTGTTCTTCTCCATCCATTATTCACCGTTTTTGCAGACCCAAAGACAAAAATTATAGTGATTACCCAATGGCAGCAGCTTAGTCCTCTAGAACATCCAAGTATCTATCCTTCCAGGCTTGAAACTCCTCCTCTTTGGGCCAGTTAAATGTGATTATATTGTTATCCTTCTGCCTATGAGGAGTATATTTTGTAAGAACTTGATTTTCCTCATTATCAAAATCTTCAAGAGCCATCCTACCTGAGCAAGCATATCCATATTCTTCTTTAGCATGCTCATATCATTTCCTTGACAAATCAAGGTTGCTTTATTTGAAATTACATCATTAGCCTACTTTCTCTAATCCTGTAGAGCCTTGACATCACCATTATTATTCTAAAAATCAGGAAGGAGACCATGGTTCATTTCATCAAAGATCTTAACCAACACCCTTATCTTAGCCTCCAAAGGATCATTAATATTTCCTTAGAATTCTTGGATTCCACTCATAGTTCTAAGAGTTGGTTGGATATTCTCAAGCTTGTTGACATCATGTTTAGCTCCCACAACCATTAACCTTAGGTCTTGGATTCTTGGGATCCATTTCTCCATGAGGGGAATTTCCAATTCCTTATCTATATCAAAATTATTTATTGCATCCTTCATAGAAGGATAATTAGCATGGATGCTAATTAATCTTTTGTCAACTCCTTTGTTTAGATGTTCCAACACTACAGTTACAATCTTCATATTGCTAATAAAAATCTCCCTACCATGCTAACTACATTTTTTTTCATAATCCTTCAACTTTTCCAGAAATTCTTCCTTACTGGTTTCTTTTGCTTGTGGTGACTTTGATGTATTGGGTTCCTTGATAGAGATGGGCACATTTCCCATATTGTAAGGCAAAATTTCCCAAGAAAAAATTGTGGGAGGTGTAGAGACAATAGGTGTTGGCTCTTCTGAAGTAGAAGAAGTAGTATTTGTTTGTGTAGGCCCACCAGGCTACATGTTTTGCATCTTTTCTTTTAGTAATGCTAATTTAGTTTTGTTGATATGAATTTTAATCACACATTAAATAATTAAAATTCACAAAGAACTTTACCTCTCTTGAAAGAAAAATCAAATTCTACGATAGAATTTAATAATCCCAAGGCTCCATTAGTTAGATCTTGACTATGCAAGTTTTACTCAATATTTATTATGAAGCTATTTTTACAAAGGGACTTACGCATTAGATCTCTAAAAATGGTTAGATTCTAAAGATAATTGTTAATTTCACAAAATCAACCATTAATTAGTCTTCAAAGATATTTAATTTGATTATATTTATTTATTTCAGAACACTTTCATCATCAGGTTTATAATTTCATGAAATCAAAAGATTTGCAACAATATTTCATGAATTTCAAACAAATTTTCTATCACTTAAGTAGATTTAGCTTTAAGTATTCAGCAATTTCATAGAAATGAAAGATTTTCAATAATATTTTCATTCATTCATCTCTTGTTTTAGAACATTTTTTAAAATTTAATATCTAATCTAAAATAAAGAATCAAAATATTGAAAAATAAAACTTACTCCTAGGTAGTATCCACACATGCCCTAAGATTAATCAAATCAAAGCAAACTGCTCTATACTTCACCAGATTGCTTCATAGCTAGGCATAAAATAGTGCAAGATTTTAAAGAAGGGAGTTTAGTTTGGACACCGAGGAGGTTTTCTATGCACCCTTAAATGGTGCAGCATACAGTCTTGTCCGATTGAATGAACAAATCAACTACAAAAGATTCATGAGATAGGTAGCTATCAAATTGGCTTCAATATTGTTAAAGATCTATGTGCATACAAGTTTTTAATCCAGAATGATTCAAAAAAAAGGAAAAAAAAAACAAAACTTAGAGAATTTTTGGCTCTTCCAACATCCATAAATTTTGAATTTAAAGAAAATAAGACAAAATTCTACCTTTTATAGAACACAAGGCCTCATAAAATCAATTACAAATGATGAATGGTAGAAAATTATTCTCTTCACATGGGTTATGTCAGCAAGTAGTCTCATTAATAGTCACTTGAATTCCCTACAAAATGAACAAATGAACTTTATCAAAGATCAAGTCATTTATAAACTTAATTGACATATACATTTAGTTCATGATTTTAGAATTAAGTTCAAAAATGCATTAATGTTTCCCAAACATCAAATAAGTTTAATTTTAAGTTCTATTCTCTTGAAAATGTGAATTATTCCCATTTTAAACATTCATTTCCAGGTAAGTGCACCAAGATGGCTCCCAAAAAGGGGGCTTAAGTGGCCACTTTTTTTTGAAATCATGAAATACTGACCTTGGACATGAAATTGAGGATAGTTACACGCAAAATTTTGAGATGGAACAAAAAAAGGATCGAAGTGCTCCAACTCTACTTTCTAAACTACTAATTTATTTTGAAAATGGTTGATGTTAAGGGGTTCAGAAGAGGGACGTACACAAATTGGTGTTATTTTTGTCCAAAAAAAATAACATATCAACTCTTGTATGACCCTAGCATGGTGAACTTTTTTGTAGCATTTTTAAAATCGCTACGATTGGAAGTTAGCTAGCAGTATGTAGTTGATGCATAATTTTTCTCATAATATTTTAATGAATATTTGATTTTTTACTAATTTTCTAAGTGGACACTTCCTGAAAACCAGAATTTTGGTCATGCTCCCCCTACAAATTTTGGAAAGTAATTCAATTTTTTCATTAAAAAAAAAAATTGTAGAATGGAGTCTAGTTTCTAAACATGCAATTTATTTGAAATTTTGATGAACGGTTAATTTATAATGAAAAAAACACCAAACACTACTTTTTGGAAAAAAAAGAGACATACAAACAAAAGAAATTATGGATGAAAGACTTAACATTGTCATAAAGTGAAAAAAATTACATTGTTGGATAGCTAAGAGAGAACCTAACATTACCCATGTGTTTGATTTTTTGATATTGAACCACATGTAATCCTGATGGTGAGCATGAACCCAATTATGTGAAAAATTGTAGAATTTGCAAAATCATGTCTCTGGTCATTGGGAATGCCCTCCAAGCCTTTGGCTTGGTATTCCAAGGAAAATACCAATCCTAAGGCTTGGGGATTCCCAAATCAAGATATAACGCAAGAGTGTTATAACGCACTCGCGTTATAATGTGATCACATTATATCTCAGGTTTGACATGATTTTTTGCTTCTATGAGAAACATGTCAACCAATACATAACATGAGCAGGTTATAACACGCTCACGTTATGTTTTCCTTTATGTTAAATTCCACTCTATTGAATGTACGTTGATATATTTGTATGTTTGAACATGTGTGTATGCTTGTATGTCATGTATGTATGTATGTATGCATGCTTGTATGTATGTATCTATGTTTGTATGTATCAATGCATGTATATTGTATGTATGTGTATATGTATGTAAGATTGTATCTACACATGTATGTATGTATGCTTGTATGGATGTAGGATTGTATGTATGTATTTATGTATGTCTTTAGAGGGAGGGATAATTTTAAGAGAGAGAGTTTTCTAGGTAGGGTGGGATGGGGAGAGGGAGAGAGAGAGAGAGAGAGAGTCTAGAGAGAGGGAAAGGGGGTGTAAGTGAGATTTTAAGAGAGAGGGAGTGGGAGAGAAGGGGTTGGAGTGAGAGGGACTTAGCTAGGTAGGGTGGGAGGAAGAGAGAGATAATTGACGGGAAGGGATAGAGGGAGAGAGATGGTGAGAGAGAGAGAGTTATGTAGGTAGGGTGCCAAAGGGAGAGACTTGAGAGATAGGTATTGAGAGGGAGCGGGAGAGAGGGAGTGTGAGTGAGATACTTGAGAGAGGGGGAGGGTGTGGGAGAGAAAGAGGGGGTGGAGTGAGAGGGACTTATCTAGGGTAGTGTGGGAGGGATATATAGAGAGAGGGAGAGAGAGAGAGAGAGAGAGAGAGAGAGTTACCTAGGTAGGTTTCTAGAGGGGGAGACCTAAGAGAGAGGGGGGTGGGAGGGAGAGACCTGAGAGAGAGGGAGAGTCCAGAGAGAGGGAGAGGGGGTGGAAATGAGAGTTTAAGAGAAAGGGAGTGGGAGAGAAGGGGTTGGAGTGAGAAGGATAGAGGGAGGGATAGAGATAGAGAGGGGGGGTGGGAGAGAGAGGGAGATAGTGAGAAAGAGAGAGTTATGTAGGTACATTGCCAAAGGGAGAGACCTGAGAGTATGAGGGGGTGAGAGGGAGAGACTTAACAAATAGTTAGTGAGAGGGAGTGTGAGAGAGAGGGAGTGTGAGTGAGAGACCTAAGAGAGGGATAAGGTGTGGGAGGGAGTGACCTAGGAGAGGGAGAGAAAGAGGGATATGGAGTGAGAGGGACTTATCTAAGCAGGGTGGGAGTGATAGATAAAGAGATGGGAGAGAGAGAGAGTTACCTAGGTAGGTTTCCAAAGGGAGAGACCTAAGAGAGGGAGAGATAGAGAGAGTCTAGAGAGAGGGAGAGGGGGTGGAAGTGAGAGCTTAATAGAGAGGGAGTGGGAGATAAGGGTTTGCAGTGAGAGGGACTTAGCTAGGTAGGGTGGGAGGGAGAGAGAGAGAGGGGGGGGGATGGGAGAGAGAGATAGGAGTGAGTGAAAGAGAGAGAGAGTTGAGAGAGGGAGAGGATTTAAGTGTTCAAGGTGGAGGGTAGAGGTTTAATGGTATAGGGGAGAGAGATAGGAGTGAGTGAGTGAGAGAGAGAATTGAGGGTATAGGGTTGAGGACCTATAGGGTTGATGGTTTAATGTATTGGGTTGAGGGTAGAGGGTAGAGGGTTGAAGGGTTTACAGTGTAATGGTTTTTGGTTGCTGGTTCAGGGTTGAGGGTAGAGGGTTTAGGTTTTAGGGTTGAATTTTTAAGGGTTTAAAGGTTGAGGGTTTAGGGTTGAGGGATTAGGGTTGAGAGGGAGGTATGGATGGATAAAGAGATGGAGAGAGATCTGAGATAGAGAGAAGGAGAGAAGAGGAGAGAGGTACAAAGATATATGATGGTTGAGGATCCAATGTATAGGGTAGAGGGTTGAGATTTGATGGTATAGGGTTGACGACCTATAGGGTTGATGGTTTAGGGTAGAGGGTTGAGGGTAGAGGGTAGAGGGTTTAAGGGTTTAGGGTTAATGGTTTAGGGTTGAGGGTAGAGGGTATAAGGGTTAAGGGTAGAGAGTAGAGGGGATAGAGATAGGATTGAGTGAGAGAGAGAGAGAGAGAGACTTGAGAGAGGGAGAAGGGGTAGGAGGGAGAGACTTGAGAGAGAGAGAGGGAGGGAGTGGGAGAGAGATAGAGGGTACAAGGGTTAAGGGTAGAGGGTAGAGGGGAGAGATATAGAAGGAGTGAGAGAGAGGGGAGAGAGATAATTGAGAGAGGGGGGAGAGAGATGGTGAGAAAGAGAGAGTTATGTAGGTAGGGTGCCAAAGGGAGAGACATGAGAGTGTGAGGGGGGTGGGAGAGAGAGGGGAGAGGGAGAGAGACATTTTGGAATATGGCTTCTAGTGTTGTCATTGATGGCAACCTAAATTCATTCATCTGGTCCATGATTTAGTATTGGTTCATATAGGTAGAACAGAATGAAGAATAGGACATCCGATTAAACTTGCGTCTGTCGATCAATTTGCATTATTTTCTTATCAATTCATGTTGTGCATCTCAAGGAAGACATCGGGTATCTAGAACACCTTATACTAGAGTCTTGTGCCTACACATTCATTGGTGTACAATCTAGTAGATCGGGTGCACTAATTTTTTGGTTATCTTTGCTAGAAGGCCGACTTGGAAAAATTAGCCATTGTGGATGTTTAATAAGTAATTTATTAAATGTTCCTATGTTTGAATATGTTTATTTGGTTCATCACTATGCTTTGACCAATTATGGGTAGTGTGCATACATAATTACTTGTGGATTTAGCTAACAGTTAAAAATTATTTTATGCTTTATGAAAGCCGACATATGAATGATCAAATCTTTGGTAGTGGATATATATATATGAGATCGGTTGTATCATTTTGGAGAAGTGAATGTGTGTGATGAAAAGTATATTAGTGTGTGGTGCAAAATTCAGAAGGATAGTGGTGTGAATTCATCTATCTATGGATTTATGATGCGAATTGTAGAGCAGAGCATAGCAAAGAGTAGAATCAGACAAAAGGTCTAGAATCTGATCTATGAGCCTAACCGGAACTGTAACCTGGAATAAGTAGATTCTAATTCTTCAGTTCAACATTTCAGATGGTTTTAATCTGAACATTTTTGTAAGGCAGTGAGCCTTTCTATTTTGAGCAATGAGCTCTCGGTAGTGAGCCTGAATGAAAGTGCATTCCCTTTTTGTAAAACTTATATTTGAGTACTCAAATTGTGGATTAACCTCCACCATGGTTTTCCCCCTAATAGGTTTTCCATGCAAAAATTATTTTGTTGTGGTGTTGTGGATGATTAATTTGTGTGTTTGCATCTTTCCTTTGGTTTAATATTGAAATGGTTTAATTATCAGATTAATAAGGTTCAGATTTGTAGAACACTGATTCACCCCTCCCCCCCTCACAGTGTTCCCTTGAGTCCAACAATTGGTATCAGAGAAAGTTCCTCAGAAGAATTTTAGCAGCTTGAGGTGGATCTTGGAATGTAATGGACTCTAGTAGTCTTCAACAGCAGCTTGTGGTGGCACTTGATGACCTTGATCAGTCTAAAGCGGAAATCTGAGAATTGAAATAAAATCTTAGGGGTGCTGAGAAATTCATTCAGACATTGAAGGATCAGATTGTTAAATACTAGGAAAAGAGGAAAGATCTATATGATCAGATTAAGTAGAAAGTGATCAAAAACATGGATGATGCTCACCTAAATCAAACCTTGAAGGAAATAATTGAAGAATGTGAAAATATTGCCAAAAATAATGCTACCCTAAATGGAATCCATGGTGATGAAGTTGAGTAAAGAAATTGAAGATAGAAAGAAGAATGAGCAGAACCTTGCTCAGTCCTTAAAAGAAAGATCTGATGAATGTAGAAGAGAAAATGGAGAATTCATTTTGTTGGATAGTGAACTGCAACAATCCAGAAACAATGAAGAAGAACTTGAAAAATAGATTATTATTCTCAAAGATGAACTTACTACTGAAAATGAATACAAGGAAAATTTTAAGATTAGTTTTGTTAAGCTTGATGAGTTGAATCAAGGACAAAAGAATGCTAAAGACAAGTGAGGTCTTGGATATGAGAAAGGAGAAATTTTCGGATCTGGAAAAAGAAATTTCAAGCAAAGAAAACAGATGAATAAAGATGGAAGGTATCCAGTAAGACAACCTAATGCTCAAAATTTTAATGGATACTATTTTTCTTGCAATAAATTCAGTCATATGGCTGCTTAGTGTAGAAGTAAAATAAAATCAATCAATCCATCATTCTCTGGTCAATGTTTCAATTGCAACAAGTTTGGTCATAAATCAATCAAATGTAGAAATATGTCAAACTACTATGTCAATAGAAGGAATGTTGAATATTATACCTGTGGAAGAATTGGGCATATTGCTAATCAATGTAGATCAAGAAGAAATTATTGGAATGATTTTTCTGAAAAAGGAACTACTGTGTGTTATAATTGCAATAGATACGGTCACATTGCAAGATTCTACAAAAACCAAAAAGTGGATAGAAGAGGTCTGGTATACAAAGACAGAAATACATAGAAAAATGATAAAGAAAAAGGAAAAATGATTGTGAATGAAATAAGAGATTAGATGGAGAATATATGGGTAAGGAAGAATGAATCTGATGTTGGAAATGTTTCTACACCAAAACCTACTTCCATTAATTCCTCTGGAAATTGATCTCAAGCCATTGGTCCAAGAGGATTTTTTCAAGGTAATCATTTTTCCCTTGTCCGTACGCTGGTACCGGATCATGAAAATATTTTCAAAAGGTGTATTAATGATCTACAGATGTTTCGAAAAACACTCACAAGGAAACTCAAAGAAATCATAGGTCCGTAGAAGATTTTTTTCTCTCACTATTTGAGAAAATAGAGTATCTAGAATACCTAGGGCAAAGGCATTTATTACAAGTGTGTGAGCTATAAAAGATAAGTTGTAACCCCCATTTATCACTTTGCATCGAAGAAGAGAGGAGGAAAGCAGTCTGCAATAGAATCTTGAAAGAGTAAAGTTAATTTAGCGATGAATCTCGAAATCAATCATGGATTTCAATTGTTTTTGGAATTTCCATATATTTTGGTGTGTGGTTGTACAAAAGGAAAAATGGAACAAATCAAAGGGTCAATCAACTTAGATGAATACAATAGTGAGAAGATTAGAGCCATAAAAAATCTTTTGTTGCTCGATGAATTGAAATGGGTGAAAGAAGCCAAACACAAGAATTTGGACATTTGGAAAGAGTTTCCCTATTTCGAGAACATGAAAATCATTAAATTCATTTTGAGCAAATTGAATGATGACATTTTGATTCTAGACAAGCCCTACATCATTTCAAAGGAAGTAATTGAAAATTTAACTGGATTATGCAAAGTTGGGGATATACCGAGAAATAAATCCATCCAGAATAAAGAAGTCAAAACCCTAACCGGAGTTATTGGAGATGAAAGGGCATTGATAATCTCGACAATCAAAAACTCTATGACAAGGTACATTGTGCATGGTGTATCATATAAAATATTTTTCAGAAATAGAGAAGGAGCAACCTCGGCTGGTGCAGTCTACATCTCACACAAAATGATAATGGAAGGTTGGGACTTTGACCTGTAGAGACTATTAAAGGATCAACTGATGGAAAATGTGTAATTAACAAAGGCGACAGGTTACCCTTTTAGGTTTGGTACTCTAGTCATATGTCTAGTAATGTACTTTCTAAATTATTTACCAATGAACAACAATGTGGTGTGGAAAGTAAATGAACCGGTGTGCAAACAAATCTACACACACTCTAAGAGTTTGGCTAACTGTGATCAAGAATTTGAAAGTTTCTTTGAGATTTTGCTAGAAAATTTTGGCTCAATTGGTCTTTCTCTTCTGGTAAGGGCACTTGAAGTTGGTTCCTCTTCTAGTGAGATGGAGAGAAAGAAGAAAAGAGAAAAAGAAATTGTTGTTTGTACTCCTTCGAAATGCAAGATTCTAAAAATTGAAGGAAAAGGAAAGGAACGAGAGATTGTGGATATACCAAATGAGGAAACTGAGGACATGCAGGGAAAAGACCAGGATTCAGCTAAATCAGAACAAGAAAAGGAAATGATAGAAGCAAGTGAGGAAGAAGATGACTTAAAAAAAGAGAATTTGCAATAGCTTATTCATAAGGAAGGTGGAATGTATAAAATTTCTCAATTATGGTCTATCAAACCCTCATATGATCAGGATATGATTCCAAGTGTACTAAGTAATCATGTTGTGCACAGTTAGATCAAACTGGAGAGTTTGCAAAATATTTTACTTGAAGAAATGATTGAATGCATTAAGGAAACTATGAACTCTTAAGTTTCAAAACAAAGAAGAAGGAGAAGTAATCTCTCATTTGAAGGAGCAGTTCAGGATATCACTCACCAAGTTGAAAAAGAGGATGAATGAGTTGAGGTAATGCATAAGTGTAGAAAATAACATCTACAACTATTTCATCTGTTGGCCTCATGGAGTTGGTAAATACAAAGAGAATTTGGAGCAAATTGAAACGGAATTGAATGGGATTGGAAAAAATTTTGATATGTTTCAGGATCAGGATGGTACAATCAAGAAAAGGATTCAAGAGCTACAGTCTGAGCACACAAAAGTTTAGTTCACTAAAAACACACTCATGGACATTTTTTAAAAGTGAAGGAACTAACTAAATGCAGACTCAAACAGATGGTTGAGATACTGAGGAAAGGTGAAAAAATAGAGGATGCGATCACAATTCTAGAATCCCTCACTGAGATTGTCAACAGGACATCTAAGAATAACATCATGATCATAATCATTGGGATTGCAATAGAAGCTTAGAATAAATTCCTCTTGGAGATGAAAGAGAATCACAAGATTATCTTCTAACTCAAGTAGTAGTTGTTCTTTTTCAAAATTCTCAAAACAATCTTGAAGTTTTGGTTATATTTCAAAAGGGGAGATTGAACACGTGTTTTGTCAAAAAAATTGTCGACATAAGGCTTCCATATTTGTCATTGATGTCAAAGGGGGAGATAAAGCAGTGAAAAATGCCTCATCAATCTAAGGGGGGGCTACGTTTTGAAATTTTGAAGTTTGGCAGCATACTCAGACTAGTTTTCACACTTAGTCATTTTTCACTAAGTGTTTCCATCAATTCCAAAAGGGGAGATTATTGGCATATGTCTTCTAGTGTTGTCATTGATGGAAACCTAAATTCATTCATCCGATCCATAGTTTAGTATTGGTTCATACCGGCATAACAAAATGAAGAATAGGACATCTGGTTAAACCTAAGTCTATCGATCAACGTGTATTATTTTCTTATCAATTCATGTTGTGCATCTCAAGGAAGATCATCAGGTATCTAGAACACCTTATTCTAGATTCTTGTGCCTTTGTATTCACTAGTGTACGATCCAGGTGATCTGGTGCACTAATTTTTTGGTTACCTGTGCTAGAAGGCCAACTTGGTGAAATTAGCCATTACGTATGCTTAAGAAGTAATTTGTTAAATGTTTCTATGTTTGAATATGTTTATTTGGGTCCTCACTATGCTTTGACTGACTATGGGTGGTGTGCATAAATAATTCATTGTGGATTTAGCCGACAGTTGAAAATTATTTTATGCTTTATGAAAGCCAACATATGAATGATAAAATCTTTGGTAGTGGATATATATATGAGATCGGTTGTATCATTTTGGAGAGGTGAATGTGTGTGATGTGAAGTATATTAGTGTGTGGTGCAAAATTTGGAAGGATAATGGTGTGAATTCATCTATGTATGGATTTATGATGTGAATTGCATAGCAGAGAAGAGAAGAGCAGAGCGAAGAGTAGAATCAGACAAAAGGTCCAAAATCTAATCTATGAGCCTAACTGAAACTATAACCTGGCATAAGTAGATGCTACTTCTTCAGTTCAACCTTCCAAATGGTTTTAATCTAAACATATTGTAAGGCAGTGATCCTTTCTATTTTGAGTAGTGAGCTCTAGGAAATGAGCCTAAATGCAAGTGCATTCCCTTTTTGTAAAAATTATATTTGAGTACTCAAATTGTGGATTAAGCTCCACCATATTTTTTCCCCTAATAGTGTTTCCATGCAAAAATCCTTGTGTTGTGGTGTTGTGGATGATTCCTCTATGTGTTTACATATTTCCTTTGGTCTAATGTTGAAATGGTTTAAATATCAAATTAATAAGGTTCAAATTTGAAGAACACTGATTCACCCCCCCTCTCAGTGTTCCCTTGAATCCAACAAGATGGTGAGAAAGAAAGAGTTATGTATGTAGGGTTCCAAAGGGAGAGACTTGAGAGTGTGAGGGGGGTGAGAGGGAGAGAGTGGCAGTGGGAGAGAGAGAATTGAGAGAGAGGGAGAGAGAGAGATGGTGAGAAAGAGAGAGTTATGTAGGTAGGGAGCCAAAGGGAGAAACTTTGGAGTGTGAGGGGGGTGAGAGGGAGAGACTGGAGAGATAGGTATTAAGAGGGAGTGTGATAGAGAGGGAGTGGGAGAGAGAGGGAGTGAGATTGAGAGACCTGAGAGAGGGAGAGGGTGTGGGAAGGAGTGACTTGAGAAAGAGAGGGAGAGAAAGAGGGGGGTAGAGGGTTTAAGGATTTAGGGTGTAATGGTTTAGGGTTGATGGTTGAGGGTTGACGGTAGAGGATTTAGGGTTTAGGGTAATGGTTTTAGGGTACATGGTTGAAGGTTTAGAATTGAGGGTCCAATGTATAGTGTAGAGGGTATAGGGGTTGAGGGTTGAGGGATTAAGGGTTGAGGGTTGAGAATTGAGGGTTGAGGGTTTAATGTGTATGGTAGAGGGTAGAGGGTTTAAGGGAGAGATAGAGGGAGTGGGAGAGATGGAGGGAGAGGGAGAGTGGGAGAT
>CM021100.1:801536233-801600031 GCA_007115665.2 Sequoiadendron giganteum
GAGAGGGAGATGGAGAGGGGGAGAGAGGGAGAGGGAGAGCAAGAGTGAGAGAGAGGTGTAAACTTAGAGGGAGAGAGAGAGGGAGAGGGAGAGCGAGAGATAAAGGGAGGGAGAGTGGAAGAGTGAGAGAGGGAGGGGGAGAGAGGGAGGAGAGTGGGAGAGAGAGAGGGACAGAGGAGGGTGGGAGAGGAGGAGGGGGAGAGTAGGAGAGGAGGGAGAGGGAGGGAGAGGGAGAGAGGGAAGGAGTGGGAGAGAGGGAGGGAGAGGGAAAGAGTGGGAGAGAGGGAGGGAGAGGGAGGGAGAGGGAGGGAGTGGGAGAGAGATAGAGGGTAGAGGATAGAGGGTATAAGTGTTACGGGTAAAGGGTGGAGGGGAGAGAGATAGAATTATGGTTTAAGGTTAAGGGTATAAGGGTTAAGGATAGAGAGATAGAATTAGGGTATAAGGGTAGAGGGGAGAGAGATAGAATTAGGGTAGAGGGTATAGACAAAGAGAGATAAAATAAATCTATTAAAAACCCAACTTTTTGATAATGCAAGTGTGTTTTGAAGAAGCAGAGATATGACCATTTTTAGCAAGAAATAACGTGCTCACATTATAACATGAGCGCATTATAACGCAAGCGCATTTTTGCTTTCTCTAAAATGGAAAAAAACTCAATTTACCTGTGATCTCAACCCACATTCTGCATATTCTCTTGGTTTTGTGCGTATTCCAACAAAAAGTAGCTTTTTGATCATGTTGTGAAGTGTGCATGCATGTGTTTCACATTCCACCACCTTTGCATGAAATAGCAGATTTTTCACATTGAAAGGCATATAATATCAATTCAAGTTTGAATTCCAATGAAAACTGATATACAATTGAAGTTTAGAGGGGAAAAAGCTTTTGAAAAATTCAAATTGTTGAGGATTTTGAAGAAATAAGAAGCAAAGGATACATAATTGGGTAGAACTCCTCCATTTGAAACTCTGTTCTTTTAGGTATGTGAAGTCTTTACACATTTTCTTTCATTCTATTATGGGTTGCTTTCATTTTTGTTGTTTTTCATATTCCATGTTGATAATTTTTTATTTGTCATTGCAACCTTAGGTTTTCAATGGATATTTTAAATTACACAATTCTATACACTTTCCAATTAAATTTTTAAACCACATCTATACAAACCAACTGATTTCCTTGTCTATCTACCAAATTTTCCATACAAGTCTCTAAAAAATTGGAATATACTCCTCCCACATTGATAGCACTGATTTAAACTATTTTGGTTTTCATCTCTATTTCTAAATTACATCATTAGTAAAGCTACCTCATCACCTATTTTTTCATATATTTTAAATGTTTCCTTGATTAGTTTACCTACAATGGATTCTAACCCTTCTCTCCACTATTTCAAGACTCTTTATTCAAAGCTAGAAAAATAGGGAAAGGTGTAGTCTATCTTGTAGAGAATCTACTAAAAACAACAAACCATTGAGGGTACTTTGATTCAATGCTAGAGGAAGAAAAAAACTTAACTCAACCTCACTCAAATCAACTTATCAAAACTAAACCAAATCTCAACTTGTCCATTCAATTAGGACTCCTTTACCTTCACAAAACTCATGGATAGAAGACATCAAATTGAGTTATAATCACACAATCCCTTAAAAAATTCTCAAACACTTTAAACAACATCAGTTTAATTGGTACAACCTAATTCCCAACTTTGATATATCCAATATGAAAACTTCTCAAAACAGACTCTCCTAATCAACAAACTAAACCCTTTTAGGCCCTATCAATAAGAAAATTCTCAATTCCAAGCCTATTTACACTTCATAATGCTTCAAACATGAATAAATATATCTTTATAACATGAATGATTCATTCTCCAAGCTTACGTCATGATAATTCATCAAACATGTATCCTAAACCACCATTCTTGACTAAAAACTTAAGACTATTACATCGTTGTCATGGCAGGACAGTCATTAAATGGACTTCAAAAACTTGAAAAATCACCAAAAAAAATCTTGAAATAGATTCACAATACCCCTAAACACCTTTTAAAAATAATATCTTCAAGAAGCAATCAAAAACCATAAACAAATTCTTTAATTCTCATTGTACACTGTGCTTTTTCCTGATTTATCACTAAAATATGGCCTAGGGAATCATGATTTAAAAAGCTAACTATCACCACTTGGTCTTAAACTTTGAGAAATGAAAGAGTACACAAAAACAGACCTTCTTACTAAATTTCAAGTGATTCCTTTGGTTATAATAAGAGAAATGTAACAAACAAAAAAAATTGTTTACCCTAGCAAGGGTTTTGAACCGTCTTCAGTAAACAAGACATAACTTACTCAAATTTGCATGAAATTGAGTGAGAAAAAAAGGAGAATGCTATAGAATGATATCTTAATTATTAAAAATTACTACCCAATGAAAATGTGGTTTTTTGGGGCCATACAATGCTTCACAATTCTGTTTTACCAGCAAAACCATAGAAAATTGAATATAAAATAGGGTCTCTTTATTGTTTTCTCCATTATTTACATCCCCTCTACCTCTTTCTCGAGGTTATCCATCAATTTAAATGTTTTCCTGACCATATCAAATGACCCAAACCAAACTTTCACCTACTTGACTCCTAAACTTCCAAAAATTTCCATTTGTCATTTTTTGCATTTTTACCTTGACAACAATTTTGTAAGATTTTCTTTTCTCTCACTTTTGAATCCCTCAATGCCTAAGAACAACCAAATTAAGTAATTACATGTTGAAAAGGTCCACCAAGACCTTGTTCTAAGAAAAAAATTCCTAGAACCTATTTTGGACCTCTTTTTACAACATTTTACATTTTTTGCAAATTGGATAAAACAACCTATCTAAACATTCATCTAATGACTCAAACACCATGAACTAATACTCATCTCATTACCATGCTAGAGGTAAAATTATCTGCCATGCCAAAGAAAAGAACAAGGAAGAAACTAACAGATGAATAGCTCCAAATCTTCAAAGAAAAGGAGAGAGAACAATTGAGGTCATATCATGAAAAGAAGAAAATGGAAACGATTGATTAAAACAATCCAATTGAAGAGGAAACTCAACCATCAAAAAGAGAACAAAAATTGGTAGAAAAAAGGGCATGAATGTGAAAGCGTCGTTGTAGGATAGATTCAGATACCATAGTTGGAGACACACCCTCTACCGAAAGTGAATATGAATGGGTCACACCATTAAGCATAAGCGAATATGGAGGGACACCATCTACAAAAAGTGAATATAGAGGGACACCATCTACCGTAAGTGAATATGGTTGGACAACATCCATCGCATCTCAATTTGAGAGTAAATCATCACTCGGATTTGATAAAGAAGTTATGCAATCATCCCCACATGAACCTCAAGGTATGTCTTCTACTCCACCCTCGATCAAAGGTACGCAATCTACCCCACCTCAATTAAATATTGATGAAATTGCTAATGTTGAGATGTATGTTCCTAGGAGAACACCACCTAGAATTTTGCGTAGAAAGCCAAAGTATTTGATTAATATTGATGAGGATATTTTGTAGCACATGGAAGGAAAGATTCCAACACGCACTTGTAGAAGATATGTTGATAAGATTTGGAAAATATTCTTTGAAAGGCTAAATGAGACTGCAAGATATCAACTATATGTTGAAATGATGTGGGGTTTAAAGTATAGAAACATCATGAAGACTCTTGGGTTCAGAACATTGAATGCATCAAGTGAAAACACTATTGTGAAGAATATAATGGATGCTTATGAGAGTGTGGGTAAGACCTCATGTTCAAAGGATAGTAATATCACCCGATGTGTCATTATATCAAATTTGGTAAGCTATCAAACAAAGTGAGCTCATCTCATTAAAAAGATGAGTGAAAAAATGAGAATTAGTAGAAAAACTTTATCAAAATCCATTCAAAGGTGGCAAAGGATTGAGGACACCGATTCAAATGAATTATGGGAATTCTTGGGGAGACTGTCACAAAAAGATTAAAAATTTGTTGAAGCATTGAGAACAATAATTGAAGAGTGTTGGAAGAATAACACAAGGCCATCTCTAAATCAAAGGGATGTCATAAGAAGGAGAATCGGTAGTTAGAACTATGAGCCACATCCAAAGCATTTTTTGTATATGACTCAAACCCAATTTTTTCATAAATTTCAAAATGATTATCCTCAAATTAGTATTTCTCAAAGATTAAATTGAAATGCTTAAACCTTTTTATGTCAAGATAAATCACACATGCACTACTTGTTGTTGTAGACTACATATTGAATTCTCTAACCATTATGATGTTTATCGTTCTATATGTTTAGATTTACATACTAATGATGTTTTGTAGGATTGTGGCATAGAAGCTCCGCTAGAATCTTCAAGAGAGTTCTTATCAAAAAAATTATATAAAATAGAGGATGGCCAAATATTCTACAAGACAACATGATTGGATGATTCATGCAACTGTTGTGATGGCTTGCAACGAATGCCACTATGTCAACATATGGAAAGCACGGATGAGGTGGTATAGAAACTAGTAGAGTTTGAGAAGTATAAAACAATGGCATACGTTACAAAAGATGTGTCTCAAGAAAAAATGTGTGATTTGGTTATTCAAAAGATTCCAATGCATCAGTTTATGTCCATGTTTCATGATAATATAGTGTATGAGTATGCAAAGCATACCCATAGAGCCTAATGGTTGGACACATAATTCAAGCTATGTAAGGACACCTTTCTAGTTGGTAGCATAGTATCAGTGGTTGACTTTGTATAGAACTACACTCTACAACCACAACATGAGGCGCAGTCATAGTATTACAACTCCACACAGATTTTGATATTTATGCACATAGCATTCATTCATGTAGCTGATAGTATATAGGACCAAAGAAAGTTATTGAGGGAGTATCACTTTTATATTAGGGATGATTGCACACATTCTCTAGATTTCATGCAAGGTTGCTTCCAGATGTTCTACAATGATTTGGCTTAGAGGGGAATAGCATATGCTTGACATATAATATGGTTGGATAATTGTGCAACACAATTCAAGAATGTGCACATGTTCTACTGGTTGTGCAGGATGCATCTCACTATAGGTGTTCAACATATGTGGAACTTTTGTGAGGTTGAGCATGGAAAGGGGAGCATGTGTGAAAAGAGGATTAGCACAAGAAGAGTTAAAGTATAAAGGCAGTACAAAGTTGACAAATGCAAGATCAATTGTTGAGTTGTGTAATGCTTTGATGGGTCCAGCTAATGAAGTACGTCTTTAATTTCTAGATGTTTTTGGTTGATGGATGATAATAACATGCACCATATGAGGATTTTTGTATACTAACAAGATCGAGTGAGCTACACTCTTTCCTTAGATCAAATGCAAGTTCATGGAGTATCACTACGCAAAAGATGGCATGTTTTTGTTCTTCATGTACAATGCAAGCCTGGAATGATTGTGAGTCAGGGGAGTGGGTTGACAAATGGTTGACAAGTTATCTTAGCCCACTTCACACGTATCTCCCTACGATGACATTGGAACTAACACAGATGGAATCATCAATCAACTTTGACCACATATTAGATATAGTTCAACCAGGTAATATATCTACTTGCTTAGTATTTGAAATTCCCTATTGTTATCTTACTTTGTATTGTACTCGTAATGTTTACTAATTTCAAGATATTTGTTGCACATATCAATGCAAGGCATGTTTATGTAGTTATTGCAGATGAAGACAATGAAGAGGGAATGGACTATAACTTGTTTCATTGTGTTGAGGCCAAAAATAGATTGGAGACCCTAGTTATAGATGGAGAAAACATCAAATACCCTATAGGATCAATTGTTGTTACTAGAACATGGCTTAGAAGGTACCCACATAAGAGTGTTAAACATTGGTTATTTCAAGACTTTGACATGCATCATAAGATTTTTCATTACTCAAACCTTGTCATGGCATCTAATGTTCATTTGACCAAATATGGAGGTAGATGTTTGAACAAGAACTTGTGGAAGGTTCGTGAGTCTGACCATGAGGCAATACTTGACACAATAAAGAGTAGAGTAGACCCAGATGGTTCATTGGATTAATTTGTAAGTATATGCACATTGGTTCTTATTAATTTTATACTTGTATTCACATTAATTTGTTTGATTCCAATGCTATCATCTTCTTTTACTTTTCCTATTTGTAAGTAACCTGCTAAACATTGATTGGTGTCCCCTTGTAGAAAATGCAGATTTATGAGTCATCCAAGAGAATCTCAGCCAAAAAAGCAATGCAACATCCTTATTTTGATGATCTTGATAAATCTCAATTATGATTTTAAGCCATTACAAATGTGTGTGCGAAGCTTGGTGAGTGAATTTCAAGTTATTCATTTGAATTTAACCTTATCATGAGCACCTATGATGTAGACATTATAAGAGCTTCTCGAATTTCAAGATATTCTATTCATGAGAGGTGTTGTGTGCAATAGGTATCTTAGAACTCCCAGTGAAGATGTATGACTAGGAGTGACTAAGTTGAGAGACTGCCATGCCTATCTGTAAGTGCCTTCCATCTATTTTCATTTCATTTCTATTTTGGAGATTCTTTCTTTTTCTTCTTTTACTTTGCATATATGTAAGTAAACTAATAAAAATTGATTGGTCTCTCCTTGCAGAAAATGTTGATTTATGAGCCATCGAAGAGAATCTTAGCCAAAAAATAAATGCAACATTCTTATTTTGATGATCTTGAGAAATATCAATTCTGATTTGAAGCCATTATAAAAGAGCCTATGAAGCTTTGTGAGGGAATCTCAAGTTACTCATTTGAAGTTAACCTCATAATGAGTACCTATGATGTAGAAATTATAAGAGAATCTCGAATGTATGAGTGGAATTGTAAAATATCTGTGAGAACAGAGTACCTAAGGCATTGTAATGAGATTTATTGAAATAATGAAATTTGGTGCAAGGGCACCAAGGTTATTGAGCAAATTTGGCTCATCAAGTCTTAAGTTAGTTTTGTGTTTTGATTGTTGTCAATTGAATAAGGTCATATTAGACCAAATTATAATGTAATAAGTCATGTTAGTTGGTTTTGGGGTCATTTTGGATTTCATGTTGCATATTTGTCAAAATGATGTAAAATTGCAAAAATTGAAAAGTTGTCAATGTGAAAAAAGTGCAAAAAAATGTAAACTTGAAGTGATTCTGATAGGAAGTGATTCTAATAGCAATACAGGGAGGCAATCAACTCACTTCCACAATAGAAAAAGATTCCAACCTCCTTCCTTACCTCAAAACTCAATCTTGTCTTATTTTCAACTTTGCACCTAGTCTCTCTATAGGTCTGTAGACCTATTTTTCCCACCTTAACTCTCAGAACTCCTTAACAAACTCTACAACAAAACCATCATTTTAGGCACCCATTTAAGCCTTTTTCAACATACATCAAACCCTCATAAGACTCTTTTGGATCAGCTTTCACAAAACAAAAAACCCCCCTTTATTCTTCCTATCACATGCAAACCACCATTGGGCAGCACTAACTAGTCTTCCAAACCACCAATTCCTCCACTTTTAGGATGTGATAAGACCTCTAACCTAACAAACCCCAAAACCCTCTTCATTCACAAGTTAGACAAGGGTTTATTGAAAACCCATACTCCAAAGCTTCCCATAGCCAACCAAAGCTTGAAAAACCTTCAAAAAGGTCTGCACAAGCTTAAAGGTTCAAGCGATATCACTGCCCTCAAAGATTTCTTCAAACCCTAGCACTAAACCAGCATTTTCCACTCAAAAATGTACCATTTGACATCTAGGGAATCACCTAAAAACCCTGTATTCACCTCCCTTGCACACAAAAATTTGCAGACATGTTTTATAACCCTAACTAAGTCTTTCCATTGAGTTACATAAGCATACAGGGGGTGGAAGGCTTAATATGACATTTTAATGCACTCAAAACCCTTAAAACAGGGTATACAGACCGACCCTTAGTAATTGAATTCTAAAATGCACAAAATCACTTGAAATCCAACCAAACCAAAACTAAAATAGATTTAAGTTTGTTTCCCACCTAATTTCATCAAAAAGAGACCACAATCGCTTCGATCTACGTTCAACCGACTTGATCCCTTAAGGGTCCAAAGTGCAAAAGGGTAGTAAGCTTTGATGGGGTATTACTCAAAAATCGTAGTGCTTAAAAAATCTCCATATGAACATATGAGATCACATTGGGCCCCTCTACAATAACCTCTCTCAATTTTTGTTATCTCAGAGTGGTTTTTCTGTGGTGTCCAGTTTTCACTTGATGGAAAAAGTGTCAAATGAATGCAGTACAAAGTTGCAAAGTGGTGTAACTTTTGTTCTACAACTCATGTGACCAAACGGATTGTTCCAAAAAATTTGAATAGGTATGTTTATGCTAGGCATAGTCCTCTTTTTCATCCAAACACGTGGAATCACTCTGAGCTATGTCCAACCAGATCAATCCCTTAAGGGTCCAAAGTGCAAAATGGCTACAAACTTCAACATGTTATTACTCTAATATCGTGATGCTTAGAAACTTTTCATCTGGTCCTAAGAGATCACATTGGGCCCCTTTACAATAACCTCTCTCGGTTTTTCTTATCTCGGAGTGGTTTTCCCATGGCGTCTAGTTTTCATTTGATGGAAAAAGTGTCAAATGCAAGTAGTGCAAAGTTGCAAAGTGGTGCAACTTTCATTCTTCAACTTGTGTGACCAAATGGATTGTTCCAATGCATTCGAATAGGTATTTTTATGCTAATACTTGTTCTCTTTCATACCCAAACACGCGGAATCGCTCTAAGTTACGTTCAACCATATCGATCCCTTAAGGGTCCAAAGTGCAAAATGGTTGCAAACTTCAGCATGTTGTTACTTGGATATTGTGATGCTTAAAAACTTCTCATCTAATCCTATGAGATCATGTTGGGCCCCTCTACAATAACCTCTCTCAATTTTCGTTATCTTGGAGTTGTGTCCAGTTTTCACTTGATGAAAAAGTGTCAAACGCAAGCAATACAAAGTTGCAAACTAGTGCAACTTTCGTTCTACAACTCCTGTGACCAAACAAAGTGTTCCAACACATCTGAATAGGTATTTTTATGCTAGGCATTGTCCTTTTTTGTACCCAAACATGCAGAATCACTTTGAGCTATCTTCAACCAAATCGATCTCTTAAAGGTCCAAAGTGAAAAATGGCTACAAACTTCAGCATGTTGTTACTCAGATACTGTGATTCTTAAAAACTTTTTGTTTGATCCTATGAGATCATGTTTTCTCTCTCTACAATAACCTCTCTCATTTTTTGTTTTCTTGGAGTGGTTTTCTTGTGGTGTCCAATTTTCACTTGATGGAAAAAGTGTCAAATGCAAGCAGTGTAAAGTTGCAAAGTGGTGCAACTTTCGTTATGCAATTCATGTGACCAAACAAACTATTCCAATATTTTTGAATAGGTATTTTTATGCTAGGAATGGTCCTCTTTCATGCCCAAACATGTTGAATCCCTTTGAGCTATGTTCAACCGGATCGATCCCTTAAAGGTTCAAAGTGCAAAATGATTGCAAACTTCATCATGCTATTATTCGAATACCGTGACACTTAGAAACTTCTCATTTAATCCTATGAGATCATGTTGGGCCCCTCTAAAATAACCTCTCTCAGATTTTGTTATCTTGTAGTGGTTTTCTTGTGGTTTCCAATTTTTACTTTATGAAAAAATGTCAAATGCAAGCAGTGCAAAGTTGCAAAGTGATGCAACTTTCATTCTGCAACTCGTATGACCAGACAAATTGTTCCAATGCATCTGAATAAGTATTTTTATGCTAGGCATGGTCCTCTTTCATACCCAAACATACGGAATTGCTTTGAGCTACATTCAACCGGATCGATCCCTTAAGGGTCCAAAGTGCAAAATGGCTACAAACTTCAGCATGATGCTACTCGGATACCGTGATGCTTAGAAACTTCTCGTTTGTTCCTATGGGATCATGTTGAGCCCCTCTACAATAAAATCTCTTAGTTTTTTCTATCTTAGAGGCATTTTCCTGTGGTGACGAATTTTAACTTGGGGAAAAAGTTATCAAATGCAAGTTGTTGAAAGTTGCAAAGTGGTGCAAATTTTATTCTATAGCTCGTGTGACCAAACAGATTATTCCAACGCATCCAAATAGGTATGTTTACACTAGGTGTTATCCTCTTTTGCACCCAAACACATGGAATCGCTCTGAGCTATGTTCAACCGGATCGATCCCTTAAGGTTCCAAAGTGCAAAATGGCTGCAAATTTCAACATGTTGTTGCTCGGATACCATGGTGCTTAGAAACTTCTTGTCTAATCTTATGGGATTGTGTTGGGCCCCTCTACAATAAACTCTCTCAGTTTTTGCTATCTTGGAGGCATTTTCCTGTGGTGACGAATTTTCACTTGGAGAAAAAGATGTCAAATGCAAGTAGTTGAAAGTTGCAAAGTGGTGCAACTTTCGTTCTACAGCTAATGTGACCAAATGAACTATTCCAATGCATCCAAATAGGTATTTTTACACTAGGCATGATCTTCTTTCACACCCAATCACGCGGAATCGCTCTGAGCTACATTCAACCAGATCGATCCTTTAAGGGTCCAAAGTGCAAACTGGCTGCAAACTTCAGCATGTTGTTACTTGGATACCGTGACGCTTAGAAACTTCTCATCTAATCCTATGGGATCATGTTGGGCCCCTCTACAATAATTTCTCTCGATTTTTTATATCTCAGAGGCATTTTATCGTGGTGGCAAATTTTCACTTGTGGAAAAAGTTGTCAAATGCTAGTTTAAAGTTGCAAAGTTGTGCAACTTTCTTTCTACAACTCATTTGACCAAACAGATTGTTCCAATGCATCTAAATAGGTATTTTTATACTAGGAACGGTCCTCTTTCGCACCCAAACATGTGGAATTGCTCTGAGCTATGTTCAACCGGATCAATCCCTTAAGGGTCCAAAGTGCAAAATGGCCGCAAACTTCAACATATTATTACTTAGATATCGTGATGCTTAGAAACTTTTCGTCTTATTCTATGCGATTGCATTGGGACCCTCTACAATAACCTCTCTCAGTTTTTTCTATCTTAGAGGCATTTTCCCATGGTGGAAAATTTTCACTTGGGGAAAAAGTTGTCAAATACAAGTAGTTGAAAGTTACAAAGTGGTGCAAATTTTATTTTGTAACTTGTGTGACCAAACAAACTATTCCAATGCATTTGAATGGGTATGTTTACGCTATACATGGTCCTTTTTCGCTCCCAAACACATGGAATCACTCTGAGCTATGTTCAACTAAATCGATCCCTTAAGGGTCCAAAGTGCAAAAGAGAAGCAATCTTTGACGGGCTATTACTCAAAAATTGTGACACATAAAAAATCTCAGTTTAAGCCTATGGTATCACGTTGGGCCCCTCTACAATAACCTCTCTCAATTTTATTTTTATCGCAGAGTCGTTTTCCTGTGGTGTTTAGTTTTCACTTGATGGAAAAAGTGTCAAATGCAAGCAGTGTAAAGTTGCAAAGTAGTGCAACTTTCATTTTACAATTTGTGTGACCAAAAAAATTGCTTCAACACATCCCAATAGGTACTTTTATGCTAGGAATGGTCCTCTTTCGAACCCAAACACACAGAATTTCTCTGAGCTACGTTCAATTGGCTTGATCCCTTATGATGGCATGAAAAATAATCAAAAATAGAAACATACACATGATAGTTGAGAAATTCGATTTTTCCAAAAAAAAAACATACGATCATTAGAAACTTTAATTTAGTGGTTGTTGAAGAGTTTGAAGGATAATATCAATCAAATATCTATGTTTCTTTGTTAATTTTTGTGCATTTTCTTCATTTCCAGCTTGTGTACGGGTCTGTACAATAGGATTTTTCTCTAAGATGATCTAAATCTATTGTAGAATGGTTTTAGCTTTGATTAGAATCCATTCTTGTGGAATTCTATTAAGTTCCAAGCAACTTACAAGTAGATTTCTGAAATAGGTCTGAACTTGTTCATACAAGGGTTTGAGTGTAATATGTTGAAATAGGCCATTAGACCTATTGTTCAGGTCGTGTCTTGGTGGAATGGGCTTGATGTAAGTAGGATAGGGAGTAGGAATTATAAAATAGCATTGGTAAAGGCATTGGAAGAGATTACTAATGTTGCTTTTATTGAAAATTCAGAATTTATGCCTTAAAAGCAAGGCTAGAAGAGGTGAAAAGAAGAAATTGCTTGAGAATAAGTTAGAATAGGTTGGAAATAGAGTGAGGTTGTGGAGTTTTATGTGTTCAAAAGGTTTGCAAGTACAGGGGAGGTCAAAATTATGTTATGGCATGATGCCCTAGTTGGGAAAAGAGGGGTTTTCAATGAAAAAGAGAGGTTTAAGGGAGTAAAAGTGGGTAAAGTCAAGGGGCAGCATAATTTGGTGGTTAATTAAGTTTGTGCAAGCAGAATGAAGAGTGTTGGAAGAGGTTTTGAGGTTGTATGAGGTTCGGGTTTGGGTTCGGGGGTTTGGTTCACCGGTTCGGCCAAACTTTTTTGGAGGGGGGTTCGGTTTGTTAGTTAAAAAAAATATGTAAAAACAAAAATATATATATATGCAACCTAGAAGCATGAATTAGGATTAGAATATGACATAACATCATATAAACAACATAACCACCATAAAATTGAATGTTATTTAAAACATTCATGATAAATATTCATCGTTGAAACTTGAATTGTGGTAGCTTGATATACACAGTCTATTGATGTCAGGGTTCAATTTGTATGATTTTGAAAAACGAAGCCAACTGAGTAGAGTTATCAACATTCTTCAAAAATCATAAGAATCTGTTTAGTACACTAGCCATTTTGATGTCTTCTTGCAGTCTCAAACATTATTTTGTATCATTGTTACATTGGTCTTGAGAGTGGTAGCTTAATATAGCTCCACAATACAAAATCTGGTTTACCTATGCAGTGTAACAATGGCATAGGCAGATTTTTCTTTGAAAGAACTAAAGGGTGACTGCACAATTGAAGTGTATAAACACGTATCTTTTGTAATATCAAGAATACTTTTTGAAATCTTTTTATGAATCATTTCATGCAATACCAATTGAAAACGTGTTTTTTACTTTTACATAAAGTTTTTTAGCATCAATCAATTAATATTCAAGACAAACCATGAAGGACAACAATGATCAATGCTAGGGCTAACCAATTAATAAGTATACATGTGAATAAGTCAAGCATGTACATGTGAATAAGGGAAGCACAAGTACTCAAAAACATGTAAGCCTTGAAGTATACACATGAATACATAGTATACACAAATTAATACAAAGTATATGCATGAATACAAGGTATACACATAAAAACACGTAAGTCACAAAGTATACATTGGAACATATGTAAGTCACAACGTATACATGTAAGTTGTAAAGTATACACTTGAATACACGTAACTCATATCTCTTGAACCATGAATTTAGAATACAAATATGGAAACCATCGATAAAAAAGATTTGTATTAACCAAATAGCCATGTAGGCATACATCAATATATTTCGATATAAGTATGAAATATAAGTACAAAATAGTCATATAGGCTTACAAGAATGCCATATAGGCATACAATATCAAATATATCCAATACAAAATATGTACAAAACTACCATGTAGGCATACAACAAAGGACCCTGGAATCAAAAGTCATTTCTCTCCATGCTCTCGAAATAAACTCTTTCTCTTTGCTTGTCGATCGGATATTGATACATTTGTCACTCATTTATTTTGTGCTCGAGGAGTGCTCCTTTTACTCCTCCTAGTGTTTAGTTCTTGGTGAAGTTTTATCTATTACAATAAAAAGTAAAAATATTAATATTGTGAATGGTGAACCTATACCTGCACAAACACAAAGAACAATCATAAAATTAGATCAAAGTGCAAGCTAGAATCAACATTCCCCATGAAATTAGATTGAAACATCAAAATAGGAAATAAAATGAAGAACAACACAATAGAAGCTAATTAAATTCTATCTAATGAGCAAACTTTCAATCCCATGGGGGAATTGGTGTCATTTTGATGTGGAAAATGGCCCTTTCCCAGCTACCTAATGTATTTGGTGATCTTTGATGATGATTCTTGATTCCTTGATGCAATTTTCCAAATAACTTTGATAAGATTGATAAAAACTATGAAACCTAGATGAAAATGGATGAAGCTGTGGATGAAATTAAGTATCATAATCTTGTTTGGATTGTGGATGATCAATTCAATAAGAGAAGCCCTCTATTTATAGATTTGAAGAATGGAAGATCGAAGGATTTGGATGAATGTGGGACAAAAGACCAACCAATGAGAGAAGGCCACTTGTCCACATGTGATTGGAGGAAGAATGAGCACATTTGGATGAATGTGCACATAAATATAGTTAGATGGATTTGAAATTGTTGAGATGACAAGTTTAGAAGGAATAAGAAATGGATTAAATTTCACTTGGCTCAAGGAAAAAGACATGTAAGAGGCCTTTAATGCCTTGTTGGAAGTACTCATCCATTTTGGAGGGATTTTTGAATTGGAAAAATATTCCACAAAAAATGTGCTTTTGAATGGAAATTGATGAATTTATAAATGAAATAAATTGATTTATTGTGCAAGTTGTAAAATCTAGAGGATTGGAGTGATTAGGATTACAATTAATCATGATTTGATCAATTTAAGTATAAATTAGATGATTTGACAATTTTGACTTTGATTTTGGATTTAAATAAATCAAAGTTGAGAGGAATAATGATTTTAGATTTAATTAAATAAAGATTGATTTATTTAATCAAAAGAGGGTGATGTTAGATTAAATCAAATAAAGATTAATTTATTTAATTCAAAGAAATGACTTTAGAGATTTAATTAAATAAAGTGAATTATTTAATTACAAGAGAGACTATAGGATTAACTAAACAAAATAATTTATTTAATTAATGGAAGAGAATGACTTAATCAGATAAATTTGATTTATTTAATTAAGAGATGAAATATGGTGAATTTAATCAAATTAAGATTGTAGACATGGAAAATGTACCAACACACTTGATCCTGATTACTAACATTGTTTTGTCCTGAATCTTCTTCTTAAGCCTGTCATCACATTTCATTCCTTAATTGAATAAATCATTATTTATCTGATTAAGTCATCCTCTCCTGTTAATTAAATTAATCAATTTGATTAACCCTATGTCTCTATTTAATTAAATAATTCATTTTATTTGATTAAATCTCTAAAGTCATAAATTAAACCTTGTTTGATTTAATCTAACATCATCATCCCTCTTTAATTAAATAAATCAAATCCTTTATTTAATTAAATCTAAATTATATTCTCATCTTTTGATTTAAATCAACCCATAAATCTAAATCAAATAGTCACATAACCTAATCCATCATTAAATTAATTAACCTTTGATTAATTTAATCCTAATCTCCAAAATTCTCTAGATTTTTCCATTTGCACATGAAAATATATTTAATTGATTTATTAAATCTCTATTTTCTTTCAACTTGGCATCTTTTGAGAATATTCCTCCAAATTTTGAAAATCCCTCCAAGTGGATTTCTCCTTCCAACAAGACATTCATTCCTCTTACATGTCCTTGTGCATTGAGCCAAGTGGCATTTAAGTCATTTTATTTCCCTCTTCAACAAGTCATTTCATAAATTTGAAAATCCACCTAATATCATTTATTGGCTCATTCATCAAAATGCGCACAACCTTCCTCCATTCACATCTTGACAAGTGGCACTTGGCCATTAGATATTGAATGATCCCACATTCATTCATTTTGTCTATTCTTCTCTCAATCTCATCTATAAATAAGAGGTTTTTCTCCTCATTTGATCATCCACAATTTGAGTAAACTCACTATACTCAACTTCATCCTCAAGCATATTTATTTTCATCCATTTTATCAAGATCTTAGCTAGGCTATGCAGATTTTTCATCATGGAGCTCAATTGAATCTTCATCAGAGGGCATCACTTATCAACATTGCATCATAATAGTTGGGAAAGGGCCAATTTCTACACATAATTGACACCAATTCCCCCATGGGATTGAGTGTTTACATGTTTAAATAGGATTGCAATTAGTTTTCATGTTTTGTTCTTCATTTCTTCCTATTTTGAGCATTGTAGATGAATTTCATGGGGAATCTTGATTCTCACTTGCATATGAATCTAATATTGTGTTTATTTTCTATGCTGGTGTAGATCTAGGATTGGGATTCACAAATACTATTTAATTAAATTAATTAGTAAAGGGAGTGATTTAGGAAGAAACGATGTTAGTAAGATCAGGATCGGATGTGTAGAATCAATTTGTATATTTTTCGTGTCTACAAATATAAATAAATTACATTATAAAAAATTATATATTTAACAAAATAATCACTTACCGCCATCTAATGATCACTCTCCATGAGGGAAATATTCACATGCTTAGGCTGAGGCATGTTGAAGCCCTATATAAACCATCCAAATAGAAATTAAACCATGAATCAACAATGGTTTTATTTTTCACTAACATCTATAACAATGAATGTAAATTGAAATTTAGTAATTTTCCTCATACCTCCCCTATCAAAGCCTTCGAGGATTCTATAGAAAATGGAACACCGATCTCCATTGCCCTTGTCACATTTAGAGGTGTTTTTGCTTGCAACATCTAAAAATAAAACAAAAAATTATTCAATCGCAAAAACTACAATAGTGATCCACGTCATGACTTATAATGTATGAAATAATAAACAAAATTTTGAGTACTTATTAAACTATATATTTATGACTATCATGCTTAATATTTTCCCTATCCATATCTTATTCGAAAGCATGTATTTTTAGGCTTTTACCTATAGTAGCAAGCCGGTGAGCTGTTTGATAAAATGTTTTTGTAGACATGTACAATAACTATGGTGGCATAGAGAAGGCAGTGAACTGTTCTGAAAATTGTCTCAAAGAAATGGGATCTTGTGGTGATGGAATGCAATTACAAACAAATGCACATCATGGCATTCCATCACCATAAGACTGCATTTCTTTCAGGAAATTTTTTAGACAGTTCATTACCTTCTCTATGGTATTATTGCTTACTATTATGCTTTGATAGAAATTTTTTCAAGCATCCATATTTTGTTTGAAAACACCTATTTTAGTCTTTTAGCCATCTTAGCAAGGAAGTGAGTAGTTTGATAAAATACTTTGGTACACATGTATGGAAAATGTGGTATCATAGAAAATATGGTGAGTTATTTGAAGAAATGCATTGAAGAAATGTGGTCTCATGGTGATGGTATGGAATTCCATCACCATGAGACCACATTTCTTCAAGGCATTTTTTCAACCTACTAACTACCTTGTCTATGCTATTGCTTACTATTATGCTTTGATAGATTTTTTCCAAGCATCCATAGTTTTTTGGAAATCACATTTTCTAAGCTTTTAGCCATAGAAGTGAGGAAATGAAGTATTTGATAAAATTATTTGGTAGACATGTATGGAAAATATGGTAGCATAGAAAAGGTGGTGAGTTGTTTGAAAAAGTGGTGCAGGTGCACCTTTACAAGAGCATGCCTCCGTGAGGAAAATTTAGGATTTTGAAGTTGTATAGGTATTTTCATGATGTAATAAGGCTTAAATAGCCATTATTGAGTTTGTAATGGCCTTTGGTATTCATTTTAGGCATAAATTGTAAAGTTGGAGAATCTTAACAAAAGTTGTCAATCAATGTTGTAAAAATGCAAAAAGGTGTCAAGTGGAGGAATATGAAGAGTCAAGGTAGTTGTAGAGGCAATATTAGGTGCTTAGGAATTTTAAATTATTGGGAAAGTGTTTAAAATATGTGATTTATCATTATTAGCTGTTTTTGAAGCATTTTGAAAGGGAAAACTAATAAAATATCATTGTTATACTGCTATTTTATGTGTTTTCCTCCATCATCTACCAGTGTACGGTTTTGTGCAAGTGGTAGTGCATCTGTAATGTGTGTGAATTGAAGGAGTTAGGTTTTGGAATCAATTTAAAACTAATTTGATCATTTTATATTGAGTTTCAAGCTTTTGGTGGCCTAATTTCTCCAAGCGGTCAGAAAATAGGGCTAAGGGTTTGATTGCCCAAATGAACTAAAAAGTTCATTCCACCTTTTTGTAGCAATTTTTTCTTAGTGGAATGGACCATTCTAAAGTAGGAGTAAGTATAGAAGGTAAGGAATTGGTTTGGTGAAAATTTTGTGTGAGTTCTCCTCACTACCCTAGTGAAAAACTAGTTTTGGTGCCTTTTAAACAAGGCTAGAGTGAGTGAAAAGAGGACAGGGGTTTAGAAGTGGATAGAATCCCCTAAAAACTATGAGAGAAAGTGAATTGGAGGGTATTTAGAAGATTTGGGAGGTTTTAAGTGGTCAGAGAAGTGAATAAGTGATAAACCCTAGTTAAAAGAGGATGAAAACTAGTGAAAAAAAGTGATTTTTTGAAGGAAGTGTATGTAGATCTTTAGGGCAGCACTATTTGAGGATGGAATGAGAATGCATAGGAATAAATAATCATGATTGAAGTGATTATAAGATTGTGAGAGGTCATGGAATACGAGTTTCAATAAGCCCTAATTTATTGCAAGGAAAGTGAGGGTTTTATGAAAAGGGGTCTAAATGAGTGAGAGGAGACATGAAATTTGAATAATATGAGGTTTTCTTGGTTTTATTTTGAATATTTGGAGGTTTCAAGTGTTAGTTGCATGTTTGGAGAGGTGTCTCTTTGAAAAAGAGGCCTAATTGTGGCCTAATTCAACGTTAAAAGCCAAATTTGGGACAGTTGCTCCAAAAGAGTTGCAAGTAAGTTTTAGATATGTGAGATCAAGCCATAATGGGTGCCTAGTTTGGAGCATAGACAAGGCAGTGAACTATTTGAAAAGATGCCTTAGTAAAATATGGTCTCATGGAATGTCATGACAAACAAATATAATTGGAAGCTGCTCCTAGACTTATTACTTATGCTATGTGAAGTAATTGCATCACTACTTATGTTGACTTTCTAAACAATTATATTGTAGTTGAAATTTTGTCATCTATCAACATCTAGTTATTAGTTATGGAATGTGAAGTAATGCAACATAATCAACAATATGAATATAAACTACACAAATCTATTAAGTACAATTCATTAGTTAAACTCTTTATTCTATTACTTGCATGAAGGTTTGACTAAATCCACTGGCATCGAGAGGTGTTCCCTTGAAACCTCCAATATTAGCCTATTCAATATCCAAAATCACATATTAAAATACCATTCGTAAAACAATTTTATTAACATGTAATAAATTTATAATTGTTTACTAGTTACATACCCCACAAATAGGTGTAGTACAAAAATAAGTAGGTGTAGGGCCAGTATATCCAGTATCAACACTGTGACCTTGCAAGTTTATTAAAATCATAAAACTAAATTAGTTAATCTTGCATTTCAAAATCAAAATTTAATAAATTAAATTCAATGAACATGCTAACTTTTACTTGAGTATCAATGCCACACGTGTCATGAAAAGTGTCAGCTGCCCTCTCCATCTCCATAGTCGCAGACGGATCCTATGCAACAGCCTCCTAAGTGTCGGTGGGGTCATATGAACAAGTCACCTCGCAAGATTGACACACATGGGATCGAATCCCATTTGTTGAAGACTCCCATAGAAGGCATTGTACAAGAGGGCTAGCAAGTTGGATGACACTTTGCATCAAAGAGCTGATGGCCTATAGAGTCTTTACGTCGACACTCTCCTTCATGATGGAAGGGATGATGATGTGCTCATAAGGCGGCCTAGTGAGAGGTTGTCTCTCTTGCCACATAAGATCTGGTTGTGCACCGGGTCTATCTTGTGTCAACCCCGCACCTCTCCCCTGGAAGTCCCTCATCAAAATAAGTTGAGATTTTTTTCAAGATGAATTCAGCATATAGTTTCCTCAGGAAATACTGTAGGACTTCACAATTGTTGCATGGTGGGTAATCAAAAACTATGTACCACCTATCCCAAAAATATTTCCTAATCTCTTGGTGGTGGCACCAATGAATAGGAAACCTCTTCGCATTAAGGGAGAGATTTCCATTTGATCATGGGTTAGTGAATAATGCACACAAATCACCTTTTGCAATTTTTAATTCTTTTATTTCTTTATATAATAATTTATCTTGGTAAAAAGCCCTAGCTGCTTGCCTCCTATCCTTCCAACCAGTTAATTATTTGTTGATTGAATCTATATTTTTTAAGTAAAGTTTCCAGGTTCATTCTTTCTGCAGTTGAACCGTTTGGATCGTTCAACCTCTTGATTAAATCCTCAATTTTTTTTTTATTGTTCTCAATTTCACTCATTAAATATTGTTGAGTGCCAAGAGGGTATTGAGGGATTGGTGGACGAGGTTGTTGATGTGGTTGAGGATTTTTATGTTGATGGTTTTTCTCTTGATGTGGATTTTGAGGAGGGTTTCCAAGTTGATTAACATCTCCTACAAATTCAAAAAATAAATATCAAATACAAACTAAAACTAACAAATTAAAAAAAAAAAACCAATCCTTACCTCTTTGACCTCCTCGTCAACATGGTAGCATCTTGGCAATGAATCAGCAATCATTGACGTATATTTTTGTAAAAAAGATCCTACTAGAATGCGAGCGCAAAATTTTGGGGTTTTTGGCTGCAGGCAACAAGAAAAACACAGTCAAAAATGAAAATGAATTCGACATATTTTTTATTTATTTTAACATGTCATAACGCAAGCACATTATGGGCTTGTGGTGGCTGAGCCTCAGGCTCGGCACACCAAGCCATAACATGAGCCCATTATAACACGCTCGTGTTATGAATTTTTTTTTTTTTTTTTAAAGTGGCCACAAAATTGCTACCCATCTTCATGCACCCGCCCTTCTAGATTTTTAATTTAGCAAATTACCTCAAATAATTATCTAGGTTTATTTCCTCATCATCTCAGCTTTACAGATCATTTTGAAATTTTAAATTCCATTAAGAAACGAGGGAGATATTGTCATTTTCATGAAACTTTTTTTTTTCAAATTTCAGATTCTTTTTTTTTTTAAACGAGAACCGAAAATCCTAAAAAACCCTGTAAATCTTTAAAAATTCAGGAACCAAGTACTCTTAAAAAACTGGGAATTCTTAAAAAACCAGTCCAACCGAGAACTGAGAAATTTTTAAATTTGAGTTTGCAAATGCACACTTTTCTTCTAGTAACCCTATTCCCTACAAACCATAACTTTTTCATTTTTAAGTATTTTCAAAAAATTGAAAAGGAAACCCCCATTATTTTCCCATGCTCTTTCCATCAATGATAAAAAATCAACTTTTTGGAAACTTTGAAAAAAAAACTAGGAACCGGGAATTTGGTGCACGATTTCCTCCCATAACATAAAAAACTTCTTTGAATCTAAATGCGCTTATTTTCTAAGTATCTTCAGAAATTCCAAAAAGTATTTCATATTATTTTTTAGTTTTCTACCCATTCATGATGATATTTCAACCATTAAGAAAACCAAATTTTGGATTTTGAATTTATGATAAAATTTTAAGTGTTTTGACCATTAAGGTAATTGATTTTGAGGTTTGGTGGACTCGGAAAAACCACAGAGACCGCAAGGAAAGCCAGATCAAGCCAAAAAAAGAGGGAGTCCTTATTTTTCCAAAATCAAGATGGGGCCATGTTGTGAGACCACAAAACAACTAGCAACAAAAAAACCAACCAAATTTAAAAAATTCAAAGAAATAAATGAAAATTTAGGCATAGAATTTCCAATTTCAGTAAATCCCAACTTGTTATCTAGCCACACAATAGTATGATTAACAGAAATAACAAGTTTTTCCAAGGAACTTAAGTGTGTGCATATGATTCATTCCTTTCTTTGAAAAATGTAAGAAGATAGTAAATACTTGTATTAAGCTACATAGTTTGGTTTAACCTTTTTAACCAACCTTGGATAGAGCCTTGGTGCCAGTCAAGCATCCATATCCCTAACAAGGTTATCTCCATAATTCCCCCAAACATAGCTCTGTTGTCAGCCAAGTGTCCATAGCCCCAATAGAGATATTTGGATGACGTAAAGAGTTGAATTATCTTTTGATATTTCTTTCTTTTTCTTTTTTTTTTCTTTTGATATTTCATTGTAAGATCTTTTGCTTCAACTTGTAGGAAATGAAGCCCACTACTAGGTTGGGAATTATAGTGGTAGCAAAGGAAAACCTTTAGATTTTTCACTTAATATAAACATCCACTACCCCCCCAAAATAATTCAAAGAATATTTTAAATGTGTGTGTATGTATAATTCCTTGAATGTTTCATGTTATTCACTGTTAAGTAAACATTCATATGGCACATCGAATAAATCAGATTTACTAAAATTACAAACCTATACAAAAAAATTACCCTTATTTCCAAAATTAAATAAATCATGTAATTTTAAAAGTTACCAGTTTGCTATATTTAGACATTCTAGAAAAAATAAGAACCTCCAAAACAAGAACAACCAGAAACAAAAACACAAGCAACTAACCTGCAATAGGAAAGCAAGAAAACTTAAGCAAAACCTAACCTAATTATATACAAGAAAATTATTTAGAAGAACATGACCTCCAATAATACATATTTACACCCAAATTTACATATTTAGCCAAAATGTGCAAGAGAATTAAGGTAGCAGTCAGGGTTCTTACTTTGGAAAATAATTTTTTGCCCTATTGTTCTCATATTCATTGCAAAAATACCTAACTTTTAGCAGCTAAGGTAATTTATCATTCTCATGGTTGATCCAAATGCAAGTTGTACTTTTAAAATCTCCATAGTTAAAATAATACTCAGAATTTATAATAGGAAGGAAAGATACAACCTGATCAATTTCATGTTCATGAAAACAAATTTTATTGTTTCCAACCAATCCATCATACCATAAATTTGAATTTTCGTCTTCAAGAGGATGAAGTTCATGATAAATCATTCATTTTACATCTGCAACATGCAAATAATTATATTCAGCTTTCAACAATTTATTGTGGAGATCATACTTATCATTCGTAGAATCTAAAACATGAAACATTTTATTCTCTTCAAAATTATTATGCAACAAGAAAAATTAGTATTCATCCACTTTTTGCATCAAATCTACATTATTAACATCCTTTTCAGCATCTTTCTCTGTTGATTTGGCTGCAATATTTATGCATGTTTCATTGTGCATGACTATTGGACTTTCCTCTTCAAAAGGAAATTCAAAATCATCTTTAATTTCCTGTGTGTCAACAATATCTAAATGAAAATTTTCATGATTCAAACATGGCATAAATAAATGTTCTCCATTTAACTCATTTGATTGTAAAGATGAAACATCATTTAATGGGTAAGATAACTTCCCTATTTCAACCTCCAGTTGATTTGGTAGTTACATTTTTATAACAGTGAAACTTTGTAAATCTTTAATTTCCCCTATCCTTGTCATTTTTTGATCCTCAAACAAATTACTCCAATTGTTTGGTAAAGTCTTTCACTATATTGATCTGCAAAAATATTCTTGCAATGCATTATCTAATTTATAAAAATTAGATAATACATCATTATTTATTTTATTTGTTGTGACTTCTTTTGTTGTTGCAAAATATTTTTCATTAATTACATCCTTGCACTAAGCTTCCATCTGTTCGCATTTTGAATATGATTATTTATATCAACCACTTTAAAGAAAGATTTTTTCATGCTTTTGTTATGCCTTGCATAACCACCCCATCTTTTGCCTTGGTCAAAATGGGTCCCCCTTTATGTTTTTATCCTTGGTTGTTTTTCAAACAAAGTTTGGAGTCTTGTTTTTCCAACACTTTGTTTTTCTTTGGTTTCTTCTATCGGAACCAGAACCAAAACCGAATCAGATTTTAAAACTTCTTTCAAAACTCGTTCCGATTCCCATCCCAATAGTCTTCTTTTTCCTTTTTTGTTTATGTCTTTATCAGAGCTAGAGCCGAAGTGGAACTTAAGTTTGAATTTATTCAAAGTTTCAAAATCAAATACCATTTCGTCTCCGCCTCTGCTTTTTGGTCTTTCATTTTAAACTAGGTTTTTATGTTAAGTTTTCACATTTCAGTCTTTTTGTTTTATTTTGATGTTTTGTTTCACTTTCTTCTTTGTTGGCAGAACCGGAACTAGAACGGGAACCAAGTTGGAAAGTTAGACAAGTTTCCGAAACATTTTCTATTTCGATTCCACTCCCACTGTTTGTGGTCGTTTACTTTATTGAAGTCGCACAATAGTAATGTGCCAGTTCCTTCTGCAGTTCCGACTTCCCTCTACCACATTTATGGCATTAATTACAGGTGCCATGCATCCGTGAAACTCTGAGTTTTTACCTTAATTAGGGATTAATGGGTAGTTATCATCATTATTGTTAAGAGATCGAAGAGTGAATCAGAGTTGCAGTGGAGCTTTTGTGTGAGTGATTCAATCGAAAGAGATACAATTACGCATGAATTGCTTTAGGGAATTAACCTATTTATTTGCATTTGAGGTAGGGTTTTCTATTCTTGTCTTTCATTTTTATTTCATTTTTTCCATTTTTGTTCATTTCGGATTGTTTGGTTTCATGTGAATTCATGATTCTCTATGAGTTTGTGTGTTTTGTTTTGTTTCGTTTCTCTTTTGTTTAAGTTTTCTTGTTTTTCATTTTACTTTTCTGGTTTGTTTGTTTTGGACATGGTCGTTTTCACGTTTTAATCATGACCACATCATGGTGCCCTAGTTTTTAAATGCATAGGTTAGTTACTGTTTTATAATGAGTAGGGTTTCGTAGATTGTTGTTTTTACTTAGGAATCATGTTGCGCATCGATCTGGTTAATTTAAATGGGGTTAAATTTGTGCCCCAGTTATTTGAAATCTAGGGTTTTTAATTTAGGGTTTTTTGATGCATTCCTATTTTAAATATGATGCCCTAAATAATACAGTCACCTCTCGGTCATATGGAGATGGTCTTATTAGGTTTTTTTTAAGCCCCTTTCATTTTGGTATGACCTATTCCTTAAATCATGAAGTTATTTATTGACTGATAAAATCACTTATGACGTCATGGTTATTTTAGGCGGAAGCGGGATCGGAATCGATTTAGACTTTGAACCAATTTTTGTAATAAGTATCGATTCCATTTCCATCATGTTTCTGACTCCACTTATAGTTAGAAGTAGGCTTTCGAAATAGCGATAACCTAGCTGGAAGCGGAACTGGAACTGAATGTGAAATTAGAAAATCTAAATGAAACCAAATTAGTTTCCATTCCGATTCTGATTTCGGTTACCATTCCAATTCCGACTCTAGTCCCGCTTGTTATTACTATAATCTCAATAATAGTTTTGGCTCCGAGCCCAGCAGTGTTTCAAAAGAGACTGTTTAGAGTGTTTTTTGCTTGGTTCCGCCTCCGGTATATATATGAAGGGTAAGATTTTAAATCATATTTTGTGATGTTTATTCAAGGATCTAATTAGAAGTTTTGTTGTAGGAAGCTAAAGAATGTCAAGAGTATCAGGAGAAGCTTCCCAAAGGAATTGGCCTGCAGAAACTTCAAAGGCAGCAACTAAGCCTAAGAAGATTAAGTCGGAGCAGTTACCTTATACCTTGAGGTATAACCATAGGGATCTTGTTGTCACTACAAGAAAAGTGGAATCTGATTGGTCTGATATAACTAACACCAATCTAGGCCCATACAATTTTGAGGAGTTATATTCAGAAACATTCACTAAGGATGTGACAGGAAGAACTAGAAGAATAGTTGAGTCTGGCTTGGCTCACATCACTGTATTTCCTCTATCTATCCAGTGCCTGGAGTTGATTATGACAGCAATAGGAACTTACAATCTGACCACTAGGCAATGTATGGATTCACAAGATAATGTGATTATTGATCTAACTCCTCAAATGTTTCAGCACATGTCCAGTGTCCCTGATCCAAAGAGCTTGGTGTAGTTAAATGAGGCAAATGCTTTAGGTATATATAGCAAATACAAGGAGGCCAACAAGGCTCACTTGAACAAGAAGTGGTTGAAAATAGAGAAGAAGTCTCTCACCAAGCTTCATGTTCAACCAAAAAGGATAGAATTTTACAAAGAAATATCGGACTTGATAATGATGTTGTCTAGAGCCTTTGGGAAGAGGGGTGCATTTCATTTCAAGGAATGGATGTTTCCTTTCATTCAGACAATCTTTAATGGCAAGCAATAGTTTGATTGGCCAATGATTGTCTCAAATACTATTCATGACCAGTTAACTAGAATAAGGGAAACCAAGAGCTTTTTCATGACTTCTTATGTTGTCTATGTAGCAACTAGAGGAGGTATTTTTCCAGGTTTGAACAAAGTAGGAATACTGGGAGAAGCTGATGGATAAAAGAGAGTATGGGATCATTATGATCAGCTATCCCTATAGGTTTCTGAAACATAATTTAGAAGAGTTAATGATGCATTCTTATATGTAACCATTAACCAACTTAATGGGGATGCAAGATACAGATTGAGCCAGGAAGCCATGGCCTTTATCACAGAATGGGAATGTTGGTATATCCAATACCCCAAGTTCACTTATTTTAGGTTGGTAGGATTTTAGGATCATACCCACTTACTTCCAAGGTGTTGTAGCAATAGGGTGGTTCTGATGGAGTTTATCTATCAAGCTTTAGGGGTCAATACCCGATTTGGATTAAAGCGCATGACAGGTTGTCATAAGTTTCCCATGCAATTGGGTGAATACAGCTGCCCACACCTTGTGGGAGCTAAGGTAGTTTGCAGTGAATTGATACATTTGAAGCTAGGTTTGTACACTATCGAAAGCACTTTGATCCAAAGAAGAAAATGAATGCTTTGCTGCCTTCGGTTTTTGACAAACATTTCAATCTGTTAGAGGATTTCTAGAGTGATCTTCAAGATGAGTATGACCTTAGGAAAATGAATTATGAGAGGTTTCCCATTTCACTCATGGTAGAATTCAGGATCAAAGATGGCATTCCTGATACATTAGTAGATGATGGAGTTGTGTTGGATCCATCATATGAAGCATTGAATATTGGCACCAAAAGTTTGGATCTGTAGATTGGGATGGTGAGGAGACCATCAACATCAAGCAAATAGGGAGACTAGTCTTGGATAGGAGTATCCACTAGGCTGTTCTAAGAACCAAAAATCCTCAAGGACCAACTCCTAAGAAAGGGAAGGGATATAAGAGAATTAAGAGGAAATTTCTTTCCAAGGAGCCTTTGGAGTTCTTCCCTCTTGACATTGAAGAGATCAAGCTTGAAGCCTCTACTCAAGATTTACCTGAAGTACAAGAGGAGGATGCCCAAACAGGACTGGTGGTTTCAACACCAGCAATAGGTGAGTCATCTGCTCAAGTCCCTCTTATAGAGAAACCAAGTGAAGAGATGCCTGAAGGAACTCTTCATGGTATAGCTAAAGCATTTAAGGGAAAAGGAGTAGAGCTGGAGATCCATGATGTTGAAACAGACTCTAATGAGACCTTATCAGAGAAAGATGCACAAGAAAAGATGCCTCTAGAGGAGGAAATTGAACATATTTTAACAGAGGAAGATCAATGGGCACTGTTTTAGGAAGCAAAGAAGGCTTCGAATTCTCAAGCACATGTAGACACAATGGAGAAGAAAAAGTCAATTGATGCTAAGGCACAAGTTGATTCCTTACTTCAACAAGTAGAAGCCAAATGAAGAGCTGATGAAATAGAAAAACAACAAAGGAAAAAGCAGCAAGAGCTCAAGATCAAAGAAGAGAATGATAAGCTGGAGTTAGTACAAAAAATTCATGATCTAGAGGAGGAAAAGGCAAAGCAACGAAGGGAAAGAGAAGTCCTTGTGGCCAAATTGAAGCTTGTTGAAGAGGCCTATAAAAAGAAAGAAGAAGAAGAATGTGTGCAAAAATAGAAAGATGTTGAGGAGCTGACCAAGTAGCTACAAAAGGAAAAGGAAGTTGCAGATAAACTTAAGGCATTGGAGGAAGAGAGAAACCGAGAACTTGAGGAGAAAAGATTAAAAGAAGAAAAATTGAAGAAGGAAGAAGAAGACAAGAAGATACAGGAACATAAGGACAGGGAGGAAGTTGAAAAGCTTGCATAGACAAATGTGGAGAAAGAACAACAAGAGGTACAAGGGGTTGATTCTCCACCTAAAGTAAATATGCAACAACCCTCTACTACTGCTGCTTCTTTTTCAATTATAATGACCACTACTCCAAGTGCTCCCACTTGGTTGAAATTGGATCTTCAAAAGAGATCAGTGACACCCTCACAACCTCTCAATTGGGATGATATGATGAAGGAGATTGAAAAAGAAAGGCCCAAAAGGAAGGCTAAAATCCTACATTTCACTAGACTTACTAAAGTAGGGGAGATTGTTGCTAAATGTGCAATACTGATGGTGGACAAGGATGTAGGGGACATGTAGCTAACTGATTATCAGTTGGGCATGGTTAACTTGGGGAGACCCACAAGTGATCAACAGATGAACTTGATAGATGTGGTAGCATCATCCACTAAATCAGGAAATAGGTGAGGTGTTGGACAACAGTTTTGAGGTTCACAAGATGACAGAGGAGTTAATAGAAGAGATGAATTAGTATGTCAAAGTATTGGGAGAACAGGAGGAGGAGTACAAAGGATATAGCCAGAAGTTGAAAGAGGTTAATAAATTGCCGAAGTCCACTCTTCTAGAACAATCAATACTTGAAGAGGACAACAAAGATTTCTTGGAAAAGACCTCCACCATAGTCCGGTTTAGATCTAACTTTTTATACAAGCATAAAAATGAAGTTCAAGATTCTACCAAGGATCTGAATGAATAGTTTGAGGAGTTAGAAGCAGTTATTGTTGTTATAGTAAATGTTGATATACTGATAAAGGAGGGCCTACCTTTGAGCCAAATAAAGGAGAAATGGGATGATAGGTTTAAAGAGGTCATGCAAAAGGGAGATGATGGAGAGGATTTTTTGTTAGATCAGTTAATGGATATTAAAGAAGAAGGGCTACTAAAAGGGAGTTAACAAAGCTAAAAGACATGAGAGGATCTGCTACTGCAGAATTATAAAGGATCAAGTTTGAAGACAGTTGGGTTGATGGGCCGGATTTGGATATGCTTCAACAAGTCTTCTCCAGTTGTGATGAGTATACTACAGAGAAAACTTTGCATGCATAATTGATAATCTCATGCACACATGGCTTTCTTCTCTTCTCTGCATGCAGGCCTGGCAGTCTTAGAGGTGCATGGCTTTCTTTTCTCTTCTATCTTCTTCTCTCCAGTTTAACTAAACGATCAAGATGGGAACTAGAGATCAAATTGATCTGAGTTTCCAAGAAGACTTTAATTCCTAAAAAGGTGGATCGACTTAAGATAGAAAGGACTTCGTATTTTTGTACATCTATAAATACCTTTGGGGTATCATATTGTAAGGGTCGGCTGATGAGAATAAGATTAGCCACCTGATAGTAGGAGATAGAATTTTTTGTAGTTTTTACAGAGATACTTTGTTATTTTGTTTCCAGTTGAATATAATTATAGGTTTTTATGCAATATGGTGTTGGAATTGAGTTTTATTGGATAAGGTTGATGAATTATAGTCTATCTGTATGCCAGTGATTGTGCTAAAGCATGAGTGTTTCTTATGTGATGAAAATCATTAGAAGGAACCAAATTTAAGGATTATTTCATTAGATTATCTGTGAATTGAATTTATTAAAAGTTTGTTGATCTATGATCTTGGCAACGAATGAGAGTGTGTTCTTTTATCTTTGAAATATTTATGATGTGTGATTGTGATGTTAAATTAAGCACCTTAGATGCATGCAATAGTATGGATTTTTCTGTAAATTGCATCATGTTATGGTTTTCTTGATCTATTGGAAGAACATTCATTGTTGAAGATATATGTCCGGATACTAGATAAGTTTAATTCATGTTTCACTGATGTACGCCCTGATCTATCTTTTTCTTTTATTTAAAAACCCCTTTTCATTAAGAACAGCCTGATGAATCAGTCATTGCTTGCATTCCTTATTACCAGTAAAGGCCCCTTCAATATTACAGTTGCATGGACCAATTAAGTGACACCAAATAGTTGAGAACGAACTACCAGGACCTTGGGAGTTAGGCTACTATATGTTGTCTTTCCTTTTCAGGAGAAATAGAGTAGAAATATTATGTTTAACATTGTTTGTGTCATTTTCACCATCAACAGATTCCAAAATTAGAATCAACTCTAATTTTATCATTTGAAGATTTCTTCCTATGCTTATCAACTTCCTTTTGCTCAATCCTTTATTTTATTTGAGAAGCTTCATACCTGTACACTTCGGTGTAAGGGATTAATTCTTTCAAAGCCAAATCTAATCTAGTCAAAAAAATTATGCAATTACTTTCACAATGATATGTTGTATTATGTATCTTGTAGTTGTTAAATAAAGCAAAATCGGGCAAACACTAAGGATAAAGATTCTTATCTAAAATTCCTTGAATGAAAATAATGTTAATCTGAAAATTATCTTCACAATAAGATTGTTTATACCTCTGTTTTTCTATTTAAGCTCATATTTTATTTATTTTTCAAAAAAAATTAATTTTTATTTAATTTTTTAAATTTTCATTTTAAATAGATATTTGTAATCTCAGATAAAACTTTATAGCTCTTTATCAACTCCAGCATGTGCAATCCCTCATTTTAGCTCCAATCCTATTGATGTGGATGTTATTCACACATAACACAAATAAAATTCACAAATAACTTTACCTCTCTTGAAAGAAAAATCAAATTCTAAGATAGAATTTAATAATCCCAATGCTTCGTTAGTCAGATCTTGATTGTGCAAGTTTTACTTGGTGTTCATTGTGAAGTTGTTTTTACAAAGGGACTTACGCATTAGATGTGTAAAAATGGTTTGATTTTAAAGATAATTGTTAATTTCACAAAATCAACCATTAATTAGTGTTTAAATATACCTAATTTGATTTTATTTATTTATTTCATAATACTTTCATCATCAGATTTATAATTTCATGAAATCAAAAGATTTACAACAATATTTCATAAATTTCAAATAGCTTTGCTATCACTTAAGTAGATTTAGCTGTAAGCATTCAACAATTTCATAGTAACAAAAGATTTTCAATAATATTTTCATTCATTCATCTTTTTTTTTAGAACATTTTTTGAAATTTAATATCTAATCTAAAATAAAGCATCATAATACTAAAAAATAAAATTTTCTCTCAAGTATTCTCCATGCATGCCCCAATAACTAATCAAATCAAAGAAAACTACTCTATACTTCACTAGATTTCTTCACAACTAGGCATAAAACAATGCAATCTTTTAAAGAAGGGGGTTTAGTTTGGACACCGAGTAGGTTTTGTATGCACCCTTAAACAGTGCAATATACAGTCTTTTTCAGTTGAACGAACAAATCAGCTACAAATATTCATGAGATAGGTAGCTATAAAATTGGCTTTGTTATTGATTAAGCTCTCTATGCATATAATTTTTTAATCCAAAATGATTCAGAAAATAGGAAAAAGGAATAAAACTTAGAGAAGTTTTGGCTCTTTTCACATCCACAAATTTTGAACTTAATGAAAATAAGACAACATTTTGCCTTCTATAAAACACAAGGCCTCATGAAATCAATTAAAAATGATGAATGGTCAAGATTCATCCTCCAAAATCAACGGTACCAGATTATTCTCTTCACATGGGTGATGTCAGCAAGTAGTCTTGTTAACAATCACTTGAATTCCCCGCAAAATGAACAATTGAACTTTATCAAATATCAAGTCATTTATAAACTCAATTGACATATAAATTTAATTCATGACTTTAGAATTAAGTTTTAAAATGCATTAGTATTGCCCAAACATCAAATAAGTTCAATTTTAAGTTCTATTCCAATGAAAATGTGAATTATTCCCATTTAAAACATTCATTTCCTATTTTTTTAATTTATTAAATTACCTCAAATGATTATTTTCATTTTTTTCCTCATCCTCTCAGATTTTCAAATCATTTTGAAATTTTAAATTCCGTTAAGAAATGAGGGAGATATGGCTATTTTCATGAAACTGGTTTTTTTTTCAAATTTCAGATTTTTTTTGAAAAAAATGGGAATCGAGAATCAGGAATCCTTAAAAAAACTTGAGAATTCTTAAAAAATCAAGAGCCGAGAACTCTTAAAAAACTGAGAATTCTTAAAAATCCAGGAACCGGGAACCAAGAACGTTTTAAATTTGAGTTTGCAAATGCACACTTTTCTTCCAGTAACCCTATTCCCTACAAGCCATAACTTTTTAATTTTTATGTATTTTCAAAAAATTCAGAAGGCAACCCCCATTATTTTCTTGTGCTCTTTCCATCCATGATAAAAAAATAAACTTTTTAAAAACTTTTTAAAAGAAGGGAACTAGGAACTAGGAATTTGGTGCACGATTTCCTCTAGTAACATTAAAAACTTTTTTGAACCCAAACCTGCTTATTTTTTTAGTATCCTCAAAAACTCCAAAAAGAAACTCACCTCACGAAATTTCAACCATTAAGAATACCAAATTTTGGATTTTGAATTTATGATAAAATTTCAAGTGTTTTGACCATTAAGATAATTGATTTTGAGGTTTGGTGGACCTGGAGAAACCACATAGATTGCAAGGCAAGCTAGACCAAGCCAAAAAATGAGGGGGTGCTTATTTTTCCAAAAGAAAAGTTGGGCATGTTGTGAGACCACACAACAAGTTTTTTGTTGCAATGTTTGTTGTTGGACTTTGCCATACTGAATCAACAAATCATTATAAAAATTTCTAAAATTATCTCTCAGTTGCAACTGATTCAACTATTTCTTTTGTGAACTAAGCAACATTAATTTACATTGAAGCAGCCTCAATAGCTGAGGTATCAAATACTCCTTTTATAATCGAACCCCCTCTATAATTTGTAGCAGGTTTTGCAATATTTGGCTTCTTGGTGTTGGGGGCTAGGGCCCAGATGGCTAATGTATCCCACTGCACACTAAATGTAGATCCTTGCAGTGCAATAGTATCTTGCTCCTCAAAATTATACAAAGGCCTATCATACCTCTTAATTGTATCAAATATAATTGCAGATGAAAAATCCCACTCTAGAAATAAAAGAATTTCACTTTTCCTCACCAATTCTTTACCCTCCTGTATAGTTATTTCTTGGAAAATATCTTTCATTTCCTCTATTAATTGGACTTGTATGAGTACATTAGGTAGCTCTTGATTGAGGCTCCTCTTCTTTGCAATATTATTAACAAATTCATCTTTCTTAGCCCTCCAAAAAAATTCCATGAAAGCTTTAGACTTTACAAAATAATCATCATCCATGAAATTTGTACATTCATCTTCCCTAACATCATCCTAGATATTTATGCAAGTGAGGTCATCCTTCCTCAATCATAAACAAAGCTACTATGACACTATCTCCCTAGGTGGAGAAGGCATTCCTTGTTGCATTTCCTCTTCTGTCACCAATCTTTCTTCCTTAGAATATTCTTCATAATCCACCAAGCCAACTGATTGAACCTTTTGTTTCTTTTGGGGTGGCTACCTAGGTGGTGATGCTTGTCTTAGTGGAGAATCAATATCAACAATTATAGGACCAATTGTCCTTGGAGGTGATGGTGTTAGCATTTTATGTGTTGGTGAAGGGGCTCTTTATTCCTCTTGTTGATAAGAGGCTTGCACCGCTTTTTCCTTCTCCTTTGCCCTATTCTTCTTTCTTCTAAAAATAATTACTTTCTTTTCCTTAGGGGGTTGATAGGTTGGCCTTTCTTCCATCACTGGGGTTTCCCCCTCACCTTGTTCTCTACTTCAATAGCCTTCCCCTTTTTCCTAAATTAATCTCTCACCTTTTAGGTTCCCAACTATTGTCTCAAAAATTTGAAAGACATACTCAATTCTCTGCATTACATTATGAATCTCTTCAAGAGTAGTGAATTGTGGATCCTTTGCCCTTATTTCCTTTTCCAATTTATTATAGGCAATCCATTTCATTTTTCTATCATCTTGTTTCTAAAAATCAAATATGTTTCTAATCATATCCTCTAGGAAATAGAAGTTGTGACTAAACTTTGAGCTCCTAATTGTCACTTTCAACCAAGCCATTAATCCCTCGGGATCATGGTTTCTTGCTGCTACTCTTTTCATTCCTAGAGCCATGATTATTTCATTAATCTTATCCCATCCTCCTTTAATTATAACAAAATCTAAGAAACAATTATATGAAGGGAAGAAAGTTACCTTTCATTGATCCTTCAAGTGATTATTTTCCACATTTTCCAAGTTGCCACATCACCTCTAGGAAACCAACTTTCTGGCACATCCTTGGGAAACATGTGGGGTGTGATAGTTGTTCCATAAAATCTCAAAACTATATAGATAGGGTAAGGGATAACTTCCACCAACTATGATAAATGTTTATATTTGGCCTCCTATCCTTAGGCCTCAAAAAACCATGTAAGGCTACAAGAATCCTTGTCATGTTCACAATCAATAATCTCCTCAACTTGGAGGAAAACAAATTCTAAACATGATATAGTCAATTTTTTTGTCATATTTATCCAAGATTGTAATCCAACATGGGGCAGACAAATCCAAGTTACCTTCATTTTGTTCCAGTGTCATGTCTTTACCAAAATATGCAACTCCTTTGAACAAAAGCATGTGCATGAATAATGAGTACCAAAAGAATCTAACCCCAAATTCACCTTTCTTTAGCTTAACCAAGATCTCATGAATCTTTTATGCCAGGTACCCTCCATAATCATAAGGTGTACAACATGTGGGATGTTGGATGTGTCCTTCCATATACATCCAAGCCATGGGCATGCCTATTGTCGGGTCATAACCAATAATTTGACACAAAGAGTAAAATTTTCTCTAGAAATAAGAAACAAAATAGTTGATAGGGTAGGGCTCTTTATCTGATGGGCCCAAGATAATCCTTTGGCCATCAACAAATGCCAAATAATTTTACAACACTAAAAATTTGAAAGTGTACCTTACCCTTTCATAGTCTGCCCTAAGTGTCTTCTCATCAATTAGCACCATATCCTCACTCCATTTTGTGAGCTTGAAAACTTTAGCAACTTCATCCCTTTTGACCTTCACCATATCAATACCATCAAAATTCCTCGCAGTCCTTATGATTGGATCATATTTTGTAGCCACTTCCTTTAGTAAATCCACATCCATATAGACATTTATGACTATTAATTTCCCCAAATCCAAATTCCATGGATTTCCTATAGGAATGCCATGGTTTCTATTGCCAAACTAGTAGCTAAAGATTGTCCATCTAGTGTATGGAAATGTGGCATCCTTAACAGTACATTGTTTTTCAACAATTCCTTCCAACATTTTTTTACCATGAAATGATAGTTGTCCCTTAGGTTTCTCGAAGGTGGAGAGCATCAACTAATCAGTTAGGTCCTAAACTAGGGGTCTAACAAGAGGCTTTGAACCAAAAACTTGTTCTTTGGATGAAGATGCTTTAAATTTGGGGGCCATGGTTCTAGGGTTTCACAAACTAGGGTTTCTTTCAGCAAAATGGAAGCTTACAACTTAGGCAAGGGTTTGACACATAATAATAGGAGAACTAGACAAGCTAATTGTTTGAAATGGATATCAAACCTTAAAATAAATTCTTTAAAAAAGAAAACCATAATGAAAGAATGATAGAGCGATCACAACTAAGAAAATTTTGAGCAACTAAGGAGAAAAGTGTCGATTTTACTTACTGGTTTTGCAGTCACTTGAAAAACCCTAAATTGATCGTCGAACAAGCTCAAAATTTGCAGCACAAACTCCTTGGATGCATTGAATGTATTATCAATTTGCAATTATTCTTTAAACAAAGTTGTTGGAAAATGTGCCTCAACTTGTTGGTTTGAGCCTCTATTAAGGAATTGACGAATTTACTCTCCCTACCGTGAATTCATTCCTTTATCTTTGTTGGCCACACATTGGTCCTTGGCTTCATCAACAGAGCAATCGCATATCGGTGAGTGACAATGTGTTGTCTCACCGATATGTCGATATGTGATAGGCATTGTGTTGGTGAGACTTGGCGTCATCGGTGGAACCCGATCGGTAGTCTCAACGATAGAACAATATGCTTTGTCGGTGTGACTTGAGGTCATCGGTGGAACTTATCACCAGGCTACGTCAATGGACTGATGGCAGATAGAAGTGACTTGGTGGGGACCACAGCATAAGTGTATCAACGAATGGGTATCTTGATCTACGGTTGAGATTTGACTAATCCAATGGTGCTTGTTTTATTCCATGCTCAATTTAGGAGAGTACCGACGAACTCTTGTGAACCAAGTGGAATTATCTGAGTGTTTGACACTTGGCAACATGTGAGGTAAGTAGGCTTCAAACATGTGTCGTTGTTTCATAGAAGCTTGTTGGGAATATTGTAGATGCCATTTTGATTCCCTAAAAGTGCACAAGATGTGTACACATGTCTTGGTGGACTCTGGCAGTCTGGCGATCGGATGATTATCGCCATACCACGGTAGCACAGTAGGAGAAGCTCGGGGCACTGTTGACTGTTTCGATAGTCAAAGTGATGGATGAATGGCATGATGACATGTGGCACAATTTCTTCATTGATTTTACATCACTATTATAAATCAATTGTTATTAGTCGAATGCTTAAATCTGTGAAAGCAATATGTGCATTAATTGCAAATTTTGATTTGACGGTTGATAGAATCTGATTATGGAAAACAAAAGTAAATGCTTGGATGGCCTGATGCGTGATTGCAGGGTGGTTGGTCGGTCAGAGATCAGATTTGCATGTCAAATAGAGGTGTATAATTAAGACACCCGATTGGTTGGTAAGAAATTAATGTGATGTAAGACTTGTAATAGTCAAATACATAGGCATAGTCACTAAGGTGACGATGAGGGCCAGAGATTCATTGTATGCGGTAATAGCATTGGAATAGTGAGGGGGTTCGAATTGAAGTCTGTTGTTGTGAGCTAACTATCAGAGAGTGAAGTCTGTGACTTTATATGTAATCTGTTTAATGTAATACATAGTGATTTTTCTTGGTGTGGTCGGTTTTTCTCCCATAAGGGTTTTCCCATGTATATCTGGTGTTATCTTTGTGTATGTTTTATTTATCCTGCTCTTATCTTACTATGTATGTGCATCTCAAACATAAGAAAGTTTTAAATAAAGGTTTTTTGCACTTCTCCTCTATGGTTTTAGTGTTAGGAAAGTGTATTTCACACCTCTTCTTTTCCTTTCAAGTGGTATCAGAGCTTGGCCAGTTATGTTATTCTTGTCAGTAGGGTTGGTTTTGTGCTAATATTGTTCTAGTGGGAGTCTTGCAAAGTTAGAACCTAGTTCTGTTTGAGATGGCGAGTACATCAGGTAGAGTAGAAATTGAAAAATTCAATGGTGGCAACTTTGAGTTGTGGAAACTCAAAATGGAAGACTTGCTTGTGGATAGAGACCTCTGGATTGTTGTGTCTGGAACTATGCCACAAGGTATGAAACAAGAAGATTGGGACCTTGCAGATAGAAAAGTGAGAGGTCTGATAAGACTTAGTCTAGCTGATTCTGTACTTCTAAACGTCCATGAGGAGATGACTGCAGCTTCATTATGGAAGAAGCTTGGTGATATTTATCAAGGAAAGTCTCTGGTAAATAAGTTATTCCTGAGGAAGAAGTTGTGCTCTTTGAAGATGGAAGAAGGTGCATCTGTTGCAGACCATCTAAACTCATTTAATATGAGTGTTGCTCAATTGGCGTCTGTGGGTGTGAAGATAGAGGAGGAGGATCATTGCATGCTCCTGTTATGTTCATTACCTAACACTTGGGGTCATCTTGTAACGGCTATTAGAAGTATGACCACTACTTTCAAGATGGAAGATGTGGTTGCTTTGCTGTTATTAGAAGAGATGTGAAGGAAGTTTTCAGAGATGGCCAAAGAGGCCCTTGTTGTTCAAGGTAGATCGAAGGAGAAAGGCAAGAACGACAAGAAGTCTAAATCCAAATATGAAGGGAGATCAAAGTCTCTTGGTAAAAAGTCCAAGGTGAAATGCTAGAATTGTGGGCAGCCTGGCCATATCCAAAAGGATTTTAAGAAGAAGAAGAAGAAGAATAACTCTTTGGACAATGACTCTTCTCAGAGTGATGTAGATGTCTTCATTGCAGCCTTGGCGACTTAGGCATCAGATGATGTCTGGCTAGTTGACTCAGGTGCATCTTTCCACATGACGTCTCATAGAGAGTGGTTCACTAAGTATGAAAAATATGATGGTGGAAAGGTGTATTTGGCAAGTGATTCAACACTAGAGATTGTTGGCCATGGAAGAGTCAAAATACAATTCCCTGATGGAAGAATTAAAGGGATTGGTGATGTACTACACATACCAGGTTTGGCTCATAACTTACTTTTTGTCAGTAAGCTTAATGATGCTGGTGTGAAAGTTTCTTTCTCGAGTAAAGGATTTAAGATGGGTAGAGGCGCTATGGTGTTGGCTAAGGGTGTTCAATGTAACAACGTCTCTAAAAAGTCAAGCAAAGTTGCTCCTGTAGAGAAGGATGATGAAACTCCTTTGGGTGTAAATGCCCTGGAGGTGAAACTCCCAACTGAGAAAACCATGCTATGGCATCATAGACTCGGTCACATAGGTGAGAAAGGTCTAAAAACCTTGAAAAATAAAAATCTTGTTGAAGGGCTTGATGATTGTAACCTTGAGTTCATTTTTTGCGAAAATTGTATTTATGGAAAGGAACTCCGTGTTTCATTTTATTCAAGTCCTCATAAATCTTCTGGTGTGCTAGATTATGTTCATTCTGATGTTTTTGGTCCAGTGAATTTTCCTTTGTTATCGAAGTCTAGATATTGTGTTTCTTTTATTAATGATTATTCAAGAAGGGAATTTATATACTTTCTTAAGAGTAAATCAGAAGTGTTCAATTGTTTTACAGAATTTAAAACTTTGGTAGAGAATTAGGCTGGAAGGAAAATTAAATGTCCAAGGACAAATAATGGTGGTGAGTTTTGTTCTACAGAATTTGAAATGTACTATAAAGACCATGGGATTAAAAGGCATAAAACTACACCTTATACTCCATAACAAAATGGAGTTCCTAAAAGGTTGAACATAATGTTAATGGAGAGAGCAAGAAGTATGTTGAGCAGTGTTGGTCTAGAGCAGAAGTTCTGGGCTAAGGCTATGGCTACAACATGTTGTTACCTAGTAAATCATTCACCTTGTTCTTCTCTTGTTGAAAAAACACCTTTGGAAGCGTGGTCTAGTAAGAAGCCCTCTCTAAGACATATTCGTGTTTTTGGCTGTGAGGCATATGCATATGTGCCAAATGAGAAAATATCAAAGTTGGAGAACAAGGTTGTTAAATGTATCTTCATCGGCTATGGTGTTGGTGTGAAGGGATGCAAGCTTTGGAATCCTAATACTGAGAAGGTTTTGTACAACAGAAGTGTAATATTTCATGAGTTGAAACCTTCAATAGTTGATCCATAGTTAGAGACAAATCAAAGAGAAAAGAAGAATGATGTAATTGAAATTCCTCAGACTCTAGAAAAAGAGGAACTACATGGTGTGCCTAAAACTGAGGAGAGTTCAAGCAACTTCGAAAGTTCTGAAGATGAAGAACCACAACCTCGGCCAGTGAGAAGGTCTACATGTGAAAAATGACAACATGATAGGTATGGTTTCTCTATGTTAGATTCGAATTGTGCCTATGCTTTGATTACAAGCACTAATGAGCCTAGGACTGTAAAAGAGTAAATTAACATGTCTAATTCAAATTCTTGGTTGGAAGCCATGAATGAAGAAATGGAATCATTGAAGAAAAATGAAACCTAGGATTTGGTACCTTTGCCTAAAGGGTGAAAGCCTATTGGTTGTAAATGGGTATTTAAGAAGAAGACTAGTCTAGATGGGAGTGTTGAAAATTATAAAGCGAGGTTGGTTGCAAAGGGGTATTCCTAGGTAGAGGGAATTGATTATGGAGAAATATTTTCCCTTGTAGCAAAGCTGACATCTATCATATTTATTTTGTCACTAGCAACCATGTATGACTTAGAGATCGAGCAGATGGATGTGAAGATAGCATTTCTCCATGGAGAGTTGGAAGAAGAAATTTACATGTCTCAACCTGAGCACTTCATTGAAAAAGGTAAACAAAGTCCAGTCTACAAATTAAAGAAATCTGTGTATGGTTTGAAGCAGTCTCCTAGAATGTGGTACTAGAAATTTGACACTTTTGTGTTGTCTATGGGATTTGTGAGATCAAAATTTGATCATTGTGTATATTATAAATATGAAAATGATCGTGTGCTTATTATTACCCTGTATGTGGATGATATGTTGTTCATAGGAAATAGTAAGACTATGATTTCTGATCTTAAATCTCAGTTGTCTGCAAAGTTCAAAATGAAAGATTTGGGTGCAGCCAGGTATATTCTAGGGATGGAAATAACTAGGGACAAAACGAGTAGAAAGCTTTGGGTTAGCCAGAGTAAGTATGTTAACACTGTTCTAGAGAGATTTGGTATGAATGATTGCAAGCAACTAGTTGTTCCAGTCTTGCAGGGAACAAAGCTATTTGTTGAAGACTATCTAAAAACTGCTTTTGAGATGGAGGATATGACCAGGGTGCCTTATTAAAGTGTTTTTGGTAGTTTAATGTATGCAATGGTCTGTACAAGGCCATACATTGCCCAAGCAGTGGGAATTCTTAGCCATTTTATGGAAAATCTGGGAAGGACACATTGGGATGTTGTGAAGAGAGTGTTTAGATATTTGAAAGGAACTTCAGAATATGCTTTGTGTTACCATGGCAACTCGGTTGCATCACAGAGAACTCTCAGCATTCGTAGATATATAGATTCTGATAGGGTAGGGGACATTGATAGCATAAGATCCACCAGTGGATACACTTTCATGTTAAATGGTGGTGCAGTTAGTTGGATGAGCAAGTGATAGGTTGTAGTCACTTTGTCCACTACAGAAGTTGAATACATGGCAGCAACGCACGCCTGCAAAGAAGTTGTTTGGCTCAATTGTTTTTGTTCTAATATTGGTTTTAATGCAAGACAGATTACTATTTCTTGTGATAGTCAGAGTGTCATTTGTTTGGCAAAGAATCCAACTTTCCATGCCAGGACGAAACATATCGATGTTCAGTATCACTTTGTTCGATATATGGTGGAGGATGGAAAGGTCTGTTTAGAAAAGGTGGATACTCTGAAGAATGTTGTTGATGCATTGATAAAGCTAGTGAGCACGAACAAGTTCAAATGGTGCACAAGTTCGATGGGCCTTAGGGCCTATGATCATTAGTAAATTTGAAGTCTGGAGGAAGCCAATAAGTCTTCATCAAGTGGGAGCTTGTTGGAAAATATGCCTCAACTTGCTAGCTTGAGCCTCTGTTAAGGACTTGATGAATTTACTCTCTCTACCGCGAAGTCATTCCTTTATCTTTGGCGGCAACACATTGTTCCTTGGCTTCATTGGCAGAACGATTGCATATCGATGAGTGATAATGTGTTGTCTCACCAATATGTCGATATGTGATAGGCGTTGTGTCAGTGAGACTTGGCATCCTCGGTGGAACCTGATCGGTAGTCTCAATGATAGAACGATATGCTCTATTGATGTGACTTGGGGTCATTAGTGGAACTTGTCACTAGGCTAAACTAATGGAGTGATCGTAGATGGAAGTGACTTGGTGGGGACCACAACATAAGTGTACCGAAAAATGGGGATCTTGATCTATGATTGAGATTTGACTAATCCAATGGTGCTCGTTTTATTCTGTGCTCAGTTGAGGAGAGTATCGATGAACTCTTGTGAACCAAGTGAAATTGTCTAAGTGTTTGACATTTGGCAGCATGTGAGGTAAGCAGGCTTCGAACATGTGTCGTTGTTTCAGAGAATCTTGTTGGGAATATTGTAGATTCCCTTTTGATTCCCCAAAAGTGCACAAGATGTGTACGCGTGTCTTGGTGGACTCTGGCAGTCTGGTGATTGGATGGTTATCGCCATACTGTAGTGGTCATTAGGCCATGCTGCGGTAGTACAGTAGGAGAAGCTTAGGGCACTATTGACCATTTTTATAGTCAAAGCGATGGACGAATGGTGTGATGACACATGGTGCGATTTCATTCGTTGATTTTACATCACTATTGTAAATCAACTATTATTGGTCGAATGTTTAAATATGTGAAAGCAATATGTGCATGAACTGTAAAGTTTGATTCGACAGTTGATAGAATCCGATTATGGAAAATAGAAGTAAATGTTTGGATGGCCTGATGTGTGATTGTAGGGTGGTTGGTTGGTCAAAGATTAGATTTGTGTGTCAGATAGAGGTGTATAATTAAGACACCCAATTGGTTGGTAAGAAATGAATGTGATGTAAGACTTGTAATAGTCGAATACATAGGCATAGTCACTAAGGTGATGGTGAGGGCTAGATATTCATTGTATGTGGTAATAGCATTGGAATAGTGAGGGGGTTCGAACTGAAGTCTGTTGTTGTGAGCTAACTATCAGAGAGTGAGGTATGCGACTTTATATGTAATTTGTTTACTATAATACTATAACTATGGAAATTTTCCTAGGGTTAGAAAATCAAATTCAAAACATGAAAACCCAAAGTGATAATGAAGTGCAAAGGAATAAAATGAAAACAAATGAAATAATCTCACCAAAATGTCTTCATCCTCCATGGCCGACCTCCAAAACCTTCTCAACTTGCTGAAAATATGATGTTGCCCTCAGATTTAAGATGAGCAAACTAATGACAATGACAAGCCCTAAGCAAATGTTGAAGGATTTGAGTATAAAATTGTAAGAATGCAAAGGAGAAGAAGTTGATAAAATTAAGAGACTAAGAGATATATCCCAAGATGAAGACAAAATTGGCATTTTATAGAAAATGCAATTTTGTATGGATAGATGAGATTAAAGATTGATAAGTGCCCTAGAATCTGTGGTCGAGATTCAAAATAACAACCCACAGTTAGGGTTAGGGCAACACTAGGTCAGATTTGAAATGAATGGACAAGATTGATTTTTAGAAAATCAAATCAAGGGTTGATAATGCATGTGACAAGAAGATATTGGGCACATAAAACGAAGTTGTTGGAGAATCAAATAAGAATTTAAAATTATTTGATTCAAGAAGTGATGTTGACCTTTTGAATTAAAAATTAATTTAATTCAAAAGTGGTGGGGTCATGTGACAATAAATAATTAATTTGAATTATTTACTAAAAAGAGGGAAATTAGAAAGTCAAACTATTTTAAATAAATAATTTTATTTAAAATGAGGGAAATGTGAAGGTGGCAATAATTAAATAAGTTAAAGAATTTATTTAATTATAAGACTTTTTAAGAATTAGTGACATATTAAATAAATAAATAAATTTATTTATTTAATAATCAGGAAGACATAATGGACAAAAATAACTAAATAAATTAAGAAATTTATTTAATTATAGGAAGACATTAGACAATTAGTGATGCATTAAATAAATAAAATTTATTTTTTTAATAATGAAGAAGAATAAAGAGGACATGAATTAATTAGATAATTATGAATTATTTAATTAATAGCCAAAAGTGAATCAAGGACATAATTAAAATGTCTTAATTATGCTAGGAAGAAAAAGACTAAAAATAGAGCTTGTAGGTCATTTTTATGTGTCTACAAATACAAAGTGATTTTGCTTGGTGTGGTGGGTTTTTCTCCCGTAAGGGTTTTCCCACGTATATCTGGTGTTATCTCTGTGTGTGTTTTATTTATGTTGCTCTTATCTTACTGTGTAGGTGCATCTCAAATGTAAGAAAGTTTTAAATAAAGGTTTTTTCCACTTCTCCTCTATGGTTTTAGCATTAGGAAAGCGTATTCCGCACCTCTGCTTTTCCTTTCACAAGTTTTATGGCTTTAAAGCTCTCCAATTCATTAGCTTTGTGTCTTATCTGCCATTATGGTTCACTCACATGAACTAGAATGACTCATTTGCCTTCAATACCAACTTTGAATGCCGATTGTTGATCGCACAGTGAGATGGACCGACGAACGATCCAAATGGAGTGAAAGATGTTTGAAAAATCTGACTATAGATCTCCATTGTCATTGACCAATCAAAAATAGGCCATGTGGACCCTGCCTCCAAGTCACCCATGGGCTCCACCTTCTTTATGAGCATTGGGAGAATCCATGTGTTAGCTTTCCCGCTTCCCCGCTTCCCCATTTGTATTAACCCTTGTGCAACTTTGAGAAATGGGGAGGTAGAAAATGGCTCATATTAGATCTAAAACCTTCAATATGTGCATGATTTACCCTTCTAAGCCTCTGCCTTAGTGCATAACATCTGAATGTGATGAGCAATCCAGATTAAAAGATCTTGCTTACCTTTAAAACATGTGCATAAAAGGTCCATTTAGTAGTGTGATTTTTAATTCCTTCAACCCTTAACCAAAATATTTTATTAATATTTCCCCCTCAATAATGTTCCTTTGATAGTTCTGATTTCTCCGCGTGGCATCTCCCTGCTTCCCCATTTAGGGACGCAAGATGAAGGTGGGTCTCCCACAGGTTGGGGAGGGACAACCAAGATTAATGCATACATTCTCATCTCCACCGCCGATTTATTCAAAGCCTACTAACCACTGCCTATAACAATGATGGGCCCTGCTAGTGAAGTGGACATGCGACACCTACCCACCAGCCCATGTGAATATTTTAATAGAAAATAAAACCTGATGGGTGTGTGGGGAGAGGTCAAGATGAAGTCTTCAAGATCCGATGACCTGCATAAAATGATGATATCTGCACATGCATAATTGTTAGCACTTAAAGGGGGTTGAATAGGTAAATGAATGATGGGGACATAAAACCTAAGTCCAAAACATTTAGACTAATGATGAAAAATTAAAACCCCATACTCAGGATATTTTTCAAACATTAAAAGAACTGGCAACCCATACTAAGTAATGAAATGATTAAAATAATTCAATGGGTAGTGATCGAGAACATTAAGATTGAGGGGTTGGTAAATGAATGGATGCTAAGGCATAGGTTATGACTTAAGTGATTTTGAATGGGCAACACCAAGTCAACAATGAATTAGAACGCCCTGCAAAGAGGATAAAATGCTTAGGATTTTCATAAAGAGTTTAAGAGACACAAAAACCCTAAATCATGAAAATGACCAAGACCCTAAGCCCTAAAACTAATTCCAAACTAGGAAAACATCCATGTTTTGCAAAATTTATTATTGGAGAAAAAAAATATTTAGGGGTTCACCCACATCATAGAGATGCATAATGATCACTTTATGGGACCCAATAGGCTGACGATGAAGCTTGATGATGTGTGAGGACATGTGGTAGCATATGATTGATTGATATGTCATGTCACATAGGTGTTGTTTGTTGCACAATGATAACAAGGATGATATGTGGCTAGTGGGGACCACCCATGAGATAGATCCAAAATGAAGTAGACCAAAGAGACTTCACCATTTCAGAGAGAGTTTCTTTGGTGTCCCTTTGGCATGGTGATGGAAGATTAACGAAAATGTAGTGGCACCCAATAGAATTGGGATAGTGATGGAAGGTGATGTGTGCAAATAGGTGGTTGCTAGTGATTGCTCAACATACCAATTCACATCCTTGTTGTGAATTGTGTGGTAGTGACATGGATGAAAAATGGTGTGTGGTTTTGGGGAGAAAGGAAGATATCGATGAGACCCTAAAGTGTCTTAGCCCGGTATGATGAAGTATCTTTGGTGATGTAAAGCAACAATCATGAGATGGAGATCAATGATGCAATTTTAAAGAGGTTTGATCTAACAGTGATTTTTCAAATATGTTGAGATGAATGTAGGCCTATGGATCATGGCACGAAGTGATGAGATCGATGGCCCATATTTTAATATAAAAAATTACAATGGTCAGGTTTGTGTGAATGAGGGTTTTGTCTAGTAATTGACACAAAGAACAAATTTAATTCATTCAACTGCACCAGTGACAATCTAATTGGAGATTTAATTAGCAAGATGGTGGCACATATTGAAGAGGTGATTGAGATCAAGATCATATCACATAGTCAAAGGAATGTATTTAATGCATTTGGGTTTAGGGTATTGGTGACCACCATGATATCCAATGAATCAGATGTGAAACTGATGGTGGAATTTTGCTCAAGGTACAAGTCCAACATGTTGGAGAAGCTTGTAGATGAAGGAAAACCTAACATGTAGTTTGAGATGATCTGGACAGTGGTGCACATCTTGAGGCATTGCTTGTAGGTCGGTCAAGTTAAGAAAAAGAGGAAGACAATTAGGTATTGTCAAAGCAATGGTGTCTTCATGTGAATGAGAGTGAGAGTAGTGCAACATACAAAGAATGCACATATAAGAAGAGTCCTAGACTATAATACAAAATATCCTCTAGGTTTTTGCATTCAAGGTGGAGAGAGAGTGTAGTGTAGAAATATAGAACAGTGAGTGTTCTATGTATAGAGAAGAGTGTAAAGAAAAAAGAGAAGAGAAGTGTAGAGGTGTGTGTTGTTGAGATTGCAACATCAGCAACAGAGTGCGAGTTGTAGAAAGTGCAACAATTTACTAAATGTATTGATGCATCATCAGGTTATGTAGAACCAACTTTATGCATATAAGAGATTTTAATATTGTAGAAGTTGTTGCCTCATTTGTACTGAGTTGGTGCTTAGAGTAGGGGATTGGAGTCTCCTTGGAGTTGGTGATCCTAAATCAAGGAGTTGGTGCTTCCTTGGGCTGATGTCCTAAAACCTTGTAACATAAGGATTATTTGTGATGCTAGATTTGAGAAATAGACTCAAGCAAAATTTATCACCGTGGTTTTTCCCATCTTGGGTTTTCCATGTATATTTGGTGTTGTGGTATTTTGTGTGAATGTGTGTTTATCTATTTGCATGTTTAGTTAATATGAAGATTAAGGGATTAATGCATTAATCTGCATAAAGTTTTTAAGGGCTAAATTTTAAGATCTACTGATCCACCCCTCCTCTTAGTAGATTGTTGTGTTCCAATAATTGGTATTTGAGCCCTAGGTTCCCTAGGAGAAGCTTAATCAACTTGGGTAGATCTTGGATAAGTGAACACAAATATGGGTTATCAAGAAGACTTATCTACACATGGTGAATCTCTCTTTGATTGATCACACTATAAGTGTTGGAGTAGAAAAATGAAAACACATCTAGAATTTCTAGGGTTTGATGTGTGGATGTCAATTGAAAAGGAATATAAATCTCCTACTACTCTTCCCATTGATACTGCTAGAAGGAAAGATTTTGAAGATAATGCTAAGGCAATGTTTGCAATCTTGAGTAGATTGCCAAGATCCATGGTTTCCAAAGTTATACACTATCAAACTACACATGATACATGGAATGAGTTAAATAAGATGTACAAAGAGGATGATAGAAAAGTGCAAGACAAGATTCAGACACATGGCGGTGAATCTAAAATTCTAAAGATAATTGAAGATAAGAAGAGTGAAGACACATCCATGAGAGATGTTGCAGATAGAAGGGGGGTGGAAGAAGCATCTACATCTAGATCTGAGAATGTTGATGAAGAGGAAGTTGATTTCATCAGAAGAATAAGGAGATGCTCCAAAAAATGTAGAGGTAAAACTACCTATCTTGCTTCTAAAAGAATTTATAATGAAAATCATATTTGTAAGCAAGAAAATCATAGTAAGTAGAAGAATAAGAAGAATCTGCACACAAGATGAGAAAGTGGGTCATCTAATGTAAATGGAAAATCAAATGATGAATATGAAAGTGTATGTGAAATTGACCCATTCATGGACCTTAGAATGACCTCTAATGAAGAGGCTGAGAGGTATAATATAGAAGAAGAAGCTAAAACCTCCAGTGAAGAAGAGGAAGAAGTGGACCTAGAAGGAAAAATCATCCATGCTCTGGATGAGATTAAAAGGTTGAGGAAAGAAAATGAAGAAAAAAAATTGCATGTAGAAAAAGAGATTGAGAAGCTAAACAAGAGTCTTGAAGAATCTGATTAGATGGTGATCAGCTTGAAGACACAAGTGGAAAAGGCTAAAGAGAAGATTGATAAAGGCCTTAAGTTGAAGGGTGGCTCTGAGATATTAGATGAACTAGTTAAATCTCAAAAAGGAATCAAAATCCAAAGAAAAGGTTGGCCTTGGTTTTTGAGAAAGGAAAGACTTCCTCTATCAATGGTTCTGCAAAGTTATATGATAGATTTAGAGTAGAATAAATTTGTTGTAGAAAGGAAGATAAATCCCGCACAAGTTGTTCCAAGGTGAATGCCTCTGGAAATGAAAGAACAAGAAAAGACACTGCTGAGGTGAAGAAAGAAGAAGAGGAAAAGAAGCTTGCTATTGACAAGAAGAAAGTTGAAGAATGAAAGAGACCTGCTACAAAAAGAAAAAAGAATGATCATTTTGTTTTTGATTATTAGAAGAAGAAGCCCATAACAGATAAGAAGGTTAAAAAATTAGACCTTGAACAACTGAAGAAGATGCAACATACAAAGGGAGCTAATGCAAATGGATCCATAGGGATGAGATATGTCAAGAATCCAAATCAAAGAACACCAACTCATCCTACATAGATAAAAGCTATGACTAGGTACTCATCATTCTTCTACAATTATTGCCATTCATGTAATCAGTTTGGTCATAGGGCTTGTGAATGTAGGACTATACCTAGAAGGAGCACAAAATATGTAAATAGAATTTCATTTTCTCCTATAATGAGTATGAATGTAATGCGTTACAAATGTAACAATTTTGGTCACATAACAAATAATTATAGATTAAATTATATAAGACCTATAGCACAAAACAAAGGAAAGAGGAATATGTCCCCCAAAGTGAACAATGGTTTGCATATTCTTGAAAAGAAGGTTGAGAAGAAAGAGAAGAAGCTCAAAAAGGTCTAGAGAGTGAAGGGTTGGCAAGAGGAAGAACCAAATGTGGTTGCTTCTTCCTTACACCACTAATTTGTAGTGATAGGGCATGAGTCTAGGGGGAGTTTAATTGACATCTTATTCATCCCTAGAAATGAAAAAGAGATCAAGTCAGGTAAAATAAATTTTACAAATTTCTAACAACTTGATGGTCGCAAATTTATTGTTACATTCTTTCTCTTTGAAATGCTTGTCAAAGGGGAAGAATATTTGTTGTTGTGGGAGAGAAGTTGTGCAAATTATCTGCTAAGAGAAATGCTCCTTGACTATAAGGAGAAGAGATATTTCTCAAGGGGAGTTGTTTTGTAAATACACTCAAAATTTATTTTGTTATTATTGGTATAGAGTGGTTCCAATGGGTTTTAGAGCATTGTGAAATGGTTCAGAATAGTCTAGTTGGTATAGAGCCCAAAGTAAAGAAAATTCTTAAGTATATAGAAAGAGATAACGGACCAAGTTCTAAGGGGGAGCTTCTATTAGTATCAAATCGGTGTTATACTTGATACATTATAATCTAGCTTATCAATTGGTACAAAGCATAATTTAGAACATCTACAATTGATATTAGACTTGGTTAGTTCAGAGCATGTAATGACACTTCAACTGGCATCAAATAGTGTTAATTAGTATAGAGAAGTTGGAGCATATGGTCTTGCCATTACGATTAAGGGTTGAGAGTAGAAATTGATATAAGAGCATAAATGGTATTAAATTGGTATTAGTCAAAGGGGGGGAAAATTCCCTTTGCCATTACTAGGGAGAAGTAAAGGCTATAGCAACATGGTGACTTAAAACAATACATTCAGGTGTGTGACCCTTTTCCATTATGTCAAAGGGGGAGAAAGTTGTACAAATGCTCAAGAAAGTGAGCATGGGAGAATTGTAGGAAAATGCTCATAAGGATTAGCAAAGGAGAATTGACCTCAGATGTTATCCACCATTGGTATCAGACCATTGGTGGTTTGAGCATTTAGTTTTGTCATCAATGACAAAGGGAGAGATTTTGGGCATATAGTTTTCATTTATGTCAAAAGGAGATTAGTGGTGAAAATGAACTAATCCCATAAAGGAGGATGTTGGCATAAATGTCAAAGAAGAGATTAGAAGTAAGAGGAAGTGATCCTTTGAAGGGACATTGTTGGCATGATGGTAGATTAGTTATGTACTTAGAGGTGTTACTGAATGACAATGGTTCAGAGGATTATTGTGAGAACAGTGGACTTGGTTCTAGAAGAGGTGGTGAAAAGTGATTAAAATAGAAGCATGTACCTGAAGATGTTACAAAGTTGCTCAGATGGGTGCAATATTATTATACAATGTTGACATATTGTTACAGAGGATTCTTCTAGATAACATAGGAGAAAATAGGAAGCAAAATCAATATGGGTTTTTCAAGAGAATTTCATATATGTATGTTACAGGTCCAAAGGATACATGGTGTACTCAAAAGGATTTATTTGTGCCCTCGATCAATTTTAAGGTTTATTAGTTAAACCTTAGGTGTTTACAATCTTGGTGCTCAAGTAGAATTTCTAATTTTAAGTTGATTGTGTATCGACAGTAAACGGTCACATAAGTTATGACTTATGTCTTTGAAGCCATGTGGGGAATCGACCCCTTCACCTAGTAATTACCAGTTTGACAAAAAATCAGAAATTGTAATGTTTCCTATATCGTAATTGATATATTTGTTCATATTAGGGAGAAGACTGCATTTCAATAAGCATTACATCGAAGTCCCTTCAATGTATTGAAGTCTCTTCTATGCAGATTGGTGGAGTCTATGTGTTTGATCGGGGTGACTTCGCTAGTTTGAGTATAGATGGTTTAATTTCCCCTTGATTTAGCGATGGAGAGAGACAATTCCATGTCGAAGTGATAATGAAATTTCAAAGAGATTGTCTTTAGAGTCCCCTTGATATAGTGTTGATAGTGCAATCAAAGGTGGGACTCAAATAACGTTGCAAGCATATCAGTGAGACCTTCACATCTCGAAGAGAGTTGTTTTGGTGTCCTCTCGATACTCCAATGGTAGGTCCAATGATGACGTATGACATGGACAAAAAATGTGACGAGTAGTACGATGATGATGTGGCTTTGATGAATAGGTAGGGGAAGCTCGCCATCCCATCATACAAAAGAGTTGACCTAGGTTGACCCCACGGGCTAGCAGGAATGTGACACATGGCAAGGTTAGATGACTATTGGTAATGATGTGGTAGACACATGGTGATTACAATCAAGTAAGCTTATGACATGCGACAAAAGGTGTCAGTGGATGGTGATGTTGGAGTAAGGTGACACATGGTGACATGTAGGACCATTTGGTCATTGTTGTATGGTGTATCGATGAGACTACTTCATTTTAAAGTGAGTCAGTTTCGAGTCCCTCCGACAAGCCAATAGTGTGGGACCCTACTAAGAGGTGATGAATAGGAGAAGGTGTGACATGGCTGAAAGGTGGCAACAATTGATTGAATTGACCAGGGTGAAGCTGTAGAAGAAGGTGCATATGCAAAGCCATTTAATCAAAGAGACTAGTGATGTTCAAGGAGACCTTATGTCTGCTCCCTTCACCATCCTGATGGGACCCTGTCAGAGTGAAAGGTGAATTTTAGTGGGAGCTACTTGGATGTCCCTTCATCATAAAGATACATAACGATCACTTGGTGGCACCCCATAGGTTGACGATGAAGCTTGATGATGTGTGAGGACATGTGGTGGAATATGATTGATCGATATGTCATGTCACATAGGTGTTGTTTTCTAAACAATGCTGACAAGGATGATATGTGGCTAGTGGGATCCACTCATGAGATAGAGCCAGAATGAAGTAGATTGAAGAGACCTCACCATTTCAGAGAGAGTTTCTTTGGTGTCCCTTCGTCATAGTGATGGAAGATTAATGAAGACCTAGTGGGACCCGATATAATTGTGATAGTGATGGAAGGTGACATGTGTAGAGAGGTGGCTGCTAGTAATTTCTCAACAAACCAATTCACATCTTTGTTGTGAATTGTGCGGCAATGACATGAATGAAAAATGGCGAGTGGTTTCAAGGAGAAAGGAATATATCGATGAGACTGTAAAGTTTCTTAGCCCAATATGATGAAGTATCTTTGGTGATGTAAAGCAACAGTCATGAGATGGAGATCGACGATGCCAGTTTAAAGAGTATTAATCCGACGATGGTGTTTTAAAGATGCCAAGATGAATGTAGACCCATGGATCATGGTGCAAAGTGATGAGATCAACGACCCAGATTTTAATATGAAAAACTACAATGATCAAGTCCGCGTGAACGAGTGTTTTGTCTGGTAATCGACATAGTGAAAAAATTTAATTTGTTTAATTACACCAATGATAATCTGATTGGAGATTTAACCCATAAGATGGCAGTATAGATTGCAAAGGTGATTGAGATTAGGATTGGATCACATAGTCAAAGGAATGCATTTAATGCATTTAGGTTTAGGATTTTGGTGATCGCCATGATATCTATTGAATCAGATGTGAAACTAATGATGGAATTTGGCTCAAGGTACAAAGAGATTTTTGGAGAAGCTTGTAGACGAAGGAAATCTTAATAGGTAGTTTTAGATGATCTAGACGATGGTGCACATCTTGAGGTATTGATTGTAGGTTAGAAAAGTTAAGCAAAAGAAGACAATCAGGTATTGTCAAAGCAGTGGTGTCTACATGTGAACGAGAGTGAGAGTAGTGTAGCAGACAAAGAATGCACATGTAAAGAAGAGTCCTATACTGTAATACAAAATATCGTCTAGGTGTTTGCATTCAAGGTGGAGAGAGTGTGTAGTGAAGCAATATAGAATAGTGAGTGTTCTATGTGTAGAGGAGAGTGCAAAGAAAAAAGAGAAGAGAAATGCAAAGGTGTGTGTTGCTGAGATTATAACATCAATGACAAAGTGTGAGTTGCAAAAAATACAACAATGTACTGAATGTATTGATGCATCATCAGGTTATGCAGAACCAACTTTATGCATATATGAGATTTAATGTTGTAGAGGTTGTTGAGTCATTTGTACTGAGTTGGTGCTCATAGTAGGGGATTGGAGTCTCCTTGAAGTTGGTGCTCCTAAATCAGGGAGTTGGTGCTTCCTTGGGTTGATGCCCTAAAACCTTGTAACAAAAGGATTATTTTTGATGTTGGATTTGAGTAGTAGACTCAAGCAGCATTTGTCACCATGGTTTTTCCCATCTTGGGTTTTTGATGTATATTTGGTGTTATGGTCTTTTGTGTGAATGTGTGTTTATCTATCTACATGTTTAGTTAATTTGCACATTAAGGGATTAATGAATTAATCCGCATAAAGGTTTTAAGGTATAAAGTTTAAGATCTACTAATTCACTCCCTCCCCCTCACAGTAGATTGTTGTGTTCCAACATTATAGATCCCAAAGTGCAAGAAGAAATAATTGATTGATTTCAATCATTCGTTGGCCAATCCCTTCAAGTTGTTGAGCATTGGAATTGGAAATTTCATAGGTTTCTTTGAAGATCATCTTTCTTCTTAAAAAACAACCAGCACATAATACAAATCAAACCCTTGAGATTGGTACCCTAGAGGATTGAGGATGGACCTAATTGTGCCCCTTTTTTATAGTAGATCTATCGTTGATAATTCAGTTATTATATGATGGTCCGGAGTTGTGTGGGACATGTGACATGATAATTATTATATGATTATCTCTAGTTGTGTGAGACATATTGATGTTATATTATTATTTATTCATGAGCTCTATGTGGTTTGAGACCACCTTATCCCCTCCTCCCCATTAGGTAGACTGAATTAAAGTCGCAAAATGATCGTATTGTGAAGATTTATGTTGATTTGGATTTGTATTTGTGATTTTTAATATGATTTTATTTGATTGATGAAGCCAACAATTTTGGAATTCTTTAAGTTATTGATTCAATACATTATGAAATTACCCCTTTTTGTCTCAGGAGCTAGTTATTGAGACCTTTTATTTCGAATTTTTTATTTTTTATTTGTGGCCACCATTAAGAATTTTATCTTTCTTTGTAAATTTTGAATTGTTGTTTTATTTGAAATTTGGAATTTCTTGTTTTGAGGCTCTACCAATTTTATGTTGTTATTGACATGTGTAGTAATGTGGGATATGTTAGACTTTCATACTCTTGTGGGATCACTGATAGATTGTATAGGGGGATTAGATGGCTTGTGGATTTATTATGAAGGGGTAAATGAGACTGGTATGGGACGGATACTATCCATTTCCCCTTGATCCATAAGATATTTCTATAAGGGGTTCCTTGGGGAGGACTTGATGGTAATTATTTATATGATATACATTATCAAGGAGAATTTTGGGCACTAGGAATCCTCATCCCTTCTATGTGAGCCTTGTGTTGTGAGTCAAGTGAGTCCTTTTTATGAAAATTTATGTGTGGTTATATGTTTTTTGGTTATACAAATGAGAAAACAAGAGTAAGAGAATAATGGTTAAAAGGGGAAGTTTAAATGTTTGCTTAAACATTATGGGTGTGATATTTTGATGACATGATGCACAATAGATGACTTATTGTTAAGGATAAATTCTATTTGAGACAATTTTGATATTTATTGGTGTTTCATTTATTGGAGAATTTTCAGTAACAACATAATGATTGTGTAATGAAAACTATTGTGAGTGTGTGATGTAAATATTTGTGAATATATTTGGATCTCGATAACCTTGTTCTAGGTATGAGTGTGATGGCTAAAAAGTTAAAATTCTTCATAAAAGTGCATTTTGATAGAAGTTTGAACTTTATTAGGGATAGTTGTTAAAGGAATTGTATTCAAAGATAAGGGTGTTGATGTGATTTTATTACATTTATGTGAATTGTTAGAAACAAATGAGAGTGTTATCATAAGAATGCTACAAATTGGTGCTACCCTCTTATGGTAAAATTTGGTGGACCAAGATTGGTATGACCCTTTTTTGGGATGTATAGTAACTCATATGATGTAGAAGGCTCCCTAGCATATATTTATTATTTAATGATGGATTTGCACGTACATAATAAAGAAAAATTATTAGTTTGTCATAGCTTCAGTATATCCATATCTAGTGGGGGTTTATGTTACTTGATCCCTACTAACTTCTAGGAGGAAGTTTGTTCTAAAGGGAGGGGAATGTAAGGCCCTGCCCTCTTATTCTATATTAGTAGGTACCTTACTTGTATCATGGGTAGATTTATTTAGTGATAATTAAATTGATGTATATAGATAGGAAATTAAAGAAATTATATAATAGAAGATAATAGTAGAGCAAAGACTAGTAAACAAATGTATGATTGAAGAAAATGTAGGGAAAATGTTTAAAAGATATATTAATACTCCTGGTAAGTAATAAACAGAGAATTTTCCATCAGTCCCACATGGGAGTGTTGTAATGTTCATAAAATAACACGTTGCTTATGTTGAAGGAAAGAATATCACTTAATATGGAGAGTAAAATGGAAAAGCAATGTTCTTGTTAGGGAAGGTCCAAGAACTCTCATTTTCAATGGTAGGGTAAGTATATAAACATTTTTGGCATCTGTATTTATGGATACGTTGGTTTAACTTTCTTTTTTAGTAATTTTTTTGGTAGCTCTTTTTTTCTTAATTTGCTTTGTTGAATATATATAACATTTTTATGTAAATTTGGAAGAGGTATTATTTAGATCTTCTATATGTTTGTGATTATTAATTGTATATTTTAACGAGTTAAAATTAAATCATTTCATAATATTTAGCAATGTTATCAATAGATGATAGACATATGTTTATAGTTTTATCAACTAACTTATAATAAAGTGCAATATTTGATTGATAAAAATGAAAATATTTTTATTGGTTTATCTTATGATTAAAATGAATATTATCGTATTCACATGATATAATAAACTTATAAATTTAATATTGGTATACTAAACTACTTAAACATAGTTGCAATAGTATATAATTCTCAAATCACATATAAAGGCTAACACAAATGTAATAACTATAAATGGATATGATATATATAACCATCAATTCGCTCTCATGTAGCCTTAGTTTCATGTTCAATTCACGTTGTAAATAGTTACAAGGTTCAATTTATAGTTAGTACATTCTAAGTTCTACATTTGCATGATGGATTCATCCTACAATTACAAATACAAAACCCAAATTGTACGTATGGAGAGTATGTTGGTTTTTCTATAATAGAGATATTAACTACATTGTTCATTTTAAGGTGTCTTTTCTCATGTATATATTATAAATGATAAATATATCAACTACGATAACACTAATGATTAAGAATTACAATTTTATTTTTTAAGTTCTTGTTAGAACTCTTCTTGATATCTATATAAGCAATATAGAGCCTTGGTAATTGAATCTAATTTACTTAAGTGTATAAATTATAATAAAAATTGCAAGCATAAAATACTTTTCGTAACATTTGATTTCAAACTTCATTTATCTCTCTATTTATTAGAATGAATATTTATTCTTTATTCTTTTAAAACTCTAGAATTTTTAGTCCCTGCCTTTTAGGCGGAGACTAATGTTTTCGATAGAGCAAAAATTGCATTAGTTAAAGCATTGGGAATCGTGTGGGTAGTTATGCAGGCCTTAAACCAAAGTCCGTTTGATTTTTACTATTTTCTTGCATGAAAATTGCAGATTCTTTTGGCTTGCTGTTGGCCAGCCGATAATTTTCCGGGGGTTTAGGTTTCTTGAAAAAAATAAAATTATAAAGCCCCTCCAATAAAAACGAAGAGGGGAAAGTATTAAACACCACTTCCTAATGTTTCATCCATTTTTCCCGAGAGGGCACATGGTACTGGAGCTGAATGCGTGGCACTGTAAAAGTGGTTCACGTGCCTTGTCTGTGCTTCCACGTTTTACATTTCATGCATGCTAAATTTTTGTATGTTTGGTAGGATTATTGCAGCGATTCAACCATTCTAATCTCGCACTCGTGGCTTTGACGAAACTTATGCACTGTTTTCACCAGAAGAATTCTCTGGATTTCAAGAAACTGCAATTTGGTTGAATGTACAGGTATATGCTTTGGGTTTCCTTATACCAGTACTGACCAAGTTGTGGATGTTCAAAATTATTGTTTGTCTAGCAACAGGTCCCGCTTAGAAATGAGTGTTAAGCGATGAATGATAAAGCATTGCTATTATTAATATGCAAGCATTTGTCTACTTTCAAATGCATTTTTATTCTTGTTTGTTTTTCACATTAATATCAGTAATCAAATTTTTTCGATGGACACAAATTGAGCATGCCATCGTATATGAAGTCTTTATCAAAACGTATGGCACCGAATTACATCTCTTCAACTGAGGTTGGGTTTCTGAGAGTCATAACACCAAAACAACAACAATTTTGCAGTGGATGGCTTTCTCACAGATTTTCCAGTAACAACATTAGAAGCAATAGGTGCAGCATCTTCATACTTCCAACTTTTACCTAATCCAGGCCTTGAGTTATTTGTGCTTTATTTTAAGGCCTAATTTCTGTGATAGGTTACAAAATTTATCTTTGTAGATATATCTATCTTGGTATTTTAGTGCCCGGACTTAATCAGATTCCTCTTTATTAATGAAATTGCAGCTTGCTATGCTCACAACAATGCCAGTCGTTCTCCCATGGCAGGTACACAGAATCATTTGCATTATCCTTCTAGTTGTTTGTTGTCTCTCTGTTATTCCAAGTTTCTTACAAAGATTTCGAGCAACTTTTAGAAGGCCTTCAGAATTTTATAAATTGGTTAGTTACATTAATCATGTTTGATTTCTGACAGCAGGAAACCCGCTAATTATTTCCCACAATGGAGCAAGTGGAGACTACCCAGGTTGTACCACCCGGTTAACTAAAATGCAGAGCAGTCGTGCTAGCTAGGGTATTCTAAATGGGGCAAACATGTATTCTTTCTTCAGCTTTTGATTTTCCATTTTTCCTAGATATGTTTGAGCTTGAAGACAAGATTCATATACATTGCAGAAGGGTTTTCCGACTCTTCTGGCCACTTCCTGTTTTATTTCTATATAGCAATACTCTCTGCTATCTGCTACTATGATGTTGATCTGAATAACAATGTGCTGGGACTGATGGTATTCAAAGCAGGTTTACACAACCCAAATTCATTTCTAAGTTTGTTGGATGAAGATGAGAACAATCCTTACAATTGGGAGGGGGTGAAATGCAATCGAAGAGCCGAAAGGATAACAGAGCTTGTGGTGGACAATATTTCTCTATCTGGAAGAACTGGTACTATTTTTTTAATTTATAATTGGTTTAACAAAAAAAATGGAGAGACCCTAGTTTGGGCACATGCTTTTTTTTGGTTTGAAATGTCCAATTTTTTTATTTGATTTATCAGGTAGCAACGAAATCTCTCTTTTAAATGTACATAGTTTTGTCTTGTCACATAGCTTACCGTTTTAGTGGGCAGCCCTATATTTTTTTTGCTGAATCGTTTTTAGGCTACAATTTAAAAAAAAATCCTTATTATGGTTTGAAATTAACTTGTACAGAAAATATATTCACAATAAAAAGAAATTTTAAAATAACCTACAGCCTAATTCTTAAAAAATAATTGTTCAGGATACTCATGCTCTGTATTTTTCGGCCTCTTTTAAAAAAGTAAAACAAAGAAGATAGGTATGTGTGAAAGTTTATCAGAATCACTATTTGAGAGACTTGGTGAACGACATAACATGTGGTGGGATGTGATTACTTAGGAATAAGTAGGAGTCTTTCGAGTGTTATGCTCATAAGCTTGACATCTTTGACTGGGTTTGAACTCGTTGTAAAATGACAGCGAAGAACAAACCACGCAGATGTAAGCATCACCAATCCAAATATCGAACTGTTGAGTTTTGACTAACCACGTGGTGTCTCTAATGGTCTGTTTATTCCTTGTATGCATAAATATGGATATCGGATGCATGTAATGACACACAATTGCAACAGTGTGTAGTGTGTATAGAAGAATTACCAGTTTGATTTACATAGTTTTGCAGAGCAAGTTATGGATGCCATTGTAGGGTAGTTTTCATCACATGGTCGTCCCATGATGCTCCATAGTTGAACCATTTATTGTAATCTACATCTTGATGATTGGAGGAGGCACAACCCATATTTTTTGAGTTTTCCCTCACTGTGGGGTTCAAAAAAAAAAAAACACATGGTGTCATGGTGACAAGCGCTACTGCAGTTTACTTTTCAGTTTCCTTGTTCATTGCTTCAAGTTTATTTTATTTCCAGCATTGTGCAAACTGTAAGAGTTATTGATGAACTCGAGCACCCAAGATCACCTACAAAACCAAGATAAACCTTCCACACGAGAGTAGCAAGAGATAGAATGCAGGAATATAGTGCAATAACAAAATGATGTTATATCACACACTAAATGATACAATATGCCTCAACTCTCCCTTCAATTGATTGAGTTAATATGAACTCATCTAGACTAGATAGGAGCTAGACCTGAACTAGTTAGGAGGGAGAGGTGAGTGCAGAATATATAGTAGAATATGGGCAAATAATTCCAAGAGGGGTAATAAATCCCAAATAACCAAATTAGGTGGGAGTTATGCCTACTTGGAAAATGCCAAATAGGTGGCATAACCTACTCAAAAAGAGACAGATGAGTGGTTTTGTGAGGTGGCATATAAGGCCAAAAGAGGGTGTGAAACTCAACCACCCAAGTGTAAGTGGGAGCAACACATGTAATCGATGGATTATGCCACGTGTCCTCACATGAACCACATCTCCTATAACCTAAGGTATGCTTAATAATGTGTAGGAAAAATAATATTAAAAAACCTACACTAACACCCCCCCTTAAGCATAGCTTAGGTGGGTGAAAGGATGAAAGAATGCAAAGATGCAAATATGGGTCCCGGCTACTAGGCCATGTTAGGTACCCATGTACAAAATACTCTCTCACAAATGGAGTAAAGGAGAAACCCCAGTGGGACAAAACTCCTCCCCAAAAGAAAACAAGTTTCCCAACACAAGAAGAATCCCATGCAAGGAAGAAGTCCCCTCCAAAATAGAAAGGATAGGAAAGACCATGTAGCCTTCCCCAAAGTAGTCAACTATGCCAATGGTTGAAGCTCGAAGTTGAATGTAGAACATGGTCCACGATCATCGAACAATGTTCCTCCCCTTAGGAAGAAACAAAACCAAAGGTGTATGAAGAATGTCTTCCCATTCCTGAAAGGAATATGAAGGAAGAATGATGAAAATGTATGAAGTCTCTAAACTCTACTCAAGTGTCTCCATGTTGATGTCGAAAGATGTCACCATCAAATCAAGTGTTCTAGGCCACACTGTAGAAGATGAAAATCCAGAACCTAGTGGAGATGGATGTAGAACAAAATTTGAAGACAAAGATATCTCCTTTGAAGACAAAGGCACCTCCTCCAAATGTTGCTCAAAAGTATCCTCACTCATGTCAAAATGTGATGAATGATCATGTGGAGAATGAACAAAAGGATCCAAAGGTTCCTCCATAACAATTGAAGAAGAATCAACTTCATCAAAGAGAAGATGGATGTCATGAATAATGTCTCCCAAGTCTGAAATATGAGACTCTATGAACAAACCTGCGATGTCTGTCAAGTAGTCATCTGAAGTAGCTATGTCTGGAAGACAATGTGTATCTTGTTGCACTGAATCACAAGAAGCCATGAATGTAGCAATGCAAGTATCTTCAGATGCAATAGTAAATGGAGGAGAAGGAATACAAGGCTCAAGAACTGGATCACATGTGAGAATACCCAAGTTCAAGTAGCCAAAGTTCTCCTCAAAATCAAAGCTCACACTAGAAGTGTGATCAACAACCAAAGGATTAGAACCATCATCAGGTGCAAAGTCTAAAAAGGTATACAATCGAGATGCATGATCAACCACCCCAGTAGCAATTATCTCTCTGCTCTCCAAGTCTCTGATGATAACTAAATCAGGTGTGAATTCAACAGTCTTCCCGGTTCCACCATGAGTGATTTGATAGATGGAAAGAAGATTGTTTGAAAGATGAGGTACACACAAAACATCATTGAAAGTACCATCTCCAATATCAATAGATCCTTTCCCAATTACATCCATGTATGTATTATTTCCCATCATAATAGGTGGCATAGCACAAGGCTCAAAAGAAGAGAACATAGACTGTGTAGAAGCCATATGATGAGACGCTCCAGAATCTAGGAGCCATCTCCTTGATCCAAGACCTGTAGAAGCACAAAGAGCTTTACCTTTTGATTTACCTGCACCTGTAGTATGGCCCTTTTCCTTATCAAATTCTAAATTTTTGGAATTAGAAGAATAAGCTGAATCAACCATTCGAGAAGGAAAATTGATGTTGTTCTTTGCTAAAAGATTCTTCAACTCATCAATTTGTTTTAAGTAACATTGATGTTCATCATGCCTAGATTTCTTGCAATATGCACAAGTGAGCTTCTCCTTCTTAGATGAATCCTCTTTTGAAGAGAATTTAGAGTCTACTTTAGAAGTAGATGAATATTTATCTAAATCTTTCTTTCTATCACCTTGGTTCTATTGTTTCTTGTTTTGCTTATTAGTGCCTTGTTTTGCAGTCAAGGCTTGAGATTTGGAAGATTTAATAATGCCCATTTGAATCAATTTATCTTGCTCCTTTGTGAGATCAGTTGCAAACTCACTTAGAGAAGGCATAGTAAATCCTTTTCCTAAGGCTCTTTTCATTGCATGAAATGTAGAAACAAACACTACATAATCAGGACCAAGTTTTGAAAGAATACTCAAAATCAATTGTGAGTCATCCTTTTTAACTCCACACTGCTCTAACTGCAATCTTATGGCATTCAATTTAGTAAAGAAATCCTGAATGGTATCAAAATTTCATGGGCTCAATCCTATGAGCTCGTTCTCCAATTAATGTGCTCTCAAATCATCCTGTTTACCAAAGAGAGTATTCAAAGTATTCCACACTTCATTTGGTGATTTTGCAGACATAATATGAAAGCGTAGATCAGGAGATACTGCCATGCATAAGGTGCCAAAAGCTTCATCACACTTATTGAACCATTTAGGCTTATCTTCATCTTCTGTAGGTTCCTTATCAATACCCATTGTTATTCTATACAATTTTAACTTCCTTAAGTGAATTTCCATTTCATTTTTCCACTCAAAGTAATTGTATGGTGTGAGTAGAGGAACCGATTTATCCATTTTAGATTGTTGTAGCAATGTGAGAGAAAAAATGCAAGAAGAACACACATAGACACCCCCCTTTTTCACTCAAAGAAGAATCCCCCCCAACAAAAAATTATTTGGCACTTTATAAATTAGTGCATTTACAATGCTGGAGTTGTTTTCCAGAGTTTTTCAAGTGTCCAAAATGGACTCAAATACTGAAAGTATAATTAAATCTCAAAATTAGAACTTCAAAATAGCACCAAAGTATAGTGCTCAAAAAAATATCAACTTTCAAACAAATAATCACCTCGATCCGAGGTCATATCTGAAAGTTAAAGCCGTTTGAAGTTTCAAAAATGAGAACTGTCCTTCAGATCTGCTGTTAAAATTGATTTTCTGAAGCATCCGGATTACTTGAGAAAAAATGGATCACACCACTGCAAAGCCTGCGAAATTCTACCCCAAATCAAAAAAAATTCTCTGAAAAAAGAGCTAGTATGACTGAATTATGGCCCTCCAAAGCTTGACTGCAAAATCAAAAATGCAATTGAAGAGGGGGTCTACTGAAATGTTCCAATTTAGTTTCTGCAAAATATGTAACTTGTATGCAGAAAATAGCAACGACCCAGATGGTTTTTTTCTTCTACGAACAAAACCCAGATGACGGATTTTCTTCAAAGTATACAAAAAATGTGGATCTAGTGTAAAACAAACGCCTTTAGAAACATAAAACGACCCCAACAACCAAAAAAAAATGACATGAAAAGGTAGAATCAACTACTTAAGACAAGAAAAGGCATGCTGCAACCTGCAATACTGATTAAAAAACTCACAAATCTCTCAAATTTGAGAAGGGGCTTGCAGATCTGACGCTCTGATACCATGTAAGAGTTATTGATGAACTCGAGCACCCAAGATCACCTACAAAACCAAGATAAATCTTCCACACGAGAGTAGCAAGAGATAGAATGCAGGAATATAGTGCAATAACAAAATGATGTTATATCACACACTAAATGATACAATATGCCTCAACTCTCCCTTGAATTGATTTGAGTTAATATGAACTCATCTAGACTAGATAGGAGCTAGACCTGAACTAGTTAGGAGGGGGAGGTGAGTGCAGAATATATAGTAGAATATGGGCAAATAATTCCAAGAGGGGTAATAACTCCCAAATAACCAAATTAGGTGGGAGTTATGCCTACTTGGAAAATGCCAAATAGGTGGCATAACCTACTCAAAAAGAGACAGATGAGTGGTTTTGTGAGGTGGCATATAAGGCCAAAAGAGGGTGTGAAACTTAACCACCCAAGTGTGAGTGGGAGCAACACATGTAATCGATGGATTATGCCACGTGTCCTCACATGAACCACATCTCCTATAACCTAAGGTATGCTTAATAATGTGTAGGAAAAATAATATT
>CM021100.1:801600131-801723018 GCA_007115665.2 Sequoiadendron giganteum
TGGCATGATGGTAGATTAGTTATGTACTTAGAGGTGTTACTGAATGACAATGGTTCAGAGGATTATTGTGAGAACAGTGGACTTGGTTCTAGAAGAGGTGGTGAAAAGTGATTAAAATAGAAGCATGTACCTGAAGATGTTACAAAGTTGCTCAGATGGGTGCAATATTATTATACAATGTTGACATATTGTTACAGAGGATTCTTCTAGATAACATAGGAGAAAATAGGAAGCAAAATCAATATGGGTTTTTCAAGAGAATTTCATATATGTATGTTACAGGTCCAAAGGATACATGGTGTACTCAAAAGGATTTATTTGTGCCCTCGATCAATTTTAAGGTTTATTAGTTAAACCTTAGGTGTTTACAATCTTGGTGCTCAAGTAGAATTTCTAATTTTAAGTTGATTGTGTATCGACAGTAAACGGTCACATAAGTTATGACTTATGTCTTTGAAGCCATGTGGGGAATCGACCCCTTCACCTAGTAATTACCAGTTTGACAAAAAATCAGAAATTGTAATGTTTCCTATATCGTAATTGATATATTTGTTCATATTAGGGAGAAGACTGCATTTCAATAAGCATTACATCGAAGTCCCTTCAATGTATTGAAGTCTCTTCTATGCAGATTGGTGGAGTCTATGTGTTTGATCGGGGTGACTTCGCTAGTTTGAGTATAGATGGTTTAATTTCCCCTTGATTTAGCGATGGAGAGAGACAATTCCATGTCGAAGTGATAATGAAATTTCAAAGAGATTGTCTTTAGAGTCCCCTTGATATAGTGTTGATAGTGCAATCAAAGGTGGGACTCAAATAACGTTGCAAGCATATCAGTGAGACCTTCACATCTCGAAGAGAGTTGTTTTGGTGTCCTCTCGATACTCCAATGGTAGGTCCAATGATGACGTATGACATGGACAAAAAATGTGACGAGTAGTACGATGATGATGTGGCTTTGATGAATAGGTAGGGGAAGCTCGCCATCCCATCATACAAAAGAGTTGACCTAGGTTGACCCCACGGGCTAGCAGGAATGTGACACATGGCAAGGTTAGATGACTATTGGTAATGATGTGGTAGACACATGGTGATTACAATCAAGTAAGCTTATGACATGCGACAAAAGGTGTCAGTGGATGGTGATGTTGGAGTAAGGTGACACATGGTGACATGTAGGACCATTTGGTCATTGTTGTATGGTGTATCGATGAGACTACTTCATTTTAAAGTGAGTCAGTTTCGAGTCCCTCCGACAAGCCAATAGTGTGGGACCCTACTAAGAGGTGATGAATAGGAGAAGGTGTGACATGGCTGAAAGGTGGCAACAATTGATTGAATTGACCAGGGTGAAGCTGTAGAAGAAGGTGCATATGCAAAGCCATTTAATCAAAGAGACTAGTGATGTTCAAGGAGACCTTATGTCTGCTCCCTTCACCATCCTGATGGGACCCTGTCAGAGTGAAAGGTGAATTTTAGTGGGAGCTACTTGGATGTCCCTTCATCATAAAGATACATAACGATCACTTGGTGGCACCCCATAGGTTGACGATGAAGCTTGATGATGTGTGAGGACATGTGGTGGAATATGATTGATCGATATGTCATGTCACATAGGTGTTGTTTTCTAAACAATGCTGACAAGGATGATATGTGGCTAGTGGGATCCACTCATGAGATAGAGCCAGAATGAAGTAGATTGAAGAGACCTCACCATTTCAGAGAGAGTTTCTTTGGTGTCCCTTCGTCATAGTGATGGAAGATTAATGAAGACCTAGTGGGACCCGATATAATTGTGATAGTGATGGAAGGTGACATGTGTAGAGAGGTGGCTGCTAGTAATTTCTCAACAAACCAATTCACATCTTTGTTGTGAATTGTGCGGCAATGACATGAATGAAAAATGGCGAGTGGTTTCAAGGAGAAAGGAATATATCGATGAGACTGTAAAGTTTCTTAGCCCAATATGATGAAGTATCTTTGGTGATGTAAAGCAACAGTCATGAGATGGAGATCGACGATGCCAGTTTAAAGAGTATTAATCCGACGATGGTGTTTTAAAGATGCCAAGATGAATGTAGACCCATGGATCATGGTGCAAAGTGATGAGATCAACGACCCAGATTTTAATATGAAAAACTACAATGATCAAGTCCGCGTGAACGAGTGTTTTGTCTGGTAATCGACATAGTGAAAAAATTTAATTTGTTTAATTACACCAATGATAATCTGATTGGAGATTTAACCCATAAGATGGCAGTATAGATTGCAAAGGTGATTGAGATTAGGATTGGATCACATAGTCAAAGGAATGCATTTAATGCATTTAGGTTTAGGATTTTGGTGATCGCCATGATATCTATTGAATCAGATGTGAAACTAATGATGGAATTTGGCTCAAGGTACAAAGAGATTTTTGGAGAAGCTTGTAGACGAAGGAAATCTTAATAGGTAGTTTTAGATGATCTAGACGATGGTGCACATCTTGAGGTATTGATTGTAGGTTAGAAAAGTTAAGCAAAAGAAGACAATCAGGTATTGTCAAAGCAGTGGTGTCTACATGTGAACGAGAGTGAGAGTAGTGTAGCAGACAAAGAATGCACATGTAAAGAAGAGTCCTATACTGTAATACAAAATATCGTCTAGGTGTTTGCATTCAAGGTGGAGAGAGTGTGTAGTGAAGCAATATAGAATAGTGAGTGTTCTATGTGTAGAGGAGAGTGCAAAGAAAAAAGAGAAGAGAAATGCAAAGGTGTGTGTTGCTGAGATTATAACATCAATGACAAAGTGTGAGTTGCAAAAAATACAACAATGTACTGAATGTATTGATGCATCATCAGGTTATGCAGAACCAACTTTATGCATATATGAGATTTAATGTTGTAGAGGTTGTTGAGTCATTTGTACTGAGTTGGTGCTCATAGTAGGGGATTGGAGTCTCCTTGAAGTTGGTGCTCCTAAATCAGGGAGTTGGTGCTTCCTTGGGTTGATGCCCTAAAACCTTGTAACAAAAGGATTATTTTTGATGTTGGATTTGAGTAGTAGACTCAAGCAGCATTTGTCACCATGGTTTTTCCCATCTTGGGTTTTTGATGTATATTTGGTGTTATGGTCTTTTGTGTGAATGTGTGTTTATCTATCTACATGTTTAGTTAATTTGCACATTAAGGGATTAATGAATTAATCCGCATAAAGGTTTTAAGGTATAAAGTTTAAGATCTACTAATTCACTCCCTCCCCCTCACAGTAGATTGTTGTGTTCCAACATTATAGATCCCAAAGTGCAAGAAGAAATAATTGATTGATTTCAATCATTCGTTGGCCAATCCCTTCAAGTTGTTGAGCATTGGAATTGGAAATTTCATAGGTTTCTTTGAAGATCATCTTTCTTCTTAAAAAACAACCAGCACATAATACAAATCAAACCCTTGAGATTGGTACCCTAGAGGATTGAGGATGGACCTAATTGTGCCCCTTTTTTATAGTAGATCTATCGTTGATAATTCAGTTATTATATGATGGTCCGGAGTTGTGTGGGACATGTGACATGATAATTATTATATGATTATCTCTAGTTGTGTGAGACATATTGATGTTATATTATTATTTATTCATGAGCTCTATGTGGTTTGAGACCACCTTATCCCCTCCTCCCCATTAGGTAGACTGAATTAAAGTCGCAAAATGATCGTATTGTGAAGATTTATGTTGATTTGGATTTGTATTTGTGATTTTTAATATGATTTTATTTGATTGATGAAGCCAACAATTTTGGAATTCTTTAAGTTATTGATTCAATACATTATGAAATTACCCCTTTTTGTCTCAGGAGCTAGTTATTGAGACCTTTTATTTCGAATTTTTTATTTTTTATTTGTGGCCACCATTAAGAATTTTATCTTTCTTTGTAAATTTTGAATTGTTGTTTTATTTGAAATTTGGAATTTCTTGTTTTGAGGCTCTACCAATTTTATGTTGTTATTGACATGTGTAGTAATGTGGGATATGTTAGACTTTCATACTCTTGTGGGATCACTGATAGATTGTATAGGGGGATTAGATGGCTTGTGGATTTATTATGAAGGGGTAAATGAGACTGGTATGGGACGGATACTATCCATTTCCCCTTGATCCATAAGATATTTCTATAAGGGGTTCCTTGGGGAGGACTTGATGGTAATTATTTATATGATATACATTATCAAGGAGAATTTTGGGCACTAGGAATCCTCATCCCTTCTATGTGAGCCTTGTGTTGTGAGTCAAGTGAGTCCTTTTTATGAAAATTTATGTGTGGTTATATGTTTTTTGGTTATACAAATGAGAAAACAAGAGTAAGAGAATAATGGTTAAAAGGGGAAGTTTAAATGTTTGCTTAAACATTATGGGTGTGATATTTTGATGACATGATGCACAATAGATGACTTATTGTTAAGGATAAATTCTATTTGAGACAATTTTGATATTTATTGGTGTTTCATTTATTGGAGAATTTTCAGTAACAACATAATGATTGTGTAATGAAAACTATTGTGAGTGTGTGATGTAAATATTTGTGAATATATTTGGATCTCGATAACCTTGTTCTAGGTATGAGTGTGATGGCTAAAAAGTTAAAATTCTTCATAAAAGTGCATTTTGATAGAAGTTTGAACTTTATTAGGGATAGTTGTTAAAGGAATTGTATTCAAAGATAAGGGTGTTGATGTGATTTTATTACATTTATGTGAATTGTTAGAAACAAATGAGAGTGTTATCATAAGAATGCTACAAATTGGTGCTACCCTCTTATGGTAAAATTTGGTGGACCAAGATTGGTATGACCCTTTTTTGGGATGTATAGTAACTCATATGATGTAGAAGGCTCCCTAGCATATATTTATTATTTAATGATGGATTTGCACGTACATAATAAAGAAAAATTATTAGTTTGTCATAGCTTCAGTATATCCATATCTAGTGGGGGTTTATGTTACTTGATCCCTACTAACTTCTAGGAGGAAGTTTGTTCTAAAGGGAGGGGAATGTAAGGCCCTGCCCTCTTATTCTATATTAGTAGGTACCTTACTTGTATCATGGGTAGATTTATTTAGTGATAATTAAATTGATGTATATAGATAGGAAATTAAAGAAATTATATAATAGAAGATAATAGTAGAGCAAAGACTAGTAAACAAATGTATGATTGAAGAAAATGTAGGGAAAATGTTTAAAAGATATATTAATACTCCTGGTAAGTAATAAACAGAGAATTTTCCATCAGTCCCACATGGGAGTGTTGTAATGTTCATAAAATAACACGTTGCTTATGTTGAAGGAAAGAATATCACTTAATATGGAGAGTAAAATGGAAAAGCAATGTTCTTGTTAGGGAAGGTCCAAGAACTCTCATTTTCAATGGTAGGGTAAGTATATAAACATTTTTGGCATCTGTATTTATGGATACGTTGGTTTAACTTTCTTTTTTAGTAATTTTTTTGGTAGCTCTTTTTTTCTTAATTTGCTTTGTTGAATATATATAACATTTTTATGTAAATTTGGAAGAGGTATTATTTAGATCTTCTATATGTTTGTGATTATTAATTGTATATTTTAACGAGTTAAAATTAAATCATTTCATAATATTTAGCAATGTTATCAATAGATGATAGACATATGTTTATAGTTTTATCAACTAACTTATAATAAAGTGCAATATTTGATTGATAAAAATGAAAATATTTTTATTGGTTTATCTTATGATTAAAATGAATATTATCGTATTCACATGATATAATAAACTTATAAATTTAATATTGGTATACTAAACTACTTAAACATAGTTGCAATAGTATATAATTCTCAAATCACATATAAAGGCTAACACAAATGTAATAACTATAAATGGATATGATATATATAACCATCAATTCGCTCTCATGTAGCCTTAGTTTCATGTTCAATTCACGTTGTAAATAGTTACAAGGTTCAATTTATAGTTAGTACATTCTAAGTTCTACATTTGCATGATGGATTCATCCTACAATTACAAATACAAAACCCAAATTGTACGTATGGAGAGTATGTTGGTTTTTCTATAATAGAGATATTAACTACATTGTTCATTTTAAGGTGTCTTTTCTCATGTATATATTATAAATGATAAATATATCAACTACGATAACACTAATGATTAAGAATTACAATTTTATTTTTTAAGTTCTTGTTAGAACTCTTCTTGATATCTATATAAGCAATATAGAGCCTTGGTAATTGAATCTAATTTACTTAAGTGTATAAATTATAATAAAAATTGCAAGCATAAAATACTTTTCGTAACATTTGATTTCAAACTTCATTTATCTCTCTATTTATTAGAATGAATATTTATTCTTTATTCTTTTAAAACTCTAGAATTTTTAGTCCCTGCCTTTTAGGCGGAGACTAATGTTTTCGATAGAGCAAAAATTGCATTAGTTAAAGCATTGGGAATCGTGTGGGTAGTTATGCAGGCCTTAAACCAAAGTCCGTTTGATTTTTACTATTTTCTTGCATGAAAATTGCAGATTCTTTTGGCTTGCTGTTGGCCAGCCGATAATTTTCCGGGGGTTTAGGTTTCTTGAAAAAAATAAAATTATAAAGCCCCTCCAATAAAAACGAAGAGGGGAAAGTATTAAACACCACTTCCTAATGTTTCATCCATTTTTCCCGAGAGGGCACATGGTACTGGAGCTGAATGCGTGGCACTGTAAAAGTGGTTCACGTGCCTTGTCTGTGCTTCCACGTTTTACATTTCATGCATGCTAAATTTTTGTATGTTTGGTAGGATTATTGCAGCGATTCAACCATTCTAATCTCGCACTCGTGGCTTTGACGAAACTTATGCACTGTTTTCACCAGAAGAATTCTCTGGATTTCAAGAAACTGCAATTTGGTTGAATGTACAGGTATATGCTTTGGGTTTCCTTATACCAGTACTGACCAAGTTGTGGATGTTCAAAATTATTGTTTGTCTAGCAACAGGTCCCGCTTAGAAATGAGTGTTAAGCGATGAATGATAAAGCATTGCTATTATTAATATGCAAGCATTTGTCTACTTTCAAATGCATTTTTATTCTTGTTTGTTTTTCACATTAATATCAGTAATCAAATTTTTTCGATGGACACAAATTGAGCATGCCATCGTATATGAAGTCTTTATCAAAACGTATGGCACCGAATTACATCTCTTCAACTGAGGTTGGGTTTCTGAGAGTCATAACACCAAAACAACAACAATTTTGCAGTGGATGGCTTTCTCACAGATTTTCCAGTAACAACATTAGAAGCAATAGGTGCAGCATCTTCATACTTCCAACTTTTACCTAATCCAGGCCTTGAGTTATTTGTGCTTTATTTTAAGGCCTAATTTCTGTGATAGGTTACAAAATTTATCTTTGTAGATATATCTATCTTGGTATTTTAGTGCCCGGACTTAATCAGATTCCTCTTTATTAATGAAATTGCAGCTTGCTATGCTCACAACAATGCCAGTCGTTCTCCCATGGCAGGTACACAGAATCATTTGCATTATCCTTCTAGTTGTTTGTTGTCTCTCTGTTATTCCAAGTTTCTTACAAAGATTTCGAGCAACTTTTAGAAGGCCTTCAGAATTTTATAAATTGGTTAGTTACATTAATCATGTTTGATTTCTGACAGCAGGAAACCCGCTAATTATTTCCCACAATGGAGCAAGTGGAGACTACCCAGGTTGTACCACCCGGTTAACTAAAATGCAGAGCAGTCGTGCTAGCTAGGGTATTCTAAATGGGGCAAACATGTATTCTTTCTTCAGCTTTTGATTTTCCATTTTTCCTAGATATGTTTGAGCTTGAAGACAAGATTCATATACATTGCAGAAGGGTTTTCCGACTCTTCTGGCCACTTCCTGTTTTATTTCTATATAGCAATACTCTCTGCTATCTGCTACTATGATGTTGATCTGAATAACAATGTGCTGGGACTGATGGTATTCAAAGCAGGTTTACACAACCCAAATTCATTTCTAAGTTTGTTGGATGAAGATGAGAACAATCCTTACAATTGGGAGGGGGTGAAATGCAATCGAAGAGCCGAAAGGATAACAGAGCTTGTGGTGGACAATATTTCTCTATCTGGAAGAACTGGTACTATTTTTTTAATTTATAATTGGTTTAACAAAAAAAATGGAGAGACCCTAGTTTGGGCACATGCTTTTTTTTGGTTTGAAATGTCCAATTTTTTTATTTGATTTATCAGGTAGCAACGAAATCTCTCTTTTAAATGTACATAGTTTTGTCTTGTCACATAGCTTACCGTTTTAGTGGGCAGCCCTATATTTTTTTTGCTGAATCGTTTTTAGGCTACAATTTAAAAAAAAATCCTTATTATGGTTTGAAATTAACTTGTACAGAAAATATATTCACAATAAAAAGAAATTTTAAAATAACCTACAGCCTAATTCTTAAAAAATAATTGTTCAGGATACTCATGCTCTGTATTTTTCGGCCTCTTTTAAAAAAGTAAAACAAAGAAGATAGGTATGTGTGAAAGTTTATCAGAATCACTATTTGAGAGACTTGGTGAACGACATAACATGTGGTGGGATGTGATTACTTAGGAATAAGTAGGAGTCTTTCGAGTGTTATGCTCATAAGCTTGACATCTTTGACTGGGTTTGAACTCGTTGTAAAATGACAGCGAAGAACAAACCACGCAGATGTAAGCATCACCAATCCAAATATCGAACTGTTGAGTTTTGACTAACCACGTGGTGTCTCTAATGGTCTGTTTATTCCTTGTATGCATAAATATGGATATCGGATGCATGTAATGACACACAATTGCAACAGTGTGTAGTGTGTATAGAAGAATTACCAGTTTGATTTACATAGTTTTGCAGAGCAAGTTATGGATGCCATTGTAGGGTAGTTTTCATCACATGGTCGTCCCATGATGCTCCATAGTTGAACCATTTATTGTAATCTACATCTTGATGATTGGAGGAGGCACAACCCATATTTTTTGAGTTTTCCCTCACTGTGGGGTTCAAAAAAAAAAAAACACATGGTGTCATGGTGACAAGCGCTACTGCAGTTTACTTTTCAGTTTCCTTGTTCATTGCTTCAAGTTTATTTTATTTCCAGCATTGTGCAAACTCTATGTTAGCTAATTTCATAAGAAAAACACATAGGAACAACTTCATAAATTTAATTCACAAATGCAGTTGTTTCCAGAAACCTAAGATTATACAATATTATGTAAGCAAGAGAAGTTGCAAATAAAGATTACATATAATTTTCAGTCATAGACACTAGCATGTTTTGGTGAATTGCTCATTAGTGGAACCAAAACAATTATAGTTAACCATATTTTAAGTAGATGCACTGCTGTGGACATTGGGAAACTACCCAGAACCCCTCAAAATGTATCATTCCAATGCAAAAATAGAGCAGATAAAAACCAGAACATGTTCTCCGTATGTGGACTGCAAGCAAACAAAACATAATGTTTTAAAATAATAGCAGAGAAAGAGGGATAAGTTGTCTGCATATTATGATAAGAAGAAAATAAAAGCCTTCAGGTGTCCACTCCTAACAATCTATTCTCCATGGATTACATGTAAGGACAGTCTCATGAGTTGTCTAGTTTTTATTTGTCTGTAAGCTTTAAAAATGGTACACATGCCAACCACTCTATGCACTCGTCATGACAAGCTTTCAACACACTTTTATTTTTATTTGAAATTCATAAAGCTGATCCCAAATGAGTCATACTGATCTTGGATGATTTTCTATATATACAGTAGTCTTTTATTGCTATTCTATTATGCATTCAAGTGAAGCAGGCAGCAGCAATCTATAAGCAGTTTTTCAGTACTTTGTTTGCAATATGTAAAACCCTTGGATAGTGCTATTTCCATCCAGTCCTTGGAATCACTTAGATTTGCAGCAACCTCCTTTTCGCCTCCTTGGGATAATAGTATTTTGTGATCAATCCCTTTAGTTTTGAGCTATGCTAAATTCTAAAGACTAAAACCAAGCTAATCAATTGTAGTTTAAAACTATGCCCACAAGATGAACTTTCTTCTATAACTTGCTTGATAAACTTGTAATTGAACTTGTGCTAGTTACTGTAAACTTTCTTCTATAACTATCAGATTTTGCTCTTGCAGTAACAGTTTGAGGAGTTGTGGATAGAATTTTTTTGATGTTCAGAAAATGCAAGGCTGTAAGCATGCAAAGAAGGGGAAACGGAAAGAGAGATCAAGAAAAACTCAAGAAAAAGAAAAGAAATTACAATACCGTCCCAAGAGGAGGAAGCAGAATTTATTTCTGATTCTAAAACTCAGGTTCTTGCCTAGGAAAATTGGAGCCTTGCTTGGAGTTTTTAAAAGTATCGATGGCCTAGGTAAGGATCATAAGTAAGAAAAATAAAATAAAAACAAACATCAAAGGTCTTTCTTTGTATGATGCATTTCACAATCTTGGAACTGCAAAGCATAGAATTGTTAATCCATGAGTTATTAATTGATAAGATGTCAATTTGATATTCTTTGATAGAGTGAAGACTTTTTATCAATAGTCGATTTTAAATATTATATTAATTGGTTTTTTGGTTTGAATACTTACTAGATAATATTTATTGAGTATGACAAAGTATTGGATTATAAATCAGTTGTTTGAATAGTTACAGATAATATTTATCAAGAATGACATGGTATTGGATTATAAATCAATAGTGTATAGTTATCATTTTCATTAATATTTGGATGATTATTGTCATAGTCATTAACATTATATTCACTATTCATTTCCTCTTAGAAGATTCTTATTCACTAAGGTGACTAAACTGCCTTGTTCATTGCCAATGGATCACTGCCCTTCAGAGTAACGATTGTCACTTAATGCCTGCACTGTCATTTGAAATTTATGTTTGTCATTCATAGGTCAGCAAGGTATAAGGTCCTGATATTTTTTTCATAACTGTCTTACTCCTTTTTAAACTGCCCCTTTCTCTTCTTCCTGTCATGTGACTGCCCTGCCTTCATTCTAAGAGACTTCATATACCATGCTCACCGTCATATTTGTCGTTGACATGTTCTCGATACTTTGGACTTGCTCCTTTATACTTCTCACTGATAATTTCATCATTGTCCTCTTCAACAATCTCATTTCTCTGTTCATTAGTTTGTCTTTTTCTCTGTCAATGACGTATTCTCTTCGAGGTCTTTATCTATGTGCTTTTTTGTTTGCTGTCATATATTATTTTCACTAGTTGGCAAAAGCAATATACCTATGTCTGACTTGTCTTCATTCATTAGGATTGAATTCTTCTCATGAAGATTGTTGTCATTTCCTTGTTGCATGACAACATCTCCTTATTCCCTAGCCTATATAGAGTTTGAGAGGTGTATTCTTATCTCATAGTTTTCATGTCTTTTCATAAGAGAATACAACCTATACTTCTCTGTATACCCACTATCTTGCATTTACACAAGACTATGATAGGTCTTTACCTCTGTCATGTATTTTATTGACTGTCTCTACCCCTTTCCTTTGTCAAGGGTTTTCCATTAAATACTTCATAGGGCTTGTTTTCTCATGAACTATCACTGTTCTTTGACTATGTATCATGCTTCCACAGATCTGCCCTTCCTACTTAATATGATCATCCTCACTCTGAAATAGAGAAAACCTTTGACAATTTAATCAAAACCTAGGCTAAAGTCCACTATATCATATGATGGCACATGTCTTTTGATGATTGAGTCTATTGTCTTGTAGCAAGCTCTTTCTTGTTATCTTGGCAAAACAGGCTTATAGACTGTCTCAACATCCTGCTGAGCTTTGCACCATTGTTGGCTGCAAGTAACCCTCTTTTTCATGTGAGCAAAGAGGCATTTGACTGAGAAATCTGCCCTTCGAGGAGGCTTTTGTCTTTGGACTTTTAAGTCTGGTGATGCTAGTTTCATTTTTTCTTTTATTTGGCATTGTTATAAGCTATTTATTGTAGAAACATTTGTATTACTCGCTCTTTAATTTTGAATGGTAAAGCTATTTTGTTAGTGTTTCTCTTTCTCTTCTTGAAAAGTGTTCACTCCATTCTGCAGGTGTTTAAACTCCTTATATGCATGTGGGTTGAAGCTCAGAACTTATACTAAAGCAATGGCATCTCACACTGAAAACAGTTACAAACTACCAATGGCAAATATACTATACATTTTTCAATTTTAGATCATCAAACAGAGAAGAAAATATATAAATAGTTACCCCCAGACAGAACCCTTCTATTATCCCTTTTACAATAAAAAGACTAGAATAAAAGCATTTGGCCATTTATAAATTATATGCAACAGTGAATTAATGAACAAACTAGAATCACATTATGAAGTTTTGATATTTTAAAATTATAAATAATCCTGACCAATTGTAGCAGGATTTGTCTACTGTCACAATATTTGTTAAAAAATTATGCTTAGCCTCTACTGAAATGAATAATGTACATGTCTGAAACCATATTGGTGTAAATCTGATAGCTGCCCACCCTCCTACAGGGACACCTATAGTGTTTATATATGGAGGATCTACTAGATTGAAGACTATTTTATTTGTGTTGTAGTTGCCAAATCCATAACCTACTAAGTAAAAGCTGAAACCGTGTAGGTGAATTGGTTTGGAGCAGCTTTGGCAGTGTTTTTGATCTTCGAAATGATTAGAGTATTTCTGTTTTTCTCTCTATTAAGAGGTCCTCCTTATAACTAGATATTTAGGGGATCACTAAATGTTCAATTGTCAAGTACATACCTTGGTAATATCTTGGGCATCTAGGCATGGATTTCATGACACAGGTAATGGCTTGGCATTTTGAACTTGAATGAGCTTGACCCAATGATTCATTTAGCCATTTAGTTTCAGAAACTGAAAATGTTGTCATATCTGATGAGATTCAGACTTACATATTGAACTTCATTATTTGAAATTGCAGGTCCTTACCCTTTAGCTAATAAAAGCTTCAAGCTTAAGGATGTGAATGACCATCAAGATCTAATATGAAAAGAAACTATAACCTTTTAGATTTTCATATTTTATAAACTTGCGCTGATGCTAATAACCAATGGGTTTTCCGTAGCATCTAACTTTTGGACATGTGAGAAATAGTTTACATACAGGCATAGGTTTTGATTCTCAATACCGTGGGAACTGTAGCTCAAGACAGGAAAGCAAATTATATGGCATCAACCATGGTTTTAGTTTCATGGTTTTGGTTTTATGGTTTTAGCTTCATAATACCCAGAACTGCTTAAGGCAGGGACTCCAGCTCGCCCAGAGCCCTTGTTTGGAGATATCTTTTAGCATGAGGATGATAAAAAAAAATAGAAAGGGAAGTATGCGAAATATTCAAAAAAAACCTGGGGGGGCGCAAACTGATGCACAGAGAAGTAAATGACACCAGTATAGGCATTCAGACACGGGGAGGATGTTAGAACAGTTGTGGAGTCTGTCCTAACACCTGCCAATTACCTTTGCTTTAAACTTGCTAAGGCCTTATTTTTAAGAAATCCGTGTGGTGTATATGCAGCAACCTCGGCACTCCATGAGACGACATTTTTATTTGGGGTATTTTGCCAAACAGTTCATGTGCCTTGTCTACGGTTCCATATTTTGCATTCATGTCTACCAAGGGCTGTTGCAGCTGCATCATTTGACAAACCCCTTCCTTTATCCTTTGACGGATGTCAATACCCTATTCCAAGCTCCCATTTTGGTGCAGGCAGAATCGATGCTAGCAAAAGTTGTGACATGATGCCATACCTGCCAATTTCACCTGTGTTGTTCCATTTGAGCAAAAATTGTGAGGTAAGTTCTTGGCCATGGGTTTTAGTGACTCTGTCTTGCTACTCCTAAAATCTGTACGTGGCTAGATCTTTTTATTTCCTTGTTGTGTTCAATTCCATTACAAAGCAATTTTGTCATTACCTAGAAGCAATGGTTCGATGAAATTATGTATGCCTATATTTTACTTATCTACATTTTGTTGATAAATGATGTTGAATTCGGATTTACACCTGCCTATTACCTTTTCTTGACGGTTTCTAAAGCCTCTACAACAAATCCATTTTGTGCATATCCTGCAATCATTGCATTCCCTGCGACCACATTGCTTTGAGGCATTCTATCAAACAGTTCACGTCCCCTGCCTGTGCTTCCACATTTTTGTAGGCATGTCTACCCAAGCATTCCACAAAATAAAAAAATAAAGTATCCCTCCTCCATTACGTTTTAATGGATGTCCATACACGGTTCCAAAGCACTCATTTTTGAACAGGCGAAAAGGATGCTGGCAAAGTTTGTAGACTCTAGCATTACAACTGCCAATTGTATTTGCTTGAAAGTTCTGAATCCTTTCCGAAAGATCTAGTTAGTGTTTATCCTACTGTTATGGAAAACAGTGGAAATCACCATGGCACTCTGCCAATCTTCATCGAAAATTTTGACAATCAATTAATTCTTGTTGTTTGGTATTCTCTCTAGTAATGTAATTAGCAACCCAATGCCTTCCAAATCATTACTTTGCTATAGCTTGTGTTTTCCCTCAGCACTGCCATATCGTGAAAATATGAAGGCATAGTTTAGTGATATTATGATTGTGATGATTTATGTTGGTTTTAGAATCCCACTTTAAATACTGTTTCTGAAACATATTAATGACTTACACGTTTTAGCAGTCGCACTAAGCACTAAATTTGGATGCCAAAGTAATGCGAATAGTGGTGATAAATTCATAACCAAGAACATTCCACTCCTTTTCCCATGCCTTCATTTATTTAAATCTTTGACTAAATAGACATGGTGAAATAATTTAATATTGTGATGAATATTTGATGGATTATGGAGTGTATTCGTGAAAGAAGTGTAAAATAAATAAATGCTTAAGAAATTGGACAAATACTTCCAAAACTATTAGTATAGTTTGTCCCCCATGAAATTGATTAATTAACACGAAAACCTCCTAATATTGCTTATTCCTTAGGAAGTAATTTAGTTGTTAAGAATCGGGTGTAGTGATTGGTAGACACGCATTGTGATCATTTTCCTTGATTCAATGTATAGCAAACTCTAAATCTCTTCAAACCATCGACTGATTAGAAGGCAACATTAAATAAATGCTATATAAATACTAATGCAAATTGAATACTCATGCAAAAATATATAGAATAACAACATTCATTACATTGATATTCCATTGAGATATAATCATTAAATAAATGCTATATAAATACTAATGCAAATTGAATACTCATGGAGAAATATATAGAATAACAACATTCATTACATTAATATACCATTTAATATCTCACAGAATGCATCACCATAGCTGATTTAGGTTGTTTTTCATTAGCAATACACAGGTTTTGAAGGGTCCTTGAAACCATGTACAAAAAGGAACAAAGGCAACAAAGATAAAGCCTGTTGGTTGCCCCACCAGAAACCAAAAATAGGCTGATTACAAAACAATCAACATCCCATCAGCACACAAATGACCAGCAGAACAAAAACCAAGACAAAAAGAGAATAGAGCAAGCAGTAATTAAAGAAGATCCTTTAACATTTTGGCTACTTCCAGATCCTTAGTGATCACCTTGTCGTGCATTTCCATGATCGCCTTAGCACAATCTTAAATTTCTTGGTCTTGGTCCGAGTGTGAATACTCGGTCCCGTGCCCATATCCACAATATGCTCTCTCTTATCAACATCCTCCCCTTCATCCTAGTTCACCGACTCATTAAACAATGACTTCTCAGTCCAATCCCTAGCTTTCTCATTCAGGAACACTAGACGTTCAGCTGAAGATTTAAGCTTTTCCTTGCTGATGTTGATCACTGTGTTGAGATCTTTATGTAGTAGCAGACCATGATCTTTCTTCAAATTGGTCATGTCATCCACCATGAGGTGAACATTGGAATTTAGAGATTTGACCATACTGAAGATGGAGTCCTTCTCTTTTAAGGCTTTTAAGAGTAGAAATATTACATCGGGCAATCGTATCATATTTGTTATGGAGGTCCTGAACCTCCTGAACCAACCACATAAGTAAGTTAAAGGAAGTATCTGCCCCATCCTTGACCAAACCAAAAGCCTATGTATAGTACAAGGCACCCCAGTACACGCCCCTCCCCTAATGGGAACTCATGGGTGGATCATCATCATGTAAGCCGAATCATAAACCTTAACCTTGCCCTTCTCTCTAGACGCTGACACAATAGGGGACTCATCCATCTCCACCACATTGTTCACCTTCCTCACAACATGGACCCCCTCAACACCACCACAACCCAGGTCCTTATTAACCACATCTGCCACCTCACTGTCTTGTTCAACCCTAATACCCTCCAATCGCTTTTCCTCAACATCCTTGGAGCATGGTCTTCCTCGTACTATCTTTACCCTCCACACTCTCTTCACTACCGATCACCTGAATTTTGTGTTTCACATGTGGGTTAGAAGGTTTACCCTTTTTAGCAGAGCCTTTCTTACTACCAGAAGGAGTATAATCCAAGTCTGTGTGGTAGAACTGACTCCTCAATTTCAGTCCCAACACTACCATCCACCTCAATTTGGCATTTCCCACTCCCCTTCATCCTCTTCTTCAACTTATCAGAATTAACAAAAATAGGGGACTCAATAACACAATTAGCTTTTATATAATCCACAGTAAGCAACATTAAACCCTCATGTAAGAAGGGGTTCTCCGGATTCCTTCTACAGGTCGCTATTCCATCTTCTAAAGAAAGAAAAAGATAGAATGAGAAAGAGATGAGCTTACCATGATGGAAGCGATTGAGCATCATGAAATGATGGCGATACATAGTAGAAAACCTCCCATCTAGAGTAAAATAATGCATCAGCTCCATAGCCAACTCACACCAAATAGGTTTGATTTTGGAAAGGTCTTAACCCCCATAGTCTAGCCTCGCCTACAAAAACATATTTCTAACAACACCCGATATAGTATTTTTGGTAGCACTCGACATAAAATATTTCTAACAACACCCGATATAGTATTTCTGGCAGCACCCGACATAGCTTTCTCCCTTTAGAATTTCCTTGCTTTGGTAGACAACTTGTTGGTATTTTTTCTAGTTAAGCTTTGAAATTCTTTAAGAGGTAGCCAATCTCTATATTCAAGAATTATCAAAGCTAGTGGCCAACTGATAGGTAAAGCTTCTCAGGGCTTTGCCCCTACTCTTTAGGTCGTGTGAGACCAAGGAGGGTGTTCCTATTTGTGCTCATTTGATACCCATTGTCGCAAAAACACTTCAACACACAGATAAATTCCTACTAACTTGCAGACATACATGATTTATCAAAGGTTTGGCTGACCTTTACATAAATGACTGCATATTTGCTAGGAATATAGGTGATATATTAGATTTGCATCTCAGAATATATAGAATTTGAATTAGGTAATGTTCTGACCTTGAATCCACATGTAGGTGCTTTATGATTTGAACCATTTAAAAGAATTCCAAATGAACTAGCCAGTGCCTCATCAAATTGGGCAAGTCACATATAAAATATTCAAACATAATATTCAATCCTAACATTAGTGAACGTTTCTCACAATGCATTACATCATAAGACCTCATAGTATTCAAAGCAACACTCCTTATCAGATTCTTAGCACATTATCACAGACTTGCAATCCCTTCTCAAGCATTTGATTAACTCATTAAGTTAAGGGAAGAAATAGAATCATACATGCAAATGAACTAACGAAGACAAATGAAAATACACTTGATAATTTCATTCATAACCTGTCACAACACACACAGGAGAACAATTGCCTTGATTTTTAGATTTGTTTCAATATCAGTAATTACACAAAACCTATTAAGACTATCTCATATACATGCCCTACCCAAAAAAAATTACCAGCTAATTCATCCCAAATTCTGCATTATATGCACTTAGTATATACCACCTAGACCTTGAAGATTCAAAAATTTGACCCCTACAATGAGCCTTGAGATCTCTTTTATAGAACAAGAGAGCGAAAAGCTTCGGGTTCATTCTATTTACATTTTAGCAAAATTTCATTTCAAAATGGAATTTCATCTGCATTTCAAAATTCCCACATGACTGGATGTAATCATTCGGTGAATAGGGGAATCAAAATTGTGCAACAACCTACATTACCAATTAGTGTCACCACACCCGCAACATAATGCCATCAAGGCTTTGTCATTTACATCCACATCAAACCCAGGAAGAAACAACATCACCAGAACCAAATTGGAGAACCCAAAAAACCACATCAATACCCATAACTCGGAGCAGTGCCACATCCACGTTACAGATGACTGCTTCGTGTTTTCGCCTCAATGGGAGGCAGAAAAACCACCTTATCTTCATCAACACCCCTCCCAGTACTAGAACCATAAACAACACACAGCGCCACCATGGTGATTGGAGAAACCGCGTGGACCCCTTCATCCACACCAGCCATTTCAGTCAAAGTCGTGAGGTAACAATGATAATCAAAATTAGTCTCAGAATCATTGCCACCAGAGCTGCTAGAGACATCAATAGCCTAATTTTGCTGCCCTAGAGAGCCTTGACTGTACCTTAGCTTGGCCTTTGATCCTTCTCCACACTCCACATACCTCCTTTCTTTTCCACAACTCGTCACTTCTACTCTAGCAACTTGACCCTTGAGCCGAGAACTGCATCTAGTAACACCCGGGAGGGACCTTATGTCTTCTTCCTTGGAGCTAAGAGTGCCTGGAAGGGTACTTTGTTCATATTGTCACGCCTCCTTGTGAGATCTTCACGTGTCCATTCTTGCAGACCTATGTACTGGCAAAATAGAAGCGGTTGGCTTGCTCATCTCACACACAAACCCAAAGCCTTTGCAAAAGCAACAACCACTCAATGTAGAAGCATACAGGAATTCAGATTCTTAATCACTATGATGCAAATGGATAGCCAACAAGAATTTATCAAACAAATTGATGAAGTAATTATCAAAGCTCCAACTGCAGCACGAGTGAGCAATTGATTATTCGCTGACATCAATTTCACCATTGTTAATTTCCAGGTTCATGGAAATCAGCATACTATTCATCATGATTACTAGGAGATAACCCTTCGCATGCATAGAGATCAGGTTGATATCCATTGAAAAGCTTGCACCATTAATGTTTTCCATTTGCAACAACCATCACATGGCTAGTTCAACATTTTGAATTTAGGCCGTCGATGCGCCAATGAGTTGGCATGTTGAACGACTTAGATTGAGTCAAACATATTGAAAATTCCATGTTGTCACATGGCAGGCCCATCAACCAATGATATAATCCCCAGTCAGAATACACGCATGTCATTAGCGGGCCCCAACCAACCTCCTTGTGCCGCTGAGCGACTCCACATGTCACTCGTTCGCACACCTCACAAAATCTTCAAAACTATTATTTTAATCATGCACGATTGGCAAGGAACGACCACGATTAATCTTAACAATCACATGACAGTCATTGATAAGAAAACCTTTATTAAACTATTGGGGAACAAGGGTTGGGCCCTACTACCATATGCGACATGTGGTAACATCTCGTACACCTCGCCATTCATTTGTGACGTCATCAAAAGTCCTTGCGAGGCCAACGGGGAATGGTCAGGATCAAATCCATCAATCTGACGATCCATAAGTCTACACATGCAACAAATATTATTTATAAAAGGGAACTGATTAGGCAGATGGGGTGCAACCCTTAAGGTATAAAATTCAGACACAAGTCTAAGGTTACGAACATTTATCAACCTGACATTAAGCGAGGATTCAAATTAAGTCCCAACATGGAAAAAGACCAACGGGCTAGGTAAAGGGGCCCAGTGAAGACAATGGGCATGATGCCATAAGTCATGACTAGGATGACCGATGACCTGGTACAACGGGTCAACATGGAAAAATAACGCAAAGGTTCAACACATGTGAAAATTTTAACAAGGGTGACAAGCCCCTAAACCCTGACATACGACTACCAAGCACAAGGGTGACAATTTGACAAAATTTCTCACGGAACCAACCAAAATTTGTAATAATTTGAAAGCTCTATCAGTGGCTCTAGCTTGGGGACACATACCCCTGGTGGGTATGGCAAGAATCTAGATCTCTGGGGAGTAGACCAAGTGCCAAATCCATTAGGCACTCTAGAACCATTCCATTATGTTGCATTGGAACTCATTCTTCAAACCTCATTTGGTGGCCCTAGGCCCCCAAAAATGAAGTACCAATATTTACCTTTGTCAAAAACTCCATTCTATGTTGTTTGTAGTAGCCCAAGTCTGAAAACATTGTCATGAACTGCCCACAAACTAGCTCAATCACTAACATGTCCCACAATATCACTATGCTTCCCAATGTCACCGATTTTGCCACTCTGCAATCTGTAATTAGACACTAATTGAAATTCATAATCATTGTGACATTTCACTTTGGCCAGCTCACTTTCATGTTCCACTAGATGCTCACTTACATGAGCTGAGAAATAGAAGCCTTCATAGTCCATTTGATCTTTGGCATCATAGATTTTGACATCAAAATCAGTTTGCACCTCAAACTGAAAACTCTCATAAACAATTTGTTGTGTATCACACAAATCATCTTCAAACATGCCAAAGATAAAAGATGCATATTTTGGAACATCCTTATATTGATCACTGCAACATGGGCACATTTTTTGACATTTCGGTTCAAGTATATCAAAACACACCTTGATATCATAGAGATGGGGATCATATGCATCAGTAACCTTCAAGAAATGAGTGAATGCATTCATCTCAGGTTCATTAACATGTTCTGACTCATTCTTCACATCATCATTCATTTCAACGAAAAATACCTCAAGGGTAGGTTCAAGCAATTCAACATCAACAGGGGCAACATAAAGACACATATGTGCATTGGTAACCTCATGTGCAATATCAGTTGATATGTGTGTTGACCCAAAAGTGAAAGATTCATTTCCAGTTGAAAACTTCTCATCAACAATAGAACTAGAATTTTTATTTTCTCACATAAATGCTTCTCTCAAAAAACATGTTGATGTTCACGCAAGGAACATCAAACAAGAAACAATTGTACTCAAATTCATACTCACCAACATGAGATTCATCATTATTTTCATTTCTTGGCTGCTCTACACATGGATCAAGAACTTCTCCAGTATCAACACAATATGAAACTTTATTGTCATATGAATCAACAAGCTCTTCATTGTTATCAATGGGTAATAATGTTGATTCAAGATCCATACATTTTCCGCAACACATTGCTTGATCATTCCAAAATGAACCCCCTATTTAATCATCATATACAACATCATCCTCTTCATGTATCACAAACATTTCAACCTCTGCCTCACATTGACAATCATGAGCAACAAAGGAATCAACACATTCATGAACATGTTTATCATATTTAGCATTATGCTCAAGATCAACATACTGAACATACATATCCTTATCTTCAATTTCCTCATCACTGACACAATCATCATGCTCCATTGATGGAAAACCTGAACTACATTCTCGGTATTCACCACATGCAATTTGTTCCTTCACTTGTGGACAAGTGACATCATGAGCATCTATACCATTGCATTCTTCAAGTGAGGAGTATGCTTCTATATCATCCTCTGAAAAGCAATCACAATCTTTAGAAAAGAAATGAGAAATATCAACCTCATTATGATTTTCATCACAAGAAAAATCATCACTACACAAACCATGTTCAAGATCTTCAAAATGAATGCTTGAGGTTGTACTTTCAAGATCATAATCACTGGTTTGTAATGAAAAATCAGCAACACATACATTGTAATTGTTGATCACAACATGACATGGAATATCATTTTGTATCTCATTCACTTCATCATCTGAGATATCACAAGAGAAGCATTCTTGCATAGTTACTTTATTATCATCCCATGTATCCTTTTCTTGATCATTGTTGTTTTACTCAATATATGTGTTGTTTGTGAGTTGACTACAATGCTCATCTTTTGACATATTATTTTCACTTGTTTGCATTTGATTTTTCTCAAGAGGACAACTGATGTCTCCCTTTTGAGAATCCACATTCTATTCATAACCACATTTGGTTGATTCTACAATCTTTATCCAATTAGGTACTTGGTCAAAGCTATGGGGTTTCAATTCTTTTGGCAAGGTACTCAGCCCAAGTTCATAAATCTCACAAAACAAATCAATGCACATAGAATCCTCAGGTCTGAAATATGTGGGGACCTCTATCAAAGCATCCAAGAATCTCAAAAACAGTTTATGTGGTGATTCTCCCTTGTGTCTCTTCATTTCATACAATTCTTGCACAAAAGACTTTTGATCAACACTGATCAAATTTTGTTGTTGTTCAACTTGGAGCTCACTATGATCTTCATATTGTGACGATGGAGAAATCATAATAGAAGGATTGTCATCTTGACAATCATTTCCATTATCTGATCCTTGAATTCTATTTGTATAAGGTGTGTTGGGATAACCAACACTTGCAGCCAAATACCCTTTCATCATTGAGTATTTCAAATTGTTCTCAATATCCATGGTAGTTTGATATGCCTGATGTAATGTTGCAGGCTCTTTATCCCTTAATAGATATCTCATATTTTCTCAATTCACCTAAGTACATGACCAAACATTCAGCATCATTTGGTCTCATACTTTCTGGAATTTCCCTTATTGCCTCTGCAAATCGAAGATTGAAAACAAGGACAAACTCATCTTCACTTCTATGGATTTCCATAAATTCTTTTCTTACCACACTTGGATTTACCCTTTCACCAAATTGTTCAACAAAGGTTGTCATAAACTAATTCCATGAAGCTATAGAACATGCTGGTAAATATGACAACCAATCCCTGGCATCATCCTTCAAAGATTGAACAAAAAGTTTCATGACAACATCCTCATGATTTACCTCATAATCCCCCATCACGTCCATGAATGTTTGCAAATGTTTTGAGGATGATTTAGAGCTCTTCCCCATGAACTTGGGAAAATATTTCTTAACATTTTTAGGAATTAGGTTCGAGAAACCTTTAATACCACTAAAGGCGAATGGCATATACCTTTCAATAGAAAAATCCCTTGGAGGGCTTGGTGAAGACTGTATGCCCTACATAATTTTACTTGCTATTTCACATGGAAATCCTCTTACATCCATATTCAATCATTATCAACTTCATACATGGTTGTCATTTACTAATTCAACCATGATTCTAAAACATAGATTGAATCATTATTTCTTAAAGCTTTCTTAGAGGCATAACATGAACATAACTATCACTATTCCATGTATTAATGCAATTTCATCTAATAGGGAACCATTTATCATCTCAAGCCTTGAAAATTTCTCATAATCTTCTTTCAAATAGAATAATGCTTTCTCTAGATTTATGAGAATACCTCGAAACTTTGTAGTAGTTGTTAACCTTTCTTCATGACTGCAAATTCTATAAATTTGGAAGTCTTCTTCACAATTTAACTAGTTCTTTAGACAAAGTCGCCACCTCCTTTACAAAGGAATAAACTTAAAAGAAAAATGAAGTTCTTTCAAGAGTAAATCTCGTTCTGGGTCTTCTTCAACAACGGAGTCACACTCAAATCCTTTGATCTTTGTTGCAACAAACTCTTTTCCAAGTCCAAGAACTTCTCAATTAGTTGAACAATGATGTTCAAATTCACCAAATACTCGACTCTGTGATATTATAGTCTACAACTAGAGACACAATTTCTCCCCAGCAAAGTCACCATTTTGTTGGTGTTTTTTCCAACTAAGCTTTGAAATTCTTTAAGAGGTAGCCAATCTCTATATTCAAGAATTATCAAAGCTAGTGGCCAACTGACAGGTAAAGCTTCTCAAGGCTTTGCCCCTACTCTTTAGGTTGTGTGAGGCCAAGGAGGGTGTTCCTATTTGTGCTCATTTAATATCCATTGTCGCAAGAACACTTCAACACACAGATAAATTCCTACTAACTTGTAGACATACATGATTTATCAAAGGTTTGGCCGACCTTTACATAAATGACCACATATTTTCTACGAATACAGGTGATATATTAGATTTGCATCTTAGAATAGATAGAATTTGAATTAGGTAATGTTTTGACCTTGAATCCACATGTAGGTGCTTTCTGATTTTAACTATTCAAAAGAATTCCAAATGAACTAGCCAGTGCCTCATCAAATTGGGCAAGAGTTGCATATAAATTATTCAATCAAACATAATATTCAATCTTGACATTAGTGAAGGTTTCTCACAATGCATTACATCATAAGACCTCACAGTATTCAAAGCAACACTCCTTATCAGATCCTTAGCACATTATCATAGACTTACAATCCTTTCTCAAGCATTTGATTAACTCATTAAGTTAAGGCAAGAAATAGAATCATACATTCAAATGAACTAATGAAGACAAATGAAAATACCCTTGATAATTTCATTCATAACCTGTCACAACACACACAAGAGAGCAATTTCCTTGAATTTTAGATTTATTTCGATATCAGTAATTACACAAAACCTATTAAGACTATCTCATATACATACCCTACCCAAAACAATTTACCAGCTAATTCATCCCAAATTCTGCATTATATGCACTTAGTATATACCACCTAGACCTTTAGGATTTAAAAATATGACCCCCACAATGAGCCTTGAGATCTCTTTTATAGAACAAGAGAGCAAAAAGCTTCAGGCTCATTCTATTTACATTTTAACAAAATTTCATTTTAAAATGGAATTTCATCCGCATTTCAAAATTCCCACATGATTGGATGTAATCATTCGGTGAATAGGGGAATCAAAATTATGCAACAACCTGCATTACCAATTAGTGTCACCACACCTACAACAAAATTCCATCAAGTATTTTTCATTTACATCCACATCAAACCCAAGAAGAAATAGCAACATCACCATAACCAAATTGGAGAACCCAAAAAACCACATCAATACCCAAAACCCGGAGCAACACCACGGCCACGATATAGACGATCGCTTCATGTTTTCGCCTCAATGGGAGGAGAAAAAACCACTTTATCTCCATCAAAAACCCTCCCAACACCAGAACGAGAAACAACACACAGTGCCACCACGGTAATTGGTGAAACTGCGAGGACCCCTTCATCCACACCAGCCATTTAGTCAAAGCAGTGAGGTAACAACGATAATCAGAATCAGTCTCAGAATCATCACCACCAGAGCTGCTAGAGAAATCAATGGCTGAATTTTGCTACCCCAGAGAGCCTTGACTGTACCTTATCTTGTCATTTGATCCTTCTCCACACTCCACAAACCTCCTTTCTTTTCCATAGCTCATCACTTATGCGCTTGCAACTTGACCCTTGAGTTGAGAACTGCATCTAGTAACACCTGGGAGGGACCTTATGCCTTCTTCCTTGGAGCCAAGAGTACCTCGAAGGGTACTCTATTCATATTGTCATGCCTCCTCATGAGATCTTTGCGTGTACATTCTTGCAGACCTGTGTATCAAAAAAATAGAAGTAGTTGGCTTGCTCATCTCGCACACAAACCCAAAGCCTTTGCAAAAGCAACAACCACTCAATGCAAAAGCATAGAGGAATTCAGACTCTTAATCACTATGATGCAAATGAATAGCCAACAAGCATTTATCTAAAAAATTGATGAAGTAATTATCAATGCTCCAACTACAGCATGAATGAGTGAGTGATTATTCACTGACGTCAATTTCACCATTGTTAATTTCCAGGTTCATTGAAATTGGTGTACTATTCATCATGATTACCAGGAGATAACCCTTCGCACGCATGGACATCAGGTTGATATCCATCAAAAATCTTGCACCATTAATGTTTGCCATTTCCAGAACTCAAACAACCATCACATGGTTGGTTCAACATTTTAAATTTAGGTTGTTGATGTGCCAACGAGTTGGCATGTTGAACAAATCAGATTGAGTCAAACATATTTGAAAATTCCATGTTGTCACATGGCAGGCCCATTGGCCAATGATATAATCCCCAGTCAGAATACACACATGTCATGCGTGGGCCCCAACCAACCTCCTTGTGCCGCTTAGCGAATCCACGTGTCACTCGTTCACACACCTCTCAACATCTTCAAAACTTTTATTTTAACGTGCGCGGTTGGCGAGGAATGACCACGATTAATCTTCATGGTGTAAGAGGGTTTGGTTGGAAGCCTCACACTTCCAAGCTCCGGGTCTCACCTCAGCAAATCCCTGTTGTGGCTTTTACCACCACCCAACCTCTAGGCTCTGACACAACTACAGACACCCCTGGTTCTAGGCCATCCCCTCTTCAAATCTTTGTCGAACTAAACCACTCAATTCTTGCTACTTGACTGCTGTCCTCACTGACCCTTAATCCTTCCTAAAGGTCAATTTCTTCTAATACATCTCTAAACCTTTGCAGGGTTATCAATTCATGTTTTCATACTTCTTGGCATCCTATCATGCCTCTCAGATCTCCTTTCACCTTCCTTTCTCCATTGCTTCCAAGAAACCCTTGGTTAGGGTTTGGAAAAGGCTACTAGCCTTGAGCCTTTTTAGGCCTCCTAGCCCAAGTAAAACTAGTTGTTGCACACAACTTTCCCAAAGAATCCTGATGATTTTTCTTGGATTCTCAACCCCTGTTACATCCTCTACAAGAATTCAAAACCCTATCTCCTTGACTGGCCGTACACAAGACCATTCTCCTATTTTTGCTAAAACTAGGTTTCTTTCTTCATTCACTGGCCACCCGGTAGGTCTGTCAGAGCATATCTTTGGTCTCCTGATTTTCTGAGCCTCCTCCTTGTGTCCAGACCTCTGTGGGGTCTTCCTCCACACTTCTACCACGAGGTTTATACTGGAGAAGTGCACGCTGCAAGTAAAGTGATTTTTAGCACTGGTAAACTTGACTGTCCTAGCCGGGCACTGTCAAGCCCGCCTAGGAGCAGTCCTTAATCATCTTTCCTGCACTCCTACACACTCCTACACCTATCCTAGCTATGTACAGGTAGCCTAGCTCCATTTCCCAAGAAACCATACACTGAGTACGGTGGGAAAAGAGTCTAGAACTCCACACTGGCTAACTTTACCAGTCAACACATAATTTGCAAAGAAAACAAAACACTTATCTATAAAGACACCTGCAATTTACAATTTCACTCTACAAACTAAAACACTAATGAGAAAATAAAGACATAAACAATGGCTAAAGCACAGGACAGGTATGATCGTTCCTGATCAACCAATTATTCAAGAAAACACAAAACTTGTAACCACTTTCTCACTGTCATTTCATTTTCGAATTTTCAAACTTACAAAAATGCTCCACACCTTCCAACCTTTCACAATGGTCGAGGCACACTACAAATACTCCTTCACAATCAGTTAGGCCCGAGCCTTAACTATTCTTTGGCCGGTTAAGGCATTACAAACCTTCATTGGCAAAAAAACACAAAACACTAACCACTAACATTTAGTGTTAGACCTCAACACATTAAGAACTACAGATAGCTCCTGTCCACTAACAATAACTCCTAACTAAGCTTATTCCAAATCTAACTTCTAGAGCAATGGTCCACATGACCTTAATTGAAGAAAAACAAAAATTGCCAAAAATTGCCTATTTCCTAGTCATTTGTCTAGGTGCTCCTGCACCATTCTCCCCCTCCCAGCAGAAACACTAAGAAGGAGAAGGAGAGAGCAAGGAAAAATCAATCCCAAGCTTCTTGAACTGATCCTCTTGGACCCATGTAGCCTCTGACTCATGCTTATGCTTCCACTTGATGAGGTGCTCCATATACACCTTGTGCCTTGTAGACTTTTGCACCCTAGATTCCAATATCTTCTCAGCTTGTTGCTTGTCCTGATTGGGTAGTGACATGTTACTGATGTCCTTGAAGACCTCTTGACTCTCCTGATCCATTTCCTTGACTGATCCTTTATACTTGATCAAATCAGCAACATTGAAAACCGGTGAGATTCCTAAGTCAGTAGGTAATTCAATCTTATATGCATTTTTTCCATACTTGGCCAAGATTTTGCATGGTCCTATTCTCTTCATTTGTAGCTTGGTTGAGATTCCCTTCTGCAACCTGGACTTGTTTAGGTGAACCATGACAAAATCACCCACATCAAATTGTACATCCTTCCTTGTCAAATCCACCTTTTCCTTCAATTTGTGGGTAGCTTCAATAACTGTCTTCCTCACCTGCTCTTGTATCTCTTTCATGGTCTAACTGAAATATTCAGCATGTCCACTCCTATGTTCCATGGCTCCTAAATCTCTGAGCTCACAAATACCTCTTGGGTGCATTCCATACACAACCTCAAAAGGACTTTTCCCTGTAGTTCTATTGACACTGTCATTATAGGCAAACTCAGCTTGTGAGATGACCATATCCCAAGTATGTCCATACTCCTTTGATAAACACCTCAGTAGGTTACCTAGCACCCTGTTAACCACCTCTGTTTGGCCATCGGTCTGAGGATGATAGGCAGATCCAAAAGACAGGTTGGTTCCCAACCTATTCCACAAAGTCTTCCAAAAATGACTCATAAATTTAACATCCCTGTCTAAAACTATGCTTAAAGGTAAGCCATGAATCCTTACAACCTCCTTGAAAAAGAGATGAGCTATGTAACTAGCATCATGAGTAGTTTTACAAGGTATAAAATGACACATCTTACTAAATCTTTCCACCACTACATACACACTGTCAAAACCAGATTTGGTCTTAGGAAGGCCTACCACAAAATCCATGCTCACACACTCCCAAGGTCTATTTGGAATTGGTAGGGGTTGATAAAGACCAGCATTACTAGCTCCTCCCTTAGCTCTCATGCATACAACACATTGTTCCACATATTTTATAACATCTCTTGCCAACTTAGGCCAATAGTAAAATCTTTGAACTAACTCTAATGTCTTATTGATGCCAAAATGCCCACTAAGACTGCCATTGTGCTTTTCTTGGATCAGATTTTCTCTCATTGACCCTTTAGGAACACATAACTGGTTTCCTTTAAACAACAATCCACTTTGCAAAGTATATTCAACATACTAACTATGAAAATGATTCTCAAAGTTCAAACATACCTTATAGACCTCTGAGAAATCTTCATCCTCTCCATAGAGTTCTTTAAAGCTTTCAATTCCTATGCTTTTCACTTGTATCTCTTGAACTGTCAATAACCACCTGCTCAATGCATCTGCTACCTTATTCATTTGCCCCTTTTTATGTTTGATGGTGAATGTGAAAGTTTGGATGTATTCCATCTACTTCAAATGCCTATTGCTCAATTTATCTTGGGTGTTCATATAGCTGAGTGCTTGGTTGTCTATAAAGACTACAAACTCCTTGGGTAGAAGATAATGCCTCCATTTCCTGAGTGACTGAACCAAAGCATAAAGTTCCAAGTCATAGGTTGAGTATTTCTTCTTTGCTTCATTAAGCTTCTCACTAAAGAAGGCTATAGGCCTGCCCTCTTGACTTAACACTTCTCCAACTGCCACTCCACTTGCATCACACTCAACAGTGAACAATTTGTCAAAACTAGGTAGTAAAAGTATGGGTTGAGTTGCTACTTCTTGCTTCAGTTTCTCAAACCCCCTCTCAGCTGCTTGTGTTCACACAAACTTGGTTTTCACACCCCCTTTGATTGTCTCTAAAACTGGTGCACAAATACCACTAAAGTTTCTTATGAATTTCCTGTAGAATTGGGCCAATCCATGGAAACTCCTTACCTCTGTTGCTATGGTTGGTGTAGGCCAATTCATGATTGCCTCCACCTTGCTTGGATCCATCTTCAATCATCCCTTAGACACTACAAAACCCAAGTACACAAGTTCTTGTTTGAAGAACTCACACTTCTCAAGATTGATTTCCAACTTCTCTTCTTGCAACCTTTTAAGAACCATCTCCACATGTTTCAGATGTTCTTCTACTGTCTTACTAAAAATCAGTATGTCATCAAGATAGACTACCACAAAAATCCCTGTGAAATCCTTAAGCACTTCATTCATTAGTCTCATGAACATGCTAGGTGCATTGGAAAGGCCAAATGGCATCACTCTCCATTCATATAAACCATCTGTTGTCTTGAATGCTGTCTTCCATTCATCACCATCCTTAATTCTGATCTGATGGTATCCAACTTTTAGATCCAACTTTGTGTAATATTGAGCCCCTCCAAGACAATCCATTAAATCCTCAATTCTAGGAATTGGAAACCTGTACCTAATTGTGATCCTGTTGATTTCTCTAGAGTCAGAACACAACCTCCATTTGCCTCCCTTTTTACTTGCCAAGACTATTGGTACTGCACATGGGCTGATGCTCTTTTGTATCAACTGCTGATCCAACAATTCTTGCACTTGTCTAGCTACTTCCAAGTTCTGATCCAATGTCAACTTGTAGGCTGCTTTGTTAGGTAATGATGCTCCAGGTATGAAATCTATTTGATGACTAATAGCTCTCTTTGGAGGTAAGGTTGCAGGTGTACCATCACTTACAATATCCTTGTACTTATCAAGCAAATTTTGGACTGTTTTTGGTATGACTAGTTTTTCCGTCTTCTCTTCCTCTTTGGACTATAATAACACAACATATCCTTCTCCACCTTCATGTAGGGTGTTGAGGAACTCTTTTCCAATACTAAGAAGCACACTTGGTGTCTTGGACTGTCCTTCATCTTCTTCTGATAGTGACTGCAATTTAAAAGTTCTTCCATCCTTCTTAAATGCAATTGTATTCTCTTTACCATCATACACAACACTCCTATCATATTGCCATGGTCTGACCAATAGAAGATGGCATGCATCCATGGGTAATACATCACAAACTAGCTTATCTTTATATCCTCCAATTGAAAACTCCACTGTTACTTGCTCATTAACCAAAACACTCTGCCCTTTGTTTAGCCAAGTGACCTTGTAGGGGTTGGTATGAGGTACTTTCTTCAATTTTAGTTTAGTTACTGCCTCCTCTGAGATTATATTATCTATAGAACTAGAATCTACAATGACCTTGCATACTTTACCAAGAATTTTGCACCTTACTCTAAAAAGAGCTCTTCTTTGCTTAGGTTCTTCCTTGACCGGTTGCCTTATCAACACTCTTCTAAACATCAAACTCTCTCCATTTTCAGACTCTATATGACTGATCTCAGTTGTCTTAGGACTCATGGTGTCCTCTTGTGCATAGGCCACTTTCTTTTCATTGCTTGAAGAAGAAACTTTCTCCGGGCATCTATAAGCTGGGTGTCCCATCTGATTGCAATGATAACACTTCATGGTGGCAAAGTAAGAGTTACTTCTGCCTACTCCTCTTCCTCTATTTGAACCTCCTTGAGGTCCTCTTCCTCTATTAAATCCTCCTCTTGAAGATGTTTCACCTCCATGCTCGGTGAGCTTAGATTCTCCATGATTTCTTTGGTCATTACCTCTTCCCTGGTAACCTCCACGCTGTCCTCTTTGATCTCTATGATCTCTACCTTTACCTCTGCCTTTAGAAGCCTGATCTTGCTTCGTTTTGTTCCTTTCCTCAATCTTAATAGCTAGCTGATAACATTGATGAAATGTTTTAGGACTCAAAAGAGCCATCTCCTCTTGGATATTCCACTTCAAACCATTAAGATATCTAGCCACTTTGAGGCTCTCATCCTCTGTCACATTGGACCTCATACAAAGCTTTTGGAATTCTTCAGTATAGGTACTCACATCTAGTTCTTTCTGCCTTAGGCTTTGTCTCTTCTTGTGTAATTGAATTTCATAGTCATCAGGCATGTAGGCTTCTTTTACCTTAGCAACCATACCTTTCCAAGTTGATATGAGCTGTTTGCCTTCTTTCTCCCTCTCTGTTTGAACAAACTTCCACCATGTCAAGGTTGATCCTCTCAATCTAGACTTAGCAACTTTCACCTTCTGTGCTTTAGTCACTCCATCACACTCAAAGTGATTCTCCATGCCTTCTATCCAATCCATGACTAAGTCTGGTTCCATCTTTCCACTGAATAGTGGTATGCCTTCGAGTGCTTTTCCACTCAAGGATTTCAATGCCTTCAAGAAAGGCTCCTCCTTCAAAACAGGGTCAGGTTCAGGGGTCTTGTCTTCCTCTGCAACCTCTTCTTCTTTTGGAATTCTACCCTCAACCTGTGCACTCCTCACTGCTGCCTCCAGTTGAGCTAATCTTTCCCTCAACCGATTATTGTCTTCTTCTTGCTCTTCAACCTTCTTAGCTAGCTATGAATTTTTCACCATGTTGGAAGAATCACCTAACTCAATGTCTGACATGCAAGATTTCTTTCCCAAATCTTTCACTACTCTGATACCAATCTGGTGTAAGAGGGTTTGGTTGGAAGCCTCACACTTCCAAGCTCTGGGTCTCACCTCAGCAAATCCCTGTTGTGGCTTTTTCCACCACCCAACCTCTAGGCTCTAACACAACTCTAGACACCCCTGGTTCTAGGCCATCCCCTCTTCCAATCTTTGTCGAACTAAACCACTCAATTCTTGCTACTTGACTGCTGTCCTCAGTGACCCTTAATCCTTCCTAAAGGTCAATTTCTTCCAATACATCTCTAAACCTTTGCAGGGTTATCAATTCATGTTTTCATACTTCTTGGCATCCTATCATGCCTCTTAGATCTCCTTTCACCTTCCTTTCTCCATCGCTTCCAAGAAACCCTTGGTTAGGGTTTGGAAAAGGCTACTAGCCTTGAGCCTTTTTAGGCCTCCTAGCCCAAGTAAAACTAGTTGTTGCACACAAATTTCCCAAAGAATCCTGATGCTTTTTCTTGGATTCTCAACCCCTGTTACATCCTCTACAAGAATTCAAAACCCTATCTCCTTGACTGGCCGTACACAAGACCATTCTCCTATTTTTGCTAAAACTAGGTTTCTTTCTTCATTCACTAGCCACCCGGTAGGTCTGTCAGAGCATATCTTTGGTCTCCCTATTGTCTGAGCCTTCTCCTTGTGTCCAAACCTCTGTGGGGTCTTCCTCCACACTTCTACCATGGGGTTTATCCTAGAGAAGTTCACCCTGCAAGTAAAGTGCTTTTTAGCACTGGTAAACTTGTCTGTCCTAGCCGGGCACTATCAAGCCCACCTAGGAGCAGTCCTTAACCATCTTTCCTGCACTCCTACACACTCCTACACCTATCCTAGCTATGTACAGTGAGCCTAGCTCCATTTCCCAAGCAACCATACACTGGGTACGGTGGGAAAAGAGTCTAGAACTCCATACTGGCTAACTTTACCAATCAACACAAAATTTGCAAAGAAAACAAAACACTTATCTATAAAGACACCTACAATTTACAATTTCACTCTACAAACTAAAACACTAATGAGAAAATAAAGACATAAACAATGGCTAAAGCACAGGACAAGTATGAGCATTCCTGATCAACCAAGTATTCAAGAAAACACAGAACTTGTAACCACTTTCTCACTGTCATTTCATTTTCGAATTTTCAAACTTACAAAAATGCTCCACACCTTCCAACCTTTCACAATGGTCGAGGCACACTACAAATACTCCTTCACAATCAGTTAGGCCCGAGCCTTAACTATTCTTTGGCCGGTTAAGGCATTACAAACCTTCATTGGCAAAAAAACACAAAATACTAACCACTAACATTTAGTGTTAAACCTCAACACATTAAGAACTACAGATAGCTCCTGTCCACTAACAATAACTCCTAATTGAGCTTATTCCAAATCTAACTTCTAGAGCAATGGTCCACATGACCTTAATTGAAGAAAAACAAAAATTGCCAAAAATTGCCTATTTCCTAGTCATTTGTCTAGGTGCTCCTTCACCACTTCATAGTCACATGGTGACCGTTGATTAGAAAACCTTTATTAAACTACTAGAAAACAAGGGTTGGGCCCTACTACCATATGCAACATGTGACAACATCTCGCACACCTCGCCATTCATTTGTGACATCATCGAAAAACCTTGCGAGGCAAGCAGGGAATGGTTAGGATCAAGTCCATCAATTTGACGATCCATAAGTCTGCACATGCAACAAATGTTATTTATAAAAGGGCACTAATTAGGCAGATGAGGCATAACCCTTAAGGTATAAAATTCAGACACAAGTCTAAGGTTATGAACATTTATCAACCCGACATTAAGCAAGGATTCAAATTAAGTCCCAAAATGGAAAATGACCAACGAGCCAGGTAAAGGGGGTCGGTGAAGGCAATGGGCATGATGCCATAAGTCATGAATAGGATGACTTGTGACCTAGTACAACAGGTCAACATGGAAAAATAACACAAGGGTTCAACACATGTGAAAATTTCAGCAAGGGTGACAAGCTCGTAAACCATAACATACGACTACCAAGCACAAGGGTGACAATTTGACAAAATTTCTCACGGAACTAGCCAAAATTTATAATAATTTGAAAGCTCTATCACAACCCATTGACTTCAACAATAAAATCCTTGGTGATATCAATATCCCTAGCAAATATGCTCAACACCCGACCATGCCAAGCATCAATGAATTCCTGAGATACATTTGACTAAAACCCATGAAGTTTCTCCATAAAAGGAGTAACACCACCTTTCTATAAGAGTTCCCAAACATCATTAGATTTGAGCTCCTCACATGAAAGAGGATCAGTCCTACACATATCCCCACCCATCTTCAATGGTGAATACTTCTCAAAATCAAGAACACAACTCGCAAATGCAACTAAACACTAAGGTCAAAGAAAGAAATGAACCCAAAAAGTGTGTGGGCCTACCAACCAAAGTATTGGGCAAAATAATGGCCAGGAACCTCCTACAAATATGATTTGGATAGCCAAAAGTTCCAATGAACATCACAAGCACAAAGTGTCTAATCAACTAGGCTTGAATTGTGGGAGTAAATGGCGACTCCCCAACACCCCCAAGAATAGTTGTTAGACCAAAACAACTTCCACAAGAGAGATAATGGAAATAAATCATGCTTCACAATACAAGGTTGAATATTGGTTGAATATTCTTGAATAAGCTTCAATTGATTGAATGAAAATGTACATGAGATGCCTTGCTTATAAAGGCAAGGTAGAGATGTAGGATTTGACAAGATCATGACAAGTGTCTTAATCCTATTACACGAGACAACTAAAAAACTAACTACCTAAGAATCAAGCAATACTAGATAGATAAGATAAGTTCTAGAAAATCCAACTAAGACTTCTAGAAATAATCTTATATCTTAAGTAAACTTAGCATGTGAATATGCCCCCTAATTACCTAGTGATTGAATTATATAGGTACAAGAAATTTATTCACACCAACACTAATACCATGTGGGAGTAAATGATGACTCCCCAACACCCCTAGGAACAATTGCTAGACCAAAACAACTTCCACAAGAGGGATAATGGAAAGAAAGCTTGCTTCACAATGCAAGGTTGGATATTGGTTGAATATGCTTGAATAAGATTCAATTGATTGAATGCAAATGTACATGAGATGCCTTGCTTATAAAGGAAAGGTTGAGATGTAGGATTGGACAAGATCATGACAAGTGTCTTAATCCTATTACATGAGACAACTAACAAACTAATTATCTAGGAATCAAGCAATACTAGTTAAATAAGATAAGTTCTAGAAAATCCAAATAAGACTTCTACAAAGAATCTTATATCCTAAGTAAACTTAACATGTGAATATGTCCCCTAATTACCTAGTGAGTGAATTAGCTAGGTACAAGATATTTATTCATAGCAACACCCCCCCTTAAGTTCAACTTAGGGAGAAGATTATTATGCAAACTATGCAAAAACCATGACTATGGGTATCAGATACTAGGCCATGTTAGGTACCCATTTACAATGCAAATCGAAATGTAATCAATCTCTCACAAGTGGAGAAAAGGAGAAAACCCAATGGAAAAAACTCCTCTCCAAAAAAGAGAAAACAAAACAAAACAAAACAAACATGGTGTATGGAGGACTCAATGATACCCCCCAAGGACTACATCCACCATGTATATACAATCAATGATCCCCCCATAAGATGGAAAAACAGAGATAAGATATCCCCCCACAATGTGTAATCACCTACAAGTATGGTTAATGTCTGAGGACAAAACATAATCCAATGCCTACAAACAATGTTTCTCCCCTTAGGAAGAAGATACACCAAGAAAAAATTCAGGAATGCTTCCCATTATGGATAGGAAATAGGAGGAACCCATATGTATGTAGATTGTGTCTTTGAAATCTGCTCATGTGTTACCAAGTTCTTGGATGAAGATGATGCCACAAGCCAATCAGGTACATGCCCAATCAAAAAAAAAAGTGAAAAACTAGGAACAAGAGCAAATTGATCTTGAACAAACTCCAAAGATAAACATGAAGTGACAATAATGGATCCATGTCTATCATCAAATAGGAGAGATAGACCCTCAAATTGGTCCTCCAAGTCTGTAATGTGAGAGTCCACAAACAAAGAAGCAATGTTTGTCAAATAGGAATCCCAGTTAGGAGGACTATCAAATACCTATTACAATGACTCACTAGTTGTACTCAATGACTCATCAACATAAGATGAAGATGTGATCTCAACTAGAGAAGTAGGAGTTGTAGGAGAAGTCTTTGGGATCATAAAGACGCTCAATTTTTGTATCATATTCAAACTCCTCTAAGGTGTCATTATCATAGGGTATGTTGTCAACATCATCAAGTGGAATGAGACAGTCTAAAGTAGGATCATTTGGGAATGGAGGCTTGTGTGGATCTCTAAATATCTCCCAAACTTTGGTCCAAACTATGTGTGGGCATGACATGTCAGAGAAGACCTTATGATAGGTCTCACTAAAGATGCTTACACTAAAAGTAGAACTAATCAATCCTATTATATGATCATTCTTATTACCCCAAATTGATTTCTTATATGTTGTTTTTGGTTCAGGAATGAGTCCATAAATATGAGGTAAAAGATTTAGCCACCTATAATGTGTTATGATGCCTTTTTGCCATGACTCATAATTGTCTCTAGAAAGAACTATTATAGAAGGATGAGTTGAATAACCCATGATTACAATAATGATAAAATTCTCAAATGATACAATATGAGATTAACGTATGGGGATGATCCCACAATACTAGTTTATAATTTTTGTCAAACTAGACACTAAACTAATTTTTTCTAACTAAATATTCACTTTAGGACACCCACAACGGCTAAACCATGAGGAATTTGAAGATGATGCAAACTAATTGTTACCTATTTTTTAGCTACACCTCAAAGCAAGTAGATCTAAATTGCATATTCATCATTGAAAGGTACACAAATAATCTCAAATTTCCTGCTAAGTATTCATTGATCATGAAAAAGTGATTACTTTTGGATTCAGTATTTTATGCAATAATTGTAACAGAGGAACTTATGCAACTGCATATAATATCAAAGTCTCACACAAGCCATGGGAGTAACTTAATTTGATTTCTATAATCAAATAATGAATGCAAGGATGAACTATAAACTACACAACTAAGGATAATGTATGCATGAAAAATAAAGTGATTCGTCATTGCCTGTAATGATGAATCATTGAATACTTGATGTCTTCAAGTTTTTGTGTCTCAGTGTCTTTGGTTTGTTCAGCTCCAAGCTCCATATGTTTCCTGCAAGGCTATTGAGTAATGATGTTAGAGTTGAGCTCTAAGCAATGAAAAGTCAAATCCTACCTTATGCCTAAAGTACCAACATAAATGTAATCTACATCCATTCAAGCATACAACAAATGATTAAATCATAAAAAGGAAGATGTCCAGGGAGCATAAAGTTCAATGGAAGCTTTTAGCTTCAGTCATTTTGCTAACATATTTGTTCACTATGCAGGAGCAGGCTCATTATGTTTGTGATCATTTTTTATCAGATATGTGGAGTAAAAAGGGCTCCCACAAGGGTTGATCCCGACATATCAAAGAGGACAAGGACACTCTCTAATTACAGTTGAGAGTCATTAACAATATCAAAACAATCATTAAGAAAGCTGCTGAAACTAAGAAGAGAATCACATAAGTAGCCTACATGGTGCATGAGACCCCCAACAATAAAAAGATGCATTGAAAATAGATATAAAGGGGATCAAAGGTATGGCTGCCATTGTTATTTCATTATCCCTGATTGCCTTCAAAATAATAGAGTTGAATAAAACTAGTAAAGGAAAGGAAGGCATGAGTATGCATTACTGAAGCACAAGGTTCAATTCAAGTTTACCATGAACAATGAAATCCACAATGTAGAGGTAACATACAATGCAAAAAGATAAGTTACCACCTTTAGGGTTCAAATTAAATTCATGCCTATACATTTGTAAGAGAACATGTACAACATAACAATGATTACCAGAACAAGAAAAGGTGTTCATAGAATTGAGGAGTAAGACAGTTAGTAACCAAAGGCACTTTATAGCCTTAGCAATGAAAATATTACAATGATGAACAAAAGAGATGGAGGATGTTCATAGAGTTGATCATGAGTATACTAGAGATATGGCACTACTTAAATTAAGAACCATTTTTCAAGCATGTTTCTAAATCAAGAAGGATAACAACATTAAAGTCACGAAGTCATCAGAAGATTATATGCAGAAATCAGAGTAATTAATGGAAATGTCAGCTAGAATTTTCTACATAATAAAGAGAAATGCAAGGAATGGAGGCTTTTATCTTCATATCCATGAATGAGATGGAAAAAAGAACAAAATCCTGGAGGTTCACCATAAAAGCTACAGCCTACAAGAGGTTTCAGTGCAAATAAAGAACCCATATGATCAATTTGAAGACCGCACCCTATGGAAATAATTTTTCTAAAAGCCCACAACCTGTAGGTATGTTTTTGCATTATATCTTAAACTATGCAAAGGAAAAACCATGGTAGCCACAACCACAATGAAAGCATCCATAAAAATATATCAATGAATAAAACCCATGATCATTGAAGAACAATGAAAGAATACGAAGTCATGGCCATGAGTATATTTTTTTTGGAAATGACTTTATGAGAACACAAAGTGAAAAAAGAATGAACAGGAACATTAGAGAAGCTATGAAGCCGTGGATACCTAGAAAATCATAAAGAAAGTCATGACCTCGAAAAGCAAGAGGATGTTATTTTCAGATGAAAAACTATAAAACATAAGGTTATGGCCGTGGTTTTCAGCAACAAGATTCAAAGCTTGAATTACCTCTGCTTCATGGGGTTTTCACATAAGATTTAAAGTTTCAGCCCCAAACCAAAGGCATGACGGCGCTCAGGTTTTTATCTTATTATTATTTCAAAGGTCATAAATCTGGAAAGCTCATTCACAATACCAATATACATGAACCCAGAAAAAGAATATGAAGGCATGGCCAGAGATAAGGAAATTTTTATTTTCTTTTCTGTTCCAAACAAAATAACTCAAATATGTCATGGTCACATCTAGTGCTTGGGAATCTCTCTGCAAATTAAAAGAGGTACAAATTTTTTCTTGCTCACCTGTGAGTATTAAGTATGTAGGAGAGGCTGAATGGAGGAGAATGAATAATCAGGGGAGTTTGAGCTCCAAACCTTCATGGCGGCCAAAGAAAAAAGGACATCAACAAGAGTTACAAGGGTCTTTTCTCAAAAAATGCATCAAAGATATATCAAAGCTACGACTAAGGAAGCCTAGAAGAACTTAAAGAAAGGAGATAAATCACCAAATACAAATTTACCTTGCTTTCTTGTTCGAATATCTCATAAATAGGAAGAATGGTGCATGAGTTTTACAAATTTGAGGCTGAGCTCCAAATCCTACCTTATGGCGGCTAGTTGATAGAGTTTCACAAGTGAAGTTTCTCGAACAAAAAAATTCAAAATGATAATGAATATTTAGGGTTTAGTGCTTTTGTTTCCCCTAATTCGAATGGAGATGAGTTTTATTTGAGTGTGTTTGAAAAGGAGAGAAATGTAATTATTTCATTTTAATGATATATCTTAGTCTTGACTATCAAAGTCAATGACCTAATGATATGGTGGCCGATCAATTAATATGTTTGTGTTTGCCTTATACAATGTGAAGTTAATTAATTAAATGATGAATTATAATCATTTAATTAATTTAACTATTTTAAGGTGCAAATATTATGTGACTTCAAGTCAATGTTGCATGAAAAGTGCTAATTTTAGACTATGCATGGAGGAGATAATATTGAAAAATACTAAATTTTTTTTTGCTCATGCACAAAGTGGAACTTCAGTTTTTAGTCATGCAAGTCATGCAAGTATTGAAACTTTTTCTTCAGTTCTACATCAGTTCACGAGGTGTTTATATCATGTGCATGGAGAGGTGGAGATTTCTAGGCACAAAGTGCAGTTTGCTTTAGTTTTGGGCTATTTTTACCAGGGTTTTCTCTTTTGCTCGGATTTCACATTAGAGATACAATTTTTCACTTCAGTTCTCATTCAGTTCCATTTTTGGCTGCTTAGTGCATGCCTATTTTGTATATATTGAAAAAAGTTAGTCTTTTTCCTCTAGTTCTTGTTTTCTACCTTTTCCTTCAGCAAAGCGACCTCATGTAACTCATAATTTTTACAGTTTATGATATTTCAGCAAGTTTTATAGGTTATGTTAGAGTATCATTTGCAGAGTTTTCCTTCTATTGTCATTGCAAGTTAAACACTATCCTTCTTAGATTCAGGTGTTTTGTTTTATGAATGTTTTGGATGCAAGTTTAATGTGTTTGAAGTCAAAACCTTTAAATTTCTGTCAAATTCATGAATGCATGTACACAAAAAATGATCTTAGTTGCAGGTCATAAATTATGCTTATAATATATTCATATCTTTAAGTTGTGAAAATAAAATTTTCCTTCATAAAGAATGAATTATCAGGCCTTTCTATGAATCATTGATGTAGTTAAATTTTTCAATATGAGTTGTGAAAATAGGCTCATAAGGAATCAATTGTGAATTAATTTGTTTTCTTTAAGTCAAATAGGTGCATCACCATAGTTCAATTTTTCTAGTTTTGCATTAGATTAAGTCCTTTTCCCTTTTCCCATCAAATTTTAAGTCCATAACTAGAGAATCATATAGGAACCAACCTAGAATCTGGAGGTCTATCTTCGCCATAGGAATACCCACAACTTGAAGATAGTTCCCATGTTTCAACAGATTGCTGAATTTAGCCATTCAAGCATTCAAATGCAATCTATTTGATAACAGTTTTTGGCATGCTCGGTGGGACTTTCAATCACCGTTATGAGTAAGAATTTAACAGTTTCAAGCTTCTATTTTGGTATATACAACCATTCTTCATCCTTTCAGAGGTTAAGGTTTCATATACTTAACGACTCCATTCTCCATTTTGAGTAGATCAAGTGCAATTAGCTTATGAGAAAAGTTTAGACGAGAAGAAGTTCTTCTCCATTTTAATACTTATAGTTGTCTTCACCAAAGAGAAGAGGGAGGATAACCAAAAGAACACCTGGTAGGCCTTCAAGAAATCAATTGGTTTCTCTAGTTTTCAGAACAGAACTATTAGTATACACATTAAGAAGGAGAGGCAGATCATCAACAAGGAAGCCAAGTTCACATTCAACCTCAACCAATTTCAGAATATCGGTTTCATCTTCAAGAGGTTCATCGATTTTTGTTACAAGATTAGTTCCAGTATTTTCAGTATGTCCTGCACCGATTTTACAAACTGTGAATCTCAAAACACCAACAGCTCCGATGGCCATCCTGGAGTGCATGCATTTGAACCATTTAATGGCGAAAGCCCATTAAATTTGCCTCATCATGATGATATACTAGTTGCTACACTTAAAATTATTCCCTTTTTTATTGGTGAAGATCAGACTACGCCAATCAAACATATCAGAGACACAGCTTCACTATGTGGAGTTCATCACGTGACTCAGGAGAATGCGGTGTTGAGGCTATTAGTAGCATCATTCAAGGGAAAAGAACTTCATTGGTTTCATGGCTTACAAGTTAATATTGTCGTGACATGGGATGATTTAGGAGACAAGCTGAGAAAACAATTTTATGACAAGTCCAATCATCTATCTCTAGTTGAGCAGATGCCGACTATAAAGAGAGCACCACAAGAAAAGATGATGGACTTTAATTTCAGGTTTCAAAGGACCTAGAATAGAATTCAAACAATAGTAAGGCCAACTCCTAATCATGCTTTTATGTATTATCTTAGATCATTGAATAGTGATATTTCCTTAATGATACAATCAATGGATGGATTAACATTACCAACAACATATATGATATCGCTATTAGAGATGAAAATAGCCGTATATAGGCTGGTAAAATAGCACCAAGGCCTCCTATGCCGATATTTCCAAATATTCATCCCTTGATTCCCATTAATATACCACATATTGCCCCACTTCTAGTTGAACCAACCTTAGGCTATGAACTGGTTATTCAAAAAGGTGCTTTTCTAGCACAATCAGATTTTCAAGAGCTTAGGGGTACTCAACAGGAGATAGAAAAGTTAATGCAGACAGTTAGCAATGACTTAGTAAATCTTAAGAGGCAACAAGGCCAAAATTTTAGGCCTTATCAACCACCATTCCAGCCTAACAGACCACCTTATCGAGCAGACAATCAAGGATAGTGAAGGAATCTCAACCCCAAGCCACCATACAATCAGAATCAAAATGCTGCCAACTCTTCTAAGGAGCTCGTACCTATTTAAAACAACTTGGTGCAAGATTATGTATGGTGTTACTCATGCAATAAACCTCATAATTAGGCCATGTGCATGAATGGAGTAATTAATCAAGCCCTGATGGTACAGAGCAATTATGCAACTATAGAAAATATAACAAAAGATAGCAATGATCATAATGATCAAACACAACATGATAATATGGATGTCACCATGATGAACTAGCAAGGGAATGAGTTCTATAGAGTATATCAGGTTCAAGGACAAAATCAATCAACAACTTCTATTGCAACAAATACAAGATCCAAGAAAAGAGTAATTGACCTAAGACAACAACCAAAAAAAGACAAACAACAACCAGAAAAAGACAAACAACAGACTGATAAAGGTAAACAACAAGCTGTTCAAAAAAATCAAGTTCCAGCTGCTGATAAAGAGCAGTCACAACCCTCTTCTTCTCATGATGTTCACATTCTACCAAGAGGACAAGTTGAGCCTGCTAAAGAGAAACAAAAACAAGTTGAACCTGTTAAGGAACAACCAAGAGCTCAACCATTTCAAGTACAAAAGGAGGTTGTTTTTTCAAAAGTACAACACAAGGTTAGTTCTCCAATTTTCAATATTGTAGATCATATGAAAAACGAAACTGTTAGCATTACCATGTTGGATGCATTACAACTTCTTGGGCAAAAGGAAAGTTTGCAGGAGGCTCTAGCTAAGATATCCATTTCTGACGAAACAACTAAAGAACAACCAAGAGTTCTTGCAAACAATTTAGATCACAAGAAGGAGCAACCAACTCAAGAGGTAAAGCCACCACCTTTTTATGTCAGTATGATAATTGGTGATAATATAGTTCATAATTTCATGATAGATTCATGAGCAAGAAACTCAATTATGCCTAAACAATTGGTAGATAAGTTAGGAATTGAGTATGAACTATTGTCAAAAGGCATAGTTCAATTGGATGGCACAGTAATTAAGTCTGTAGGATTTATTAAAAATCTATCTCTTACATTACATGCCTGTCCAAACTTTCAAATTCCACGGGACATATATATTATTGATCTCCCACCTTATTTTTCCATTTGCCTGTCTAGAGATTTCACTGCAAAATTAGGTGGTTATCTATCATTAGACTGGTCACACATGTTTTTCAAAACTAGATATGGTACTAGAGTCACAATTAAGTTAGAACCATAGGCTAAAGACCATATCGAGCCTTATGTGCCAAATCCCATAAATGCAAACCTAGCTTTCCATGATCAGGAGGATCAATCCATGACTCCCGACCCCACTGTACCTATAGAGGGAATTCCTGATATAAATTTAGATGAATGGGTAGCTGAGAATCACAAGGTTGATCCGTTCAGTCTCATGGATGAAGTAGGTTTGGGAATTTATATGATTCAGGAGCCTAATGTAACTATTCCAAATCTGGTCAAGTAGAAAAAACAATAAGAACAACAAATTGAACAGCTTTGGAAGTTGTACTTTGATGGATCCAGGAGTAAAATAGGAGCTGGTGGAGGAGCAGTGCTCATTTCACCTGAAGGAGATAGGTATTACTCAACTTTTAGATTTTATTTCAGTTGTTCTAATAATGTTGCTGAGTACGAAGCTTTGATACATGGTTTAGAGTGGGCCAAAAAAAGGAAAATTAAGTGTTTACAGGTGTTTGGTGATTCTGAATTGATAGCAAATCAGGTTAGAAAATTGAATTTAACAAAAAATGATTTGCTGAAATTGTATAAACACTATGTTTGGGACTTAATTGAAGAGTTTGATGCATTTAATCTGCAATCAGTACCAAGGAATCAAAATAAGCAAGCTAATAAACTTGCTGCCATAGGATCACAGTTTGGCATTCCAGCTGAAATCCACAATGTGGAAGTGCAACAATATGTGAAGGTAGTTGTCAGACCATCGGTACCTGATAATAATGTAATTTGGAAAAATTTTGACAGTGATGAGTAGATAATTCATTTTCTGATGGAAGAAGCAAAGTTTTTTGCTGGAAACTAGCAAAAATTTGATCAACAATATGGTGATCAAATCATGCAACTAAAGTCTAAAAAGATGCCAAAGGGTTTGGTAGCCCTTGAATCCATCTTCAACACTGATGATCAGATTAGAAGAGATAAATCCAACATCATAGTGAAGCAGGAGCATTACGAACCAATTGAGATATTCAAAGACAAGCTCCTTAAGCTTGGTAAAGTCTGTACAAAGGAGGAATAGAAAGCCTTTGTCTTGCTTTGTCAAGAATTCAGTAACATTTTTTCTTGGGAATATGGAGATCTAAAGGGTTTTAACCCCGAGTTAGCTTAGCATACCATTGAGCTGGAACCCAACACGAAACCAGTTAGACAAAAGCAAAGACCCCTAAATCTAAAGTTAGAACATTTGATGAAAACAAAATTGAACAAGCTGATCGAAGGTAGTATAATATTTCCAATCAAGAAAAATTCTTGGGTTTCAAATCTAGTGCCCGTCAGAAAGAAGAATGGAGAGATAAGGTTGTGCGTTGATTTCCATAATCTAAATAGAGCTTCACTTAAAGATCACTATCTGCTACCTTCAATGGAGCAAATACTGCAAGTTGTTTCAGGATCGGAAAGGTTCTCATTGTTGGATGGATATTCAAGTTATAACTAGATATTGGTTAAAGAAGAAGATTACTACAAGATAGCCTTTACCACCAAGTGGGGTACTATGGATTACAAAAAGATGTCATTTGGATTGTCAAATGTAGGAGCAACCTTTTAGAGAGAAATGGATATGGCTCTCCAAGGATTGATAAACAAGTTTGTTCTTGTCTACTTAGATGATATCACTATTTTCTCATGAAATGATAATGAACATTTTGGTCATCTTAGATAGATTTTTGAGAGATGTAGAGTATGGCATTTCTTTGAATCCAAAGAAAAGAATTTTTCACTGTTCACGAAGGTAAAATTATGGGTTTCATTATTTCTAAAGATGGTATTTCTATTGATCCATAATGTATTATAGCCATTCTGGCATTACCACTTCCTGCTCACAAAAAAGGTTTGTAGAGCTTTCTAGGAATAATAAAATGTGTTAGGAGATTTATTCCTAGCATTGCAACATTACTGCAACCTCTCACAACCATGTTAAAAAATAATATACAGTTCAGTTGGACAAAGGAAGGAAAAAATAGTTTTGAACATATTAAGGAGGCACTTGCAGCAGCCCTAACGCTTATAAATCCAAACTTTGAAAAATACTTTATATTGTATGTGTTTGGTAGTGTTGACACAATTTTTGCCATGTTATGTTAGTAAAATGATCAAGGAATTGAATAGCCCATAACATTTTCTAGTCAAGTCTTGGATGATTATGAAACAAGGTATTCATTTGTTGAGAAACACATGCTTTCTGTAGTAAGGAGTCTCAAGAAGTTTAGACATACGTTATCTAATAATAAAATGCATCTGCTAGTAGCTCACCCAAATATCAAAGAATTTTTTTTGAATAAGGACATTAATGACAAGCGAGCAGGTTGGATAACCAAAGTCATGGAGTATGACATCAACATAAAGGTTACCAAGCTTGTTAGAGGTAATCGTCTGTGCAAGAAACTTCCAAAAAAAGAACAAAACAACAATAAATCAGTCACTACAGTCCTTAATAATGAAGAGGAACCTGTTGTTCCAACCCCTTTGACTGATTGGATTCATCAAATAGTTCACTATTTGTGTACAGGGGACTGCCCAGAAGGTTTGGACAGATCAAAGAGAAGGTAATTTAGGTTTCAAGCAATTCCTTATGTAGTTGTGAATGGAGTACTTTACAATAAGGATTTCAATGGGGTACTACTCAAATGTGTTAATACTGACCAGATTCAAAGAATCTTGGAAGAATTTCATGATGGACCTGCTGGTGGTCACTTTGCACCATGAACGACAACCCTAAAAATTATGAAAGTAGGGTATTATTGGCCAAAATTATTTAATGATGCACACACTTATGTTAGAAAATGTAGTAAATTTTCACTGTTTGTAGGAAAAAAAAAGTTAGAAACCTTGCCCTTGAATCCAATTTAGGTTGAGCAACCATTTGGAAAGTGGGGAATTGACTTTATCAGTCCAATTAAACCACCGTCAAGTGAAGGTCACAAATGCATTCTTACAATGAAAGATTACTTCATGAAATGGATAGAAGCAGTTGCTTTGAGAGATGCAAATAAAAATTATGTTCTGAATTTTTATCAGGACTTGGTTTCCCGATTTGGTACACCTGAATCTATCATTTCAGATAATGCTTTAGCCTTTATTGGTTTAAAAGTTTTAGATTGGTCAGTAAAGAATAACATTTATCTAAATAATTCATCCAATTATTACCCGCAGGGTAATGGACAAGTGGAATCAACAAATAAGAATCTGATTAAGATCATAAAAAATACTATTGAAGACAATCAAAGGTCATGGCATGATAAACTTAAATTAGCCCTTTGGGCTGATAGAGTTACACCAAAATGATCAACAGGTTTTTCACCATATGTTTTGGTTTATGGCAAAGAGGCCAAGTTTCCTATTTCAATAAAGTTATCGACTTTGAGCTACATAAGAGAACTAGAGTTACTTGGGGAGTAGCTAATGCAAGTCAGACTTGCTGAATTAATAGAGTTGGAAGAAACTAGAAAAGAAGCTTTCAGGAAGCTCCATATTCATCATTATCAGATGAAGAAAACGTTTAACAGGAAAGCAATAGAAAGAGTCTTCAATGAGGGTGATTTAGTCTTCAAATGGGATGAGTTAAAGAGAAAACCCAATAAACATACCAAGTTTGATTCCATGTGGGATGGCCCATACATTATCAAAAAAAAGAAAGAACATAACGCATTCCAGCTCTCAAGGCTAGATGGAGAGGTGTTAGCCATCCCCGTCAACGAGATTCATCTCGAACAATGCTATTAGCCATCAAAGTTTGCAGTTGTACATAGTAGTATAGTTTTCAGTTTACAAGTTATACTTTCAATAAGTGCCTCATGGCACCTTTTCAATTCAGTATTGTTTTTCTTTCAATAATGTGTAGTTGTTGCACGAGGTTTTCAAAATTTGTCTTAAATAGAGTTTTAGTAGTTTCTTTTGGTTTGTGTGGTTTGTAGCTGAGTTACAAGTTTTTTGAGTCACAACAAAGTAAAGAACAGATTCCATACCCAATGGATAAGCTACATAATTGGTCTATGGTGTTTAGCAGGAAAATACTCTGCAAAGATCCAAATTGTTACCTATTTTTTAGTTACAACTCAAAATAGGTGAGCTGAATTGCATATTCATCATTGAAAGGTACACAAATAATCTCAAATTTCCTACTAAGTATTCATTGATCATGAAAAATTGATTACTTTTGGATTCGGTATTTTATGCAATAATTCTAACAGAGGAACTCATGCAATTGCATATAAATGTTATTTTATTCATATTGTAAAAATCAAAGTCCCACACAAGCCGCGTGATTAGCTTAATTTGATTTCTATAATCAAATAATGGATGCAAGGATGAACTATAAACTACACAACTGAGGATAATATAAGCATGAAAAAGAAAGTGATTCGTCATTGCCTGTAATGAAAAATCATTGAATATTTGATGTCTTCGAGTTGTTGTGTCTCAATGTCTCCGGGTTGTTCAACTCCAACCTCCATATGTTTGTTGCAAGGCTATTGAGTAATGATGTTAGAGTTGAGCTCTAAGCAACGAAAAATCAAATCCTAACTTATGCCTACATTACCAACATAAATATAATCTACATCCATTCAAGCATACATCAGATGATTAAATCATAAAAAGGCAGATGTTCAGGGAATACAAAGTTCAATGGAAGCTTTCAACTTCAATTATTTTGCTAACATGTTTGTTCACTATGTAGGAGTAGGTTCATTATGTTCATGATCATATTTTATAAACTATGTGGAGTAAAAAAGGCTCCCAGAAGGGTTGAGCCCGACATATCAAAGAGGACAAGGAAACTCTCTAATTACAGTTGAGAGTCATTAACAATATCAAATATAGTCATTAAGAAAGTTGTTGAAACTAAGAAGAGAATCACATAAGCAGCCTGCATGGTGCATGAGACCCCCAACAATACAAAGATGCACTGACAATAGATATAAAGAGGATCAAATTTATGGCTTCCATTTTTATTTCACTGTCCTTGATTGCCTTCAGAATAACAGAGTTGAATAAAAAAAGTAAAGGAAAGGAAGGCATGAGTATGCATTACTGAAGCACAAGGTTCAATTCAAGTTTACCATGAACAATTAAATCCACAATGTAGAGGTAATGTACAATGCAAAAAGATAAGTTACCACCTTCAAGGTTTAAAGTAAATTCATGCCTATACATTTGTAAGAGAACATGTACAACACAACAATGATTACCAGAATAAGAAAAGGTGTTCACAAAATTGAGGAGTAAAACAATGAGTAACCAAAGGCACTTTATAGCCTTAGCAACAAAAAGGTTACAATGATGAACAAAAGAGATGGAGGACAGTCATAGAGTTGATCATGAGTATAATAGAGATATGAAATTTCTTAAATTAAGAACCATTTTTGAGGCATGTTTCTAAATCAAGAAGGATAACAGCATTAAAGTCATGAAGCCATCAGAAGATTATATGCAAAAATCAGATTAATTAATGGATCTATCAGCTGGCTATTTCTAAATAATAAAGAGAAATGCAAGGAATGAAGGGTTATCTCTTCATATCCATGAATGAAATGGAAAAAATAACAAAACCCTAGAGGTTCACCATAAAAGCTACAACCTACAAGATGTTTCAGTGCAAATAAAGCACCCATATGATCAATTTGAAGACTGCACCCTATGGAAATCATTTTTCTAAAATCCCACAACCTGTAGGTATGTTTTTGCATTAGATCTTAAGATATGCAAAGGAAAAACCATGGTGGCCACAGCCACAACAAAAGCATCCAGAAAAAGATATCAATGAATAAAAGCCATGATCATTGAAGAACAATGAAATAATACAAAGTCGTGGCCATGAGTATAAATTGTTTGGAAATGAATTTATGAAAACACAGAGTGAAAAAAGAATGAACATGAACATCAGAGAAGCTATGAAGCCGTGGATACCTAGAAAATCCTAAAGAAAGTCATGGCCTCGAAAAGCAAGAGGATGTTATTTTCAGATGGAAACCTATAAAACATAAGGTTATGGCCATGGTTTTCAGCAACAAGATTCGAAGCTTGACTTACCTCTGCTTCATGGGGTTTTCACATAAGATTTAAAGTTTCAGCCCCAAACCAAAGGCATGGCAGTGCTCAAGATTTTTTAAATTTTTTTATTATTTTAAAGGCCATAAATATGGAAAGCTCATTCATAGTAATAATATACATGAACCCAGAAAAAGAATATGAAGGTACGACCAGAGATAAGGAAATTTCTTTTTTCTTTTCTGTTCCAAAAAAAATACCTTAAATATGTCATGGCCGCAGCCAGTGCTTGGGAATCTCTCTGCAAATTAAAAGAGATACAAGTTTTTTCTTGCTCACCTATGAGTACTAAGTATGTAGGAGAGGCTGACTAGAGGAAAATGAATAATTAGGGGAGTTTGAGCTCCGAACCTTCATGGCAACCAAGGAAAAAAGGACATCAACAAGAGTTACAAGGGTCTTTTCTCAAAAAATTCATCAAAGATATATCACATCCATGACTAAGGAAGCCCAAAAGAACTTAAAGAAATGAGAGAAATCACCAAATACAAATTTACCTTGCTTTCCTATTCAAATCTCTCATAAACAGGAAGAATGGTGCATGAGTTTTATAGATTTGAGGCCGAGCTCCAAACCCTACCTTATGGCTGCCAGTTGATAGAGTTTCACAAGTGAAGTTTCTTGAACAAGCAAAGTCAAAATGATAATGAATATTTGGGGTTCAGTGCTTTTGTTTCCCCTAATTCAAATGGAGATGAGTTTTATTTGAGTGTGTTTCAAAAGGAGAGAAATGTAATCATTTCATTTTAATGATATCTTAGTCTTGACTATCAAAGTCAATGACCTAATGATATGGTGGCCGATCAATTAATATGTTTGTATTTGCCTTATACCATGTGAAGTTAATTAATTAAATGATGAATTATGGTCATTTAATTAATTTAACTATTTTAAGGTGCAAACATTATGTGACTTCAAGTCGATGTTGCATGCAAAGTGCTAATTTTAGATTACTCATGGAGGAGATAATATTGAAAAATACTAAAAGGAAATTCACTCATGCACAAAATAGAACTTCAGTTTTCAGTCATGCAAGTATTGAAGCTTTTTCTTTAGTTCTACATCAGTTCACGAGGTGCTTATATCTTGCGCATGGAGAGGTGGAGATTTCTAGGCACAAAGTGCAATTTGCTTCAGTTTTGGGCTATTTTACCAGAGTTTTCTCTTTTGCTCAGATTTCACATTGGAGATACAGTTTGTCACTTCAATTCTCATTCAATTCCATTTTTGGCTACTTAGTGCATGCCTATTTTGTATATATTGAAAAAAGTTAGTTCTTTTCCTCTAGTTCTTATTTTATGCTTTTTCCTTTAGCAAAGAGATCTCATGTAACTCATATTTTTTATAGTTTTATAATATTTTAGCAGGTTTTACAGGTTATGTTAAGTATCATTTGCAGAGTTTTCCTTCTGTTGTCATTGCAAGTTAAATATTATCCTTCTTAGATTAAGATGTTTTGTTTTACGAATGTTTTGGATGCAAGTTTAATGTGTTTGACATTAGAACCTTTAAATTTATGTCACATTTGTGAATGCATGTACACAAAAAATGATCTTAGTTGCAGGTCATAAATTGGGCTTATAATATATTCATATCTTTAAGTTCTGAAAATAAAATTTCCTTCATAAACAATGAATTATGAGGCCTTTCTATCAATCATTGATGCAGTTAATTTTTTCAATCTGAGTTGTGAAAATAGGCTCATAAGGAATTAGTTGTGAATTAATCTATTTTCTTTAAGTGAAATAGGTGCATCACCATAGTTCAGTTTTCCAGTTTTGCATTAGATTAAGTCTTTTTCCCTTTTCCCATCAAATTTTTAAGTCCATAATTAGAGAATCATAGAGGAACCAACCTAGAATTTGGAGGTCTATCTTTGCCATAGGAATACCCACAACCTGAAGATAGTTCCCATGTTTCAATAGATTGCTGAATTTAGCCATTCAAGCATTCAGGTGCAATCTGTTTGATAACACTAGTGATTTGTGACATTTTTTCTATAGGTTCTAAATATATTTTTTTCAAAAATTTTGGAATCAAATTGCACTTCTTTTTCCATCTCCTTCGAAAACTAGTTTTTTTCAGCAAACAACATTTTTAAGGAGTGACGCTCACCGTATACACCAAAACATTTTTTCCATGAAGGATAAAATTATAATTCTTTCAAATTTAGATTTGTAACTCTAATATCTAGTGCTTCCAATTGGTCTCATATTTTTTTATTGAATATTTTTTCATTAATCAAGTTTCGAATTCAAACCAATTATAATTTAGACATAGGCAAACCGTATACAATGTAACTTTTTTTGTATGTATCAAAATTCAAAAAAAAAAATTTGTTGGATCAAGGAATTCAATATCTGGTGGTTGGTGCACTCATATTTTTAATTTTTTTTTTGATAATCTGCTATTTTTCCACATGTGTAGAACAAAGAGCTTAATTTTTGGTGAAAAACCTATGTTTAATAAAACTAAAAAAAAAAATACATAATAAAACCAAAACATATAAAAATTATATTCGTTGGATAGCTCGTTCCAAGGAATACCATCATCCAGTTGGGTTTGTGAAGACTCCTCCATTTTCATCCTCAACCTGAGCTTTGAAGTACAAAATTCTAGACTTTTTTACCACCTGAGGGGGAGAAGGAGGGAAATGGGGGGTTCGAGCGAATGCCCTTTCAAAAATGGTTTCCTTTCGTTTTTTTTTTGGCTGGAATTGTGCGAAGTTCATTGAATGGGTTTGCTCAAACCCTAGTCCATTCGAACCCTCTTTTGGCTCATTCAAACCTATTAGTTCGTTCGAACCCCAAAAATGAAAGTTTTTGGCATGGGGTCATTTTTTTCAACTTTTTCTTCCTCACTCCAATTCTAAACCACTTTTGTGGGTTCACCCATATACAATATAGCTGAAATCACAAATAATTGGGAAAAAACCTAGAAAAAGTGCATGGATGGCTAGATGGAGCTCCTCAATACCTTTCCAACGCTGCAAGAATCATGAGAATTAGAGATCGTGGCAAGAAGTTACGAGCTCAGGAGCCAAAATAGATGATCTGACTTCAATCAGCAAAAAATGGTACCAAACGAAAAAATTTCTGAAAAACAACTTCACCACTGGAAATTGAGCTTCTTAGATTTTCAGTGATATTTTGTTTCAAAATTTTTGCCTACATTTGTAAAAGTTATGATAAAATGAAAAAACAACCTATTTAACAAAGAGGGCAAAATATGATCACTAAATGGGGGCAAAAAGTTAAATCATAGGACTTAAAAATTTTGGCCTTTCTTAAGAATTTTTGACCTTTTACAACAAAATGATATGGTAGGCTTTTTACAGGGCTTTAATAAAAAAATTTAAAATGTCGAATCAATAAGAAATTAATTAAGGACTATGTTGGCCATGAAATAAATGTAGGTCAACTTTAACAAAAGGTTTGTATAAATAAACAAACTTTATTAATATGAAATTTGTGGTGAAAAAAAGTTGTGTACTGACCAATGACGAATAGGACCGATCAAGGGCAGAAGGTGGACCTGATGTGATAACACCCTTTGATTTGACAGCCAATGACAAGGCCAATGAGTGCAATTTGACTTTGGTACAATCCGTTGATTGGATTTGACGTGTACCATGCATAAATGTATAGTCGAGGATGACACAGATCATGCAGTTCTGATGCAAGGAATATTCCCTATGGAATATGCCATTGATACTTATTTTAACGAAACTTTATGAAATATTTGCCCTGAAATATATGATATTTTTGCCCAAATAAAATAATTTTGCTCGATAAAAATAAAATAGTAGAAATTATTTTTGAAATGATTTTTTTTTCTTCAAATAATTATGGCGACCTGGGGGGTCGTAGGACCTACCTAGGCAATTTTTTTTTGCCTCAAAAACAAATTTTACTGAAAATGGATGAATTAGCAATCAAAATTCATCTATGAAGCCAGCTGAGCGTAATGGTGATGCAGATCTGGGCCCAAAGTGCTTTGAAAAATTAGTGACCTCTTGGATTAACTTCTCTTCACACTTTTCCAAACCCTCATAGATCAGCCAAAACATAACCAATTTTGACAAAACAAAAGGAAAACCTAACTTTCTTTGATGCCATGGATTCAATTGTGAGGTCAATGAAACCCCAATCTACACCTAGCAAAAAACTTCAAGACAACATTAAATGCTCAGATCTGAGAAGGAATCTACAACCCTGGAGAGCTCTGATAACATGTGGGAGTAAATGGTGACTCCTGAACACCCCTAGGAATAGTTGCTAGACAAAATCAAATTCTAGAAGAGAGATAATGGCAAGAAAGTTTTCTTCACAATGCAAGGTTGAATATTGGTTGAATATGCTTGAATAAGATTCAATTGATTGAATGCAAATGTACATGAGATTCCTTGCTTATAAAGGCAAGGTAGAGATGTAGGATTGGACAAGATCATGACAAGTGGCTTAATCCTATTACATGAGACAAATAACAAACTAACTACCTAGGAATCAATCAATACTAGCTAGATAAGATAAGTTCTAGAAAATCCAACTAAGACTTCTAGAAAGAATCTTATATCCTAAGTAAACTTAACATGTGAATATGTCCCCTAATTACCTAGTGAGTGAATTAGCAAGGTACACGACATTTATTCACACCAACACCAACATGAACATGATTACCACACAATGAAAGAGCTGAAAAGATAGCCTCCTCTAACGAGATAGGAAGTATAATTATTAAGTAAAGCTATTAAATAAATGGGTAAGTTATCATTAACCTCCAAATATCTATTTGATGTCACCCCAAGATTTGCTAGCAAGTCCACCACCCCATTTGCCTCATGAAAGGCATGGGAAATATACACCTCATCAAATTCATGCAACATAGAGAGAGTGTCCAAAATAAAAATTTCAATTGACCAAGATGGAGGGGAGAAATTATTTAGGAGATTAATTATGTTCAAAGAGTCCCCTTTGACCCATAATCTAGAAATCCCCTTCTCCCTAGCAAACTTGATACCTTGTGATGTAGAGGCAAGGAGGCTCAAACCCAATCAGTTTGACAACCTACCTTCAAGAGGCTCCTAACAAGATTAATACAACTTATTTTGAGCAATCTACACAACCTCAAATCCCCATCAAACCAAAATCTTCATTCAACACCTTACCCAACAATCCACCCTTGTAGCACTCAAAACCCGATTCAAGCCTAATTTCTCCCAACCTTTCCAAAACACCTAACCATTTAAAGGTGGATTAAGATACCCTTTTTAGGGCTACACAACATGCATCAAAACAAATAGTAACTCTTTTGGACCAACATGAACTTTCAATACACCTCCCTCGCTCTAGGCTTCATAATTAGGCCTAATTTCCAAAGGAACCCCCTCTCAAACTCACCTCCAAACAAGGATAACTTGAAACAATATTAGGGATGCTCACCAAACTCAGGATTCTCCAATTTTTAGAGCTCCAAGAACTTGTTCTATTCCCCTACTCACAAACCCTCCTAAACCTTCACAAAAACAAGGGTTTTAAAGAAAATTATAACTCTAGACCTTCCCCAATCCTTCCAAAGGTACAAAAACCATAAAATACCTCTACCCTAACTTAAAAGACACTTTCAATCCCTTTATTTCTCAGATTCACTACTTGGGTTCCTTATTTTCATGGTGGAAACACCCCTGAACAACATTAGAACTTCACACCCCATTGAGTTTATTCATTATCTCGGCCTCCAAAGTATTCATACAAAAAGCTAACCATGGTACAAGCCAATCCACTAAGCCATAGGGTCAGAATAGTAGGTGGATTGGCTAATGTGTCATGGTGTTGCCCTCAAAACCCCTAACACAGAAAACATAGCAGTAACTAAGTTTGTTGATCCCACACACATCAACGATGGATTTAAAACTTTAGAACAAATGAAAAGAGAGTAAACACATATGAAATCAAGTATCCAAAGCCTCAAGTCATGATAGACTTGTATGGGCCTATGCAAGGCAAAGAAAATTTAGGAAATCAAAGAAAACCAGTGATCAACGTTTGCAAAAGTATATTTTCTTATTAGAAACTGAACAAATCAACCCTCAACTTGAGATATTATAGAAATATATCTTGATACCACCTTCCAACTACCCCTTGAGCTGATCAACTACCATAACCACCCTTTGTTAGACTTCTAAGATGACAATTTTCCAATTTTTCTCTTAATTACCATTCATTTACAACTTGATTTTGCAAATACCACCTAACTGACCTATTAAGCCTTTTCAATACATTTAAAAAGGTCATTGAGACCTTATTCATAAATAAAACATGAAACCCAAACTATTCCATTACCTAGGCTTTATTGTCACCATGACATTACATGGACAACTCATGACATTGCAACTCATTTCTTCATATTTTGCAACTTCCTCATTGCATATAATTTTAAAGATCTTCAAATCCTTTGATGAACCTTCAAGGTCCATTTCCCTGTTTATTCAAGGTCAAGGTATAGGTTCTCTTGCACCATACACCCCCCCATAGAGAAACTCTTGTCCCAAGAGTAAAAATCTTGTTCTTTGTTTCCACAGTGCTGCTTCATGCATACCCAGACCTGCCGCTTGCCTTGTCTTCATACCTGGATCAAAACTGAAAGTCCCCCTAGCGCTCAAACTTGCAAGTAAACAAGACTTAGCAACATATTCTCCTATATTCCTCTTTGCTCCACCTCCACACTTGCACCAATCCATCTGTGTTTGCACACTCTTCCCTCTCTTCATTGTCATAAGACCTTTACACTTTTGTTCCTCTTGCTCTTCCCTCACTGTGATCAGACCTCGTTCACTGTAATTGCCTTGTATCTTTGTTTTATCAGACTCACCAACCCTAATTCTTGCAAAGTTCACCTTCTTTTCACCATTACTTATGCTGATAGGACACACGATGATCCCCACAATAATCTCAACCTCCTTTAAAAACACTCCACCTTGTTTTCCATGCTTATGCACTACCCTACCATCCTTCTCCTTGATTGTATCCGACCTAGATGTGAACCCATCACTCACTCCTTGTAAGACCAAACTCCTCACTGTCCTCTCACTATTCCCCTTGACCAGTCAGACCTAGACATGAGTTCTTTTTCTGCCTTTTGCAAAAACAGACTTCCCACTGTCCTAACACCATTTGTAGGTGCCTTCCTTACTGTCACAACATCATCAATTAGCTCCAAACCTGAAATCACATTAGACCTACTATCCTCAGGCCCTAAGGGCTCTTTCTTGCCAAACATCACCACCTTAGACTTACCCTTATCCCTTACACTTGTTTTCAAGGGAAGCAACTTAAAACTTTTTTCATCCTTCCTGATGGTATATGTGTTCTCCTAGCCATCATATATAGACCTCCTATCAAATTGACAAGGCCTCCCTAAGACCACATGACAACAATCCATTGGAAAAACATCACATATGACCCTATACTTATACTCTCCAATCTGAAAATCAATATATTCTTGCTCTTTTACCAGCAAAGTTTGACTATCATTGACCTAAGACACTCTATAAGGTGCTTCATGAGGTAATTTTTCCAAACTCAACTTATCAACCATCTCCCTAGACACTAGATTATATTGAGAACCAGAATCAATGACAACTTGACACACTTTACCTTTGCTTTTGCATGTAGTTCTGAATAGGCTCCTTCTTTGACTCAAATCTTCCTCGGATGCTTGCAACACAGTTCTTCTTATCATGAGTGCCTCTCCTTCTTCTAATGTGAGGTTCACTATAGGTGAAGTCACACTCTTTTCATCTTCATGCACTAGTTGATTCCTCCTTTCTCCACCATGAGAGCTTGAGCCTTGCTTTTCAGGGCATTTGAAGGCTGGATGTCCAGGTTGGTTACAAGTGTAGCATCTCCCTGAGAACTGATAGGAACCTCTTCCTCCACTAAATATGCCTCTTGAACCTCTTTGTCCACCTCTTGAATCAAATTATTCTTGGTCCTTCTTGTCATCTCCTTGACCCTCATTGTTTGACTTTGAATTAGGATTGAATCCTCTTCCCCTAGAAGTGTTGCCTCTTCCTCTTGTTGCCTTCTCTTGTCTCCTCTTTAGCTTTTCTTCTACCCTCATTGCCATTTGAAAGCATTGTTCTATTGATTTTGGTTCCATCAAGCTGATTTCATCCTGAATGTTGAATCTTAAACCATTCAAGTACCTAGCAGTCATTTCTTCCTCATATTCTTCATGTTTAGCCCTTATACTTAGCCTATAAAACCCTTCAGTATGTGCTTGTACATCTAACTCCTTTTGTCTAAGATTTTGCAATTTCTTAAGAAATTGAATATTGTAATCAAAAGGAAGAAATTTACCTTTGATATTTGCTTTCATCTTCTCCCAAGAAATTATCTTGCTCTTTCCTTTTCTCTCCCTATCTTCTTGCACAAAATTCCACCACACCAAGGCATGCACTTTCAGTTTTGTTTTTTCTCTCTTCACTTTATGTCCTTGTAGACATGGAAAATATACAAGTTGATCCTACGCACTTGATCCCGATTACTAACATCATTTCTTCCTGAATCATACTCTCAACTTATCATCACTTTTCATCTCTTAATTAGATAAATCATTATTTATTTAATTAGGTCTTTCTCCCCTATTGATTAAATTAATCAATTTAATTTAATTGATCCTCTGTCTTTGGTCATTTAAATAAATTATTTTATTTAAATTAAATCTCTAAAGTCCTCTTATTAAATTGAATAAATTAAACATTATTTGATTTAATATAACATTATCCCCTTTAGTTAAATAAATAAAAATCATTTATTTAATTAAACCCTTCCTCTCGATTTGATTTAAATCAATCCTAAAATCTAAGTCAAAATGGTCAAATCACCTAACCTCTCATTAAGTTAATCAAATCTTGATTAAGTTAATCCCTATCACTAAAATCCTCTAGAGAATGCAACTTGCATGATAAATCAATTACTTTGATTTATTTAATTGCATATTTTCTCTCAACATGGAATAAAGGGGGAATATTCCCTCAAATTTGAATTCAAATTCAAATGGGCTTGGTCCTTCCAACAAGGCATTTAATGACTCTTACATGTCCTTGTGCATTGACCCAAGTGACATTAACTCCATTTATTTCTCCCTCCAACATGCAACATTCAGATTTAAAATTTGAATCTCATAGCATTTATCATGCACATTGACCAAAATGTGCTCATTCCTCCTCCAATCACATGTGGAAAAGTGGTATCTTCTCATTGGTTGGTATTTTATCCAACATTCATCCAAATACCTATTTCTTCCAATTTGTATATCTATAAATGAGAGACTCTTCCTCTCATTCTAACATCCAAAACTTGAGTAAACTTACTCTACTCAACTTCATCCTCAATGCAAGATCTTAGCTAGGTTATTGTAGGTTTTCTCAAGAACTTATCTTGTTCTTCATCAACAAAGTGGATCAACCACTCATCAAATCACAAAGCTTACAAAGGAGTTGGGAAAGGGATAATTTCGACATATCAATTGGCACCAACTCCACCATGGGATCAAGAGTTTGCATTCGCTTAATTTAGGATTTCATCTATATTTCATGTTTGTTCTTGTTTTCCTATTTTAAGCTTTGTAAATGGATTTCATGGGGAATCCTTGTTTCACCTTGCATATGATCTAATATTGTTTTTGTTTGTTGCTTTTGTGTAGGTTTGAAATTAGGATTCATAGTCCCTCATCAACATCTTCACTATCAAATTAGTTCTCCAAAGCCCCTATCCAATCCAAGATCTCTTCACTATCAAGTTTTCCTCCATACATAGGCACATCCATTTTTCCATGTCCATCCTTCTTCACAACTTTCAAAAGCTTCATTGTTCTCACATCATCTGGATCCATCTCCTCTTCTTCACCAAAGGTCTCTTCCTCTTCAAACTCACTTTCATCCAAAAGGGTCCTGCCCTTAGCCTTTATTGCAGCCATCTCCCACTTCAATGCCTCTATATCCTTGCCATGATTATAAAGTTTCCTTGCAACAACATTGTTTTTAGGAGGAATTTTGTTCCCTCCAACTAACTTCTTCTTCCTGCACACAAACTTCAATATTGATCTTCACAAAAGACCTACTCCCTTGCTCTAATACCACTATGATGCAGAGGTAAGGAGGCTCAAACCCAATCAGTCTAAAAAATTTCCTTCAAGAGGCTCCTAACAAGATTAATACAACCTATTTTGAGAAATCTACACAACCTCAAAGCGCCATCAAACCAAACTCTTCATTCAACACCTTACCCAACAATCCACCCTTGTAGCACTCAAAACCTGGTTAAAGCCTAATTTATCCCAACCTTTCCAAAAAACCTAACCATTTAAAGGTGGATTAAGATACCCTTTTCAAGGCTACACAACATGTGTAAAAACCAATAGTAACTCTTTTGGACCAACATGAACTTTCAATACACATCCCTCACTCTAGGCTTCACAATTAGGCCTAATTTCCAAAGGAACACCCTCTCAAACTCACCTCCAAACCAAGGAAACTTGAAAAAATATTAGGGATGCTCACCAAACTTAGGATTATCCAATTTTCTGAGCCCTAAGAACTTGTTCTATTCCCCTACTCACAAACCCTCCTAAACCTTCACAAAACCAAGGGTTTTAAAGAAACTTATAACTACAGACCTTCCCCAATCCTTCCAAAGGTACAAGCACCCTAAAATACCTCTTCCCTAACTTAAAAGACACTCGCAATCCCTTTCCTTTTAGTATTTCTCAGATTCACTACTTGGGTTCCTTACTTTCATGGTGGAAACACCCCTAAACAACATTAGAACTTCACACCCCATTGAGTTTATTCATTATCTCAGCCTCCAAAGTATTCATACACCAAAATAACCATGGTAAAGGCCAATACACTGATCCATAGGGTCATAACAGTAGGTGGATTGGCTAATTTGTCATGGTGTTGCCCTCAAAACCCCTAACACAGAAAACATAGCAGTAACTAAGTTTGTTGATCCCACACACATCAACGATGGATTTAAAATTTTAGAACAAATAAAAAGAGAGTAAAGACATATGAAATCAAGTATCCAAAGCCTCAAGTCATGATAGACTTGTATGGGCCTATGCAAGGCAAAGAAAATTTAGGAAATCAAAGAAAACTAGTGATCAACGTTTGCAAAAGTATATTTTCTTATTAGAAACTGAACAAATCAACCCTCAACTTAGGATATTACAGCAATATATCTTGATACCACCTTCCAACTACCCCTTGAGCTGATCAACTACCATAACCACCCTTTGTTAGACTTCTAAGATGGCAATTTGCCAAGTTTTCTCTTAATTACCATTCATTTACAACTTGATTTTGTAAATACCACCTAACTGACCTATTAAGCCTTTTCAATACATTTAAAAAGGTCATTGAGATCTTATTCATAAATAAAACATGAAACCAAAACTATTCCATTACCTAGGCTTTATTGTCACCATGACATTACATGGACAACTCATGACATTGCAACTCATTTCTTCATATTTTGCAACTTCCTCGTTGCATATAATTTTAAAGATCTTCAAATCCCTTGATGAACCTTCAAGGTCCATTTCCCTGTCTATTCAAGGTCAAGGTATAGGTTCTCTTGCACCACCTTGGTAGGATGCTATAGCTTTAGTGAGCGAATTTAGGTTATTATTGTTTAGAGTAAACACTTTTATTTTGAGAAAAAAATAATTTCTAATTTTAAGAGTGACAACTTTGTATTTGTTTTTCTTTCTTTGGTTTCATTGATGACAGTAGTTTGGAGTGCACTCATGGATTCTTTCATTTATTTATATCTGCGCATGTATTAAAAGGATTTATTTATACGTGTGCATGTATTAAATGGTTTGTTATGTCTTGTATATTTGATTTGGTCATGAAAACCTATAATTAAGTCTCTGTAATTAATGGAGTTAAGTTGTTTCTATCTAGTAATGATAATCCTATAGGTGAACCAACAATAATATTTTTTTTACCCTTATTATAGTGTAACCTGTTGAATACGACAACTGGGAAGGGGGGTGAATCAGTTGTCATAGAATTAAACCTTTAATTCAATTATCGAAACTAATCCATAATACTGCTTAAATGATTAAACATTAGGTGCAAGCACAAAAACTAAAAACCATCACAAAAACACAACACTAGATTTACGTGGAAAACCAAATGAGGGATAAACCACAATGAGGATTAACTCACACTATAGAGAATATCAAAACCAATTACAAGAGGCTCACTGCCAAAACAAGGACTCACTATCCGAAACATGACTCACTGTCCAATAGGGCTAAAAAACTAAAGGGCTCACTGACATAGACATACAAAGAAGATAAAAGAGATATGTTATAGAGAGACAAAAATCTCAAAGAAATAGAGAAATCCACCACAATCACTTGTAGACATGCATAAATGATGGAGTACACCTTCTGCTCACTACATCCAAAAACTCAACATTTAGGCTTCACACTGATCTGCCACACTCACATCACACACAGTCACTCAATAATATCAATCTCACATTTATCTGCTCTTTTTATTTTCTCTTATCTCTCTTCTTTGCTCCTTTCCTTTCTTCACAACTAACACATCTTGTATTTATACCATCTTCAACTTTGAAACATATCTAAAGTTGGCTATCCAACATTAAATTCAAATTAGGTCAGCACCAAAACATCCTAGGGTGGAATTTTAATGAGGATGACCCAAACACATGCTTCATAAGGACCCAAATATATCCAACACACTTCACTAACTCCGAAAGTAGTATTCCACATAAGGTCAACCAAACCAATGTAAAACATATAGAACAATTAAGCATGAACCTTCCAGATACCAAGATTAGATTTTTCATGATCATAGCAACACAAATATCAAAGCACAAGTCATAATACTTTGACAAAGAGAAATCTGAACTAGCAACATTTCTCCCAAACCTCAACTAGAACCTCAAAGAATCACCATTCACAATTGGTGAACATAACTCGCACTGAAAAATGAATCAACAACCAAAAATATGGATATAACAACTTCCAACAATCATGATCAACATATCTTAATCACACAAATATAAGAGAAAAACTTGAAGCAACCACTAAACACCTACAGTCTTCCTTCAATACAATTTTCTCAATATCCTCGACATATATAGTCAACAACAACCAATTAATAACCAGCTGAATAGTTGACACCAATGACAATGTCATGCCCATAATATTTACACCTTGGACACAATGCAACCAATTTTTTTTTTAAAACACATACAAAACTACTAATGATAGTTAACCATGCCTAAACATGGCATGCAACCTATATGCATCAAATGAATTGCTTGAGCAACATCAATATGGGCAAGTTTCCTGAGAGAGGGGTGAGGGAAGTGATAGTTATTGGGTGTCCAGAGTACATCACACACAATCCAAGTGAGAAGGTTAACCTTGGTACTCTAGGTCTTTCAGGTGGCCTTTCTATTTAATTTATTTTTTTCTTGAAGTTGAAAATATAACTTTATTCATTAACTCATCTCTCCAAAGATCATGATAACATTATCCTTTAACAATAATTCAATAATATTAATAATGATATTTAATCAAATACATTAGAGATGTTATATTTTTGTATTAAAAAAATAAGTCAATAGTAGGCTTACTATTTAGCCATCATAATACAATTATTCTCAAATCTCAATTTAACATTAATACAATTTTTTTATTTAACAAGATAATAACAATTAAATTTACTCATGAATTATAATAGTAATTTTATTACTATTTAATCAACTAAATAATTTTATTTATTTATAAAATAATATTACTAAAATAATGTGTACAATTAATTGTATCCCAATACTTTACTATGCTTTTAGTATTTATAATTTACCAGTTTTATTTTTTTTGGTAGATAAATCACTACAGAGGGGCAACACCCTGTATTACTTTCAAAATTGGAGAATTTACAATAAGTTTGACATCTGAGATTGACTAGGTGATAGCCTTATCTGAAAAATAGCCATCTACCATTAAACTCCTTATACCTTCCTACAACCAACTTTGCCCTATGATCAAAATTTTAACTAAATACAAAAATCCTAGAAAAATGCACAGGCACTATGATTCAGACGCGGGACTGACTGAAAAACTACACCCTACAATTATCTAAACTTCGTAATATTATGCAAGAACCTAAAAAAGGACCATGGCACAGTGGACTGACTCAAGATGCCATTCCTCCCTTGACGTCTTCATCCTCAGAGTCCTCTGATTCCACCTGCTTCATGTAGGCAATGTAGCTTGCAATCATCGGGTAGTGTGCTCGACAGTTTTGGTGAGCCGACCCCTTTTTTTTCTCCTTTGGGTCCCTGGAATCTTCTGGTATCCATTCTTCCCTGGAGCATAAATCCCAGTCTGTGTCATCTCCTGAGGCTAATTCCTCTGCCAGCCATTCATTTTTCACATAATGCATTACCCAACCACGAGGTTGGTTAGTAGTTAGCTTGGCCACTCTGAGTAGGAAGGTGATGCTCTAGTCCCTTTCATCCCATCTTTTTTCAAACCCTTCTGGATCAACTGTCCTGACGAGACGGAATTTCATGACCTCTCTTCCTCGCATGCTCAACATGTTGTAGTTTTGGGGCATTGGGATGAGGTTATTCTCGTCGACATTGTCTAGGGCCGCATAAATATCTCCTAGCCATGCGTGGATGAAGACCATCTGGGTCAAATTCTTTGCACTTTCCTTCGGCACACCCATATGGAGGAGCACCACCAAAAACATTGCTAGTATTTCTATATAATTTACCAATTTTACCACTACTATTATTATTCTTTTTATAATAATGCTATGATTTTACTCAAAATCTAAATGTTCCTTAATACCAATTTCAGCAATAGATGTAGTTTTTAATATTGATTTTCTTTTTTAGTTTCACCTTTTAATTTAATATTTATTACTACTTCGTATAATACCAATATATATATATATTTACACGTAGAGTAAAACCCCTTTGAATATTTATATTTCCACTTTACAATATTATTATTATTATTATCATTCTCTTATATGATATTATCACCATGTAACTCTTAAAGGTGACAACTATATTGTCCTTTAAATCACCAATTTAATCATTGGTAATATTACTAATTATCTCATTAAACATTATAACTATATCAATAAGCTTATAATGATGATCATTTTTAAGCCAAGTTTAAACCATTTAATCATTGTAATTCATCCTAATAATAAATATGTTATTGTTCATTGACTGGACATTAATCTCTATCAGCAAAAATATTCACTTTAAACAACAATTTTATTTTATCTTTATTTTTAATCTCAATTTATCTTATTAAAATTACTTTCATCTAAATAAAAATAATAATAACATCAAATAATTAGTTTTATTTTATATATTTTTAATCTTAATTTACCTTACTAAAATTACTTTCATCTAAATAAAACAATAATAAAATCAAATAACAATTTTTATTTTATCTTTATTTTTAATCTCAATGTACCTTACCAAAATTACTTTCATCTAAATAAGAATAATGATAACATCAAATAACTAACCATGCATAATAATATTAACATTTACTCTCAAATTAACCTCTTAATAATAACAATAATATTTACCCTCCTATTACAATAATAATTTTATAATAGTAATTTCATTACTACTAAATCAACCACAATAATATTATTTATAACACTGAATAAGAATTCCTTTGGTTTTGTAAATATAATATTATTCTCCAAAATAATATTATAATTATGATTCATATTATGTTTATAACTTAATTATTGTGATAATTATATTACTGTACTAAAATTCCTTAATATAAATATTACATATTATCTTTTATTGCATCACTATTATTATTTTTATTCTTCTCTTAATCCCAATAATTTACACACTATCAATTTTGATCTTAAATAATAATCATGTTGAAATTAAATTTATTCACACTAATAATTTTATTAGTTCTTATAACTTTATTAACATAATAAAAATGAGATTACATTTATTATGAATACTACTCATGTTAACATTATATTAACATAACTAGCAGTCGCATGCACATGCATGATGCAACAATCAACTGACAGGGATCTACCACATGTGGTTATTCAATGGGATGTAGGAAACAAACTTCTTTTCATAATGCAATGCGAAATATAAGTAATGAGCAATATTTACAATTGGTTGATTGAGCCGAGAAAGGGAAAGTGTGTTAATAAGCCAATATGAAATAACATGAGGTTAGTTTATACTACGACGTGAATCTTATGATTTTGAATTTTGCCCAGGATAAAATAGGTGGAGTAGAATAGAATGAAGAGAGATGTTGGAAAATTAATTTATATATTACTATAGATAATTAGACTGATAGGTCAAGGATATCGATACCATATGTGTTAAAGTTAAAGTGAATGTATGTGTGCATTGAAAGATATCAATTTGAATCAACTAACTTGAACATATTATAGATCACTTAATTATGGTAGAGAGATTATTTTACATGTATTCATTTAATTGGAGCACTGGAAAGCATTTTAAACCTGATGTTATAGTAACTTTCTCCATTCTTATCTCGCATGCAATGCATGCAAGATTAAGAACTGTTTGCATAAAATAAAAAAAATGATCTTTTGTGTTTCCACATCAAAATTTATTGGTTGGAAATTGATTATGAAAATGTAAAAAATAACCATAGGTTATGTTGAATGAATATTAATATTTTGCAATGCATCTATTAATTTTAATTTTAATTTTAGGTAATTAATCATCAATAACCTTTTTCTTATTAATATGCAATACTTAATAATTTTAATTATAATAGTTATTTAAATTTGATTTTAATTAGGTATCTTAAGAATCCATAGTAAATTAATTTTCAACAAAAATGATTTTTTAATAAATTTATTCTTAAAAAATTACAATTGGAAAATTAAATAAAATTTAAATTTTTAAATAATAATTTCTCTTCAAAATTTAAGGTATGATATAATTTAATCTCTATTTTAGTTTTATATTTATTAGAGCTAGATGCACATGTATATTTGACATTTTTTTGTGTAGGTTAATGAATCAATTGATTGATTATTATTTAGTTATCTTAAGATACATATGCATAGAAATACATGGAAAACTTGAAGTTGTGGATTGAAAAATATTTATGAAAAGTATGGAACATGAAAGGATTTTTCTTTTTTAAAGAGTTATTAGTCATAACTTTAATTACTAATATTGAATAAAAAAGTATTTTTTTTAAAAGTTAGTATATGACTTTAGGTATGGCATATTTGTTGCAATGCTTATGTTGTTCTAGATAATTTATTACTTTGATATTATTTATTGTGATTATTTTCTATTTGAATATTAGTTATGATGGTCATCACTAATGGCTTTTTGAAAAAAAAAGATCTTTAATATTGGATAATTTTTATAAGTAGTATTTGCTCCATAATTATGGAAATAAAACCATTGTTATGCATGTGATTTATGGGTTAGTAGTGGTAAAATAAAATGGTGACAAGTGTAATGCCCCGCCATGTAACCCTAAAGGAAGTTGTAATTAACGATTAAAGTGAACCAATTTTTTTTTAAAGTGCAATTAACATACACATTCACTTACTAATTAACAACAACCTTTAAGGCTACAAAGTTGGGATTACTTAACCCACACAAACATCTTACATAAACCATAGCATTAAATAGCATAAAGTAATAATTATAAAACCACCATAAGATACATCATAACACAATATGATACACATCCAAGATACAATTTCATATTCATTTACATAATTCAATAGTTACATCACTCATTCCCAGAATGAGACAATAGTACAATGTATTACAATTACATAATTCCACCTCATAAACATAAGAGGGATAAATATCTTATACAATCAGAAATATTACAATGCAAGAATAACATAAGAACCGCAAGCTGTCCATCTGGATATCTCGCCACCAAGTATTGAAGAAGAATGGGGACCCAATGGTTTTGGTGCATGTTCCACCCAACCAAGTGGTACCCAATGGACCACCCCCCATGCTAGGAGATAGTAACAAAGAAACATGGACAAAGATCTACTACCTCAAACCATAGGCAGACTCATACTGACTCAACCAAACATAAGTACAACATAAGTACAATACAAGTACAATGTAAGAATACAAGAACGACTCTCACATCACTGACATAGTCACATTGCTTCCAGACATAATATAGATCAAGAATGTTCAGAGAACCATTCACATAAACAAATACTAACAAACAGACAAACGGTTGTCCTAGATAGAGTGTCATCGCACAACTCATAATAAGTTACCCTCGGCGGATCTTCATAGGCTCCGGTAATCCTGGTGGCCTCTACCGACCCTCGGCCCTCATACTTACTAGTGCAGAATCAAATACCTCTCATACAGACGAGATAGATGACTATGCCATTCCAGGCCTTTCCACTCATTCCAAGCCTTAACTAGCACTTGACTATGAATGAAGCTAGAACTTATCTTTTTAGTGTGTAGTACTCCCCAAAATTCATTTCAATTTTAGTTATCATTTGATTAAAATTACTTCCATAGGTTACCCAAATCCTACCTCTTTCGGGCTCTGGCCCCTAATGGAAGCCACTCTTCTATTTGACAACACACAAACAAAGTAATCACCAAGGGACTCACAAGTGCATACAACCCAAGTATCACAACCACTCCATCACAAGGAGGAAACAAATAAAGGAATCCACTCCAACAAATGGAGGCAACCTAAACATGTAGTCTACTCCTTTCACAGGAGGTACAAAACAACATAACCCCGTTCGTGGAAACCGGGTAACTACTAATAAGACACCATGCACTACCCAAGGGAAAACACTGGTTGACATCATGAATTGACAACCCTCTTAGATCCTCTAAGATTATCTGGAAGACTTACAAGATTGGACTAATACTTAATCCCATATCCCAAAATACGACATGACGACATAGCTACAAAAGCAATCAAGTCATAATTCACATCTAATATTTGGATTTCCTAAATCCATACTCAAGCAATAGGTAGCGTCTACAAAGGCAAAGGCACAATAACAAGGTTTACTCAAATAACCATCTACCCATTTTCCATTTTCATAATAGGGAATTTAAACTATTAAAAACTCACAACCCTTTGCAAAGTACGAAGAAAATAAATCTAAAAGACAATCAAGAGGAATCTACTATTTTTGGATATTCTAAATCCATATCTCATTCATAATTTCATTCACAATAATTAAATTGCCTAAAATAGAAAATAAATGAGTTAAGGTAATTTAATTGTCTCTTCATTATAACACCTCCATAATTAAATTTTAATACACATAAAACTATAGTCAATAAGCTTTTCAATTTTCTATCCAAATCTATGTCTCATCAACTATCCATTTAAAACATGCAATTTATAAAATATCTTAAAATATCCCTTTTTTATTAACAATCTAACCATGCATTCAACCATATCTTTTAAAATATCCATGCTAAACTCATCTACAAACGTCTAAATACTACGACATAAAATATTGCTTATATTCTCCATATTAATTACTTATGTAATATATTTGTTAAACGTACCCAATATGCCATCAATACATAACACAACTATTCTTATATATATTAACATATAAATATTCTTTTATTTATACGTTAAATATATCTATTTTTACCATAACAAAAGAATTACATTATATTAATAAAATATAATAATTTCCTTAACTAAATTTTCCAATTGTCTATATTATCCAAATATTTAATACAACTAGAATATTTTATACTTTTATTTCACAATATACAAGTTTACAAAATATCCATATTATTCATTTCTTTAAACCACTAACTCAAATGATATATATATTTATACCATAACATACATTTTATTAACTAACTATACTTAACATTTAAATATTATTTAATATACATTGAATTTAAATAACAAATATCTAAATTTTTTATTAAACTAAATACTATACTAGCAAAGCCCTAAATATCCTTAAGAAGTGGCGGCCGGATTGAGCAAGTTCGTTATTTTGAATGAAACAGGGTTATGGCGGACGGACTGAATCGGGCAGGGTTAAGGCGGATGAATCAAGGCTCGCCATTTCCATGGCACTCCACAAGGATGCCCCAATGTTTGGGGGGTGCATAGCCGAACCCCAAACCTTGGGTGCCGCGTGCTAAGTGGGGCGGCTAACTGTGGTGAGGGGCGGCCGCAAGGAGTGAGGGGTGGTGCTGCCCTTGGCAGCGCTCCCTCCATACTGTGTGTGTAGGGCACTGCCAATGGCAGCGACGCCTCCCAAACCATGGCTTAAAACCCCCGTAACACTAACAACGAAATAAAAATATTCACTTTTAACATGCAAAACACAATTTTAATAAAAGAAAAATCCGAAAGTTTCATACCCATAACAATGTTCAGAATTTCGCTCACCGTACAGATGGTGATTCAAGATTTAATAAATATTTTATCAAAATAGATATGTATATATATGCATTATATATATATGTATATATATATATATATATAATACATATATATATAAAAACGAATTTCAACAATAGATAAATTGGGGAAAATTTTGTGTAAATATTCACCTACAGGTGAAATTGTGCAAATTATTTAAGAGAACAACAATATTTCATAGAAGCTTAAAATGAATTCCTTTATACCGTTTTCACGAATTCCACCCAATTAAATAATAAGAAATCTATTGGAGAATTAAAATTTTCTACAGAGGTTTTGAATTCTGAAACAAATCTGATTGTTTTTCCAAAGGAATAAATTTCCTCAACAATCTAAAGTTTAAATCTAACCATAATTTCTTCAATTTCCTCAATTTACAAAATTAAATCCTACAGTAGATCTATTCATTCCTCCCCAAATTACAGATAAATTTCAATTCTAATTCCAATAATCCAACTCTACAATTCTTACAAATTCAACAACCAGATTAATTAACAATCTCCATATTTGTTTTAAAATAATCAAGAACAAGAAACAAGAACAAAACCTGAATTTTGAAGCTTCTGGAAAAAGATTAATTCTGATGAAATTATTCTCCAAAGAACTTTTGAGATATCTTCACAAATTCAACCAATCCAGATAATGCTCAACCAATGTAAAACAATCTTCCCTCAATTCAAATCCACAACCTAAAATTTACTCCAAATTCTTCTCTATGCAATTTTTTCCAAAATTATCTTCTCACACTAGAAGAAGTTTTTTCCTCTCCTAAATTCTCCCTTCACATGAATTTTGCAACCAACCTTCATTCCTCAAATTAAACTCACACATGCAGGCCTAATTGAAAATATCTTGCACAACCAAATCTGATTTTGCATGCAAAACTAAAACTTAAAATATCTAAATATCAATTATCTTCAAAAATTGAAAACCAACTTTGCTTTTAAAATCCAATTTCAATTTCTAAATTAATATCAACTTAATTGAAATGAAATTCTAAAATAATTAAATTTCACAAATTGAAATTAAATTCCAAATTAATTTTAATTCTTTTATTTCTTTTAATTTTCTTGCAACACATTTAATTAATTAATTTAATTATTTAATAATTAGATTCAACCCCTCGGATTAAATTTAATCAATTAAATAAATTAAATATAATTAATTAATTTAAATATAACTTTTATCCACATTGCATAATTTAAATTAAATAATCATCAACATGATATAATGCAATTATTCTAAACATCTATTTCCAAATCAAGAATATTTCAAAATTAAATAACATTAAAGTAAGGCAAACAACGACTCGACACAGACGACTGACGACACACTAAGGCTAGGGTGTAGACTTGACACATGTTACCTAGCTACTATCTCCCTTCAACTTAACCGTTGGATCGACACGCTCAGACCTATGAAACCAGGTGGAGTCGGTGTCATGTACCTGCAACTTGAAAACATAGTAAACAACATCATATAATATAACAACATATAATACATATCGTGAAGAAGAAATCACAGAATCGCAGGGCGCTCGCAAGCGAGTGATGTGAATCCGTCCCCTTCACCAATACACTCATCAAACTGACACTTTCACATTACATCAAATATTCTCATATGCACTAACATGTAATATCACTAACATCATTATTACACCAATTAAAACATGTAACATAAATCATCAGATAACTCAAGTCACATCACATAGAATAGTCTATCGCTCAATAAATGGCGATCCAATACACACACAAGATAAAATATCCAAATATCCAGAAGTATAAATCAACGCAAAACAAGGACACACTGTCCAGTCCATAAAGCAAAACAGAGGGGTGTTACAACAAGTAGAAAGAATTCAAAAGTAGTCAATTAAAAGGAAATTGAAAATAAAAATATCAGTTTTTTATGAATCGCTTCTAGTAAAAACATGTTCCTTGATTGTTGTATGAACAAAATAAAAAGGACTTAGATAAAAAAAATAAAGAAAATAGATGACCAAATAGAATAACAACTTGAATTTTTGTCCAAATAAAATCAAATATGTAAATGCAGGCCTCACGAAAAGAAGAATGTGATGACACGATACACATATTTTGTATTGTTAGAATAATTGAATGAAAAGGTACGCTTTGTTCTATGGGAAAACAATCATACATTTGAATTGAAAAAAGATATTCTACTATACCCATTGAAATAAAAAAGGAAGTATTAAAAGCGAGTAAGTATATGTGCAAAATCAATATAGACAATGTGAAACCAAAATTAATTAATAATATTTACAATTGGTTCACTGAATCTATTTATTTATATGGAAACATTATATAGTTGGGAGTGATGAACATTTTTTTTGGAGCACCTGTGCTGAAGTAGATGTATATGCAACATGCAATGCCCATAATCATCATCTAGAAAAATCAAGGCACACACATCAAAACACTTTTTACCTTCAGTGGATGCAGTGAGAAGTGCTATAAAATCCATGAAAAATAGCATGACTTGTAATTTCTTGGAAAATTCCATGAATTTTAAACTCATGACAAGTGCCATAAATTTTATAGCATTTCCCTGCATTCTTTGTAGGCCAAAATAGGTCCTTTGTTTCTTCATCCTCACAATCTTAAATGCAACATGTGTTTCACAAACATTTAACCAATGAACTGCATATCTCATGATTACAATTATACAGATTTTTGTTTGCAAAAGCAACATGCTTATTAGGAAAAAAATAGTTTCATGTTTATGAATTACATGGCATGCCATTCAATATACTCATCTATCAATCTAGAAAGCGAGATTCTTGGGAGAAATAAATTCCATTGCAAAGAAATTGAGAGAAATAATTACTAATATTTACAATTGGTTCACCGAATCTATTTATCGATATTGGAAAAGTTTTGTACTTACATGTATTGTTGATGGTGTTTAACAAGGGCAATCAACATTGGATTCTATTGTTGGACCCTGAATTGTTTTGGAATAGACAGTTTGCAATACAACAATTTTCTTGAATGTCTATTGTATCTATGCAACATTATAAAGGAAATAATATATAGATATACAATAAAAGAGGTTAGTATTATATGTTGTAAATAGAAAGAGATAAAATCAATCATTTTGAGTACATGGCATCTTGCTAAATATTTGTGTACAAGAAATCTATTGGAGAAGTTGAAAAGAGAGTTGTGGAAATAATTACAAATACAATGGAAAAAATAGAGTATGTTTTTTGTAGGCAAGCAGATGTGAGAATTTGGGTGTCCATGTATATAAGTAGCAACAAATATATGATGATGGAAGGAAAAAGCACTAAACCCACACTCATTATCCTCTCTACCATATTGGCTTCATGAAGCCTCATGGGCTCTAGCCAAACCCCCGAGCAAGAAAGGTAGGTAAAGTCCATGGAAAATCTCATGGACTCTTATCATACATCACACAATAACAAAATTAGGGAAAAATAGGTGTTGACAAACAAGATCTCTAATATTGTAGTCTTTTTCTTTGTTGTGACAACTTGACAAAAGCAGGTATCTTGATAAAGAATTGGCATCATGTGATTCAAAGATGGATGGAGAAACATAGATTGATGGAATATATAGAAGAGTGTATAATAACTAAAAGGGTGCATCTAGCTTCACAAACATATATATCGGTATAGATTTTATTTTCTAAGTGCTTATATTTGTACCAATTTTCTTGAATGTCTATTGTATCTATCCAAGATTATAAAGAAAATAATATAGATATACAATAAAAGAGGTTAACATTATGTGTTGTAAATAGAAAGAGGTAAAACCAAATGTTTTGAATACATGGCATCTTGGCAAATAATTGTGTATAAGCAATCTATTTGAGAAGTTGAAAAGAGAGCTATGGAAACAATGACAAATACAATGGATATAATAGATTATGTATTTTGTAGACAAGTGTATGTGAGAATTTGGGTGTCCATGTATATAAGCAACAAAAAATATATGACGATGGAAGGAAAAAGCACTAAACTTGTGCTTGTTCTCTTCCCTACCATATTGGCATCATGAAGCCTCATGGGCTCTAGCCAAACCCTCGAGCAAGAAAGGCAGGTAAGGTCCAAGGAAAATAACATGGACTCTTATCATATATCACACAATAACAAAGTTGGGGAAAAATGGGTGTTGACAAACAAGATCTCTAATGTTGTAGTCTTTTTTTTGCTATGACAATTTGACAAAAGCAAGTATCTCGATACAGAATTGGCATCATGGGATTCAAATATGGCTGGAGAAACATGGATATATGGAATATATAGAAGGGTGTATAATAACTAAAAAGTTCCATCTAGCTTCACAAACATATATATTAGTATAGATTTTGTTTTTTAAGTGCTTATATTTGCACCAATTTTCTTGAATGTCTATTGTATCTGTCTAGTATTATAAAGGAAATAATATATATATACAATAAAAGAGGTTAGAATTTTGTGTTATAAATAGAAAGAGATAAAATTGAATATTTTGAATACATGGCATCTTGGAAAATAATTTTTTTAAGCAATCTATTGGAGAAGTTGAAAAAGAGAGCTGTGAAAATAATGACAAATACAATGGATATAATAGAGTATGTTTTTGGTAGACAAGTGGATGTGAGAATTTGGATGTCAATGTATATAAGCAAGAACAAATAAATGACGATGGAAGCCAAAAGCACTAAACCCATGCTCATTCTCCTCCCTACCATATTGGCATCATGAAGCCTCGTGGGCTCTAGCCAAACCCCCGAGCAAGAAAGGTAGGTAAGCTCCATGGAAAATCTCATGGACTCTTATCATATATCATGCAATAACGAAGTTGCGGGAAAATGGGTGTTGACAAACAAGATCTCTAATATTGTAGTCCTTTTTTTGTTCCAACAACTTGAAAAAATCAGGTATCTCAATAAAGAATTGGAATCATGGGATTCAAAGATGGCTATAGAAACATGGATAGATGGAATATATAGAAGAGTGTATAATAACTAAAAAGGTGCATCTAGCTTCACAAATATATATATTGGTATAGATTTTTTTTTGTAAGTGCTTATATTTGCATTGCATGGCTAAGATGTATATACAAAAATGTGTTTGTGAAACATGGGCACATATAACAACCAATAACTAGAAAGGTAAAAAATGTAGTCATGCACAAAATTTAAACCAGGCAAACCATGACATTGTAAATGGTATATAACAACCAATAACTAGAAAGGTAAAAAATGTAGTCATGAACAAAATTTAAACCAGGCAAACCATGACATTGTAAATGGTTTAGTTGAATGAAGCAACATGCACCATTGTCATGGGCTTCTGTGGATAAACAATGTGATGTAATCAACAATTTTTTTTCCCTCTTAGAAGCACATGACAACGGTGTGTGGTTGCCCTCCACAATGACATAAACCACAATCTACAATGGCTGGAAAAAGCAAAAAATTTAAACACAATTTTTTTTGTGGGAAAACAATCATATATTTGACTTCAAAAAAGATATTCTACTCTACCCATTACATTTCTACATGTGTGCATAGTTATCTTTTCAGCCTATCTAAAAGATTATTTACATATAGTTGTTTATCAAAATGATAATTTTGTGGATGGGTCTGCAGTTCAAACATATGAGAAAAAACAATATCATGAAACATATTGATACAAGATTCAAGCTATGGTGTTTGGTAATAAATATTCAAGACAAGTAGAGGAATTTATAAGAGGTGTTAGAATGACTAATTTATTGTTCATGTCTTTCACTCGCTGCTTATTGTTCCTTGTTATATGTTTGTATCATTAGTCTTTTTTTTGCTGTGACAATTTGACAAAAGCAAGTATCTCGATAAAGAATTGGCATCATGGGATTCAAATATAGCTGGAGAAACATGGATATATGGAATATATAGAAGGGTGTATAATAACTAAAAAGTTCCATCTAGCTTCACAAACATATATATTAGTATAGATTTTGTTTTGTAAGTGCTTATATTTGCACCAATTTTCTTGAATGTCTATTGTATCTGTCTAGTATTATAAAGGAAATAATATATATATACAATAAAAGAGGTTAGAATTTTGTGTTATAAATAGAAAGAGATAAAATTGAATATTTTGAATACATGGCATCTTGGAAAATAATCTTTTTAAGCAATCTATTGGACAAGTTGAAAAAGAGAGCTGTGAAAATAATGACAAATACAATGGATATAATAGAGTATGTTTTTGGTAGACAAGTGGATGTGAGAATTTGGATGTCAATGTATATAAGCAAGAACAAATAAATGATGATGGAAGCCAAAAGCACTAAACCCATGCTCATTCTCCTTCCTACCATATTGGCATTATGAAGCCTTGTATGCTTTAGCTAAACCCCCAAGCAAGAAAAGTATGAAAGGCCCATGAGTAATTTCATGCAATGTCATCATATATGGCACAATAACAAAGCTGGTGTTTTCATATATGATCTTTCATATTGTAGTCTTTTTTTTGCTCAAAGTTGGGCAAAATCTGGTGTTTTCATATATGATGTCCCATATTGTGAAGAGAGTATTCTTCTGAATGTCATATACATAAAGTATGAAACAAAAAAATGTTGAAAGGAGTAGCGAGCATATTAATATTTATGGGTGCATATTTGCATAGTGAATTTAACACAAATTGTATTGCTAAACATACAAAAGACAATAAACAATGAGAAAAGTATCTTTAATGTGCAAGGCTGAAGAGGATAGAAAGCGTTGAATAAATAGGGGAAATTTAATGTGACAGGAAAAAATAGAGTTTATAGGCACATAAAATAGAAAATAGACCATAGGTGCATAATTTAAAACTAATCAATCAAATACAACACAATATTCTTGAAAATCTTTTTAGAATAGTTGAATATATATTTTAATAGTCTGGAATGATCAAAACATGTCACTGACTTGTAAAATTTTTTCCCTCTACTTATTTTTCCTTGATATCTCTGTGCATATTTGGTATTGTACCCATTTTGCATAGGTTATTACTAGGTATGTTTCTATAAAATTTAACTTAAAGTGCTTCAAAAGAGGATGGTATACAATGTGGGGCAAATGCGAAAAGGAATCTTTTGAAACCTTTTTCCATAATTCAGAACATGAGGTGGGAACGGAAATAGAAGCATCTAGTTAGGGCTGGAGTTGTTCCAATTGGGCCTCTTTGTTGCGACGTTGAGCAGTGTATTTGTTCTTGCTTAGTCTAGAGTATCTCTCAAATGAGAATGTTGGATCAATACAAAGTGTTTCAATTAATTTTGTAGTGCCTCTCCGCTTGGGCCAATTGGGTAAGAGTTTATTTGGGTTGGCATGTTGATTATTTTAATGGTATTATTAATGTTGGTTAATCATTTATTATAGTTATTAATTTAAATGTCATTAATTAGTAGTTGATTCAACCACGTTTATTATTGTTGAGGATAAAGCAATTAAAGTATTAAATTTAATTTATAAATTTAAATGTTGGTTGATTTATATGAATAAAGTATTTGTAATTGTTGAAATTAATATTTTTAATTTCAAGAAAGTATCCCCATTTGTGTCTATTGTTTCATCATTGTTTGTCAATGTCATCTATCTAAATCTCATTCTTGTGGGTATCATTTTATTTCGAGTTATTTATTTCCATTGTTTTAGTATATAGCTATTTTGATATCGTAAATAAATTGCTTCAGTTAAATGATATTCTTTGAAGAGGATAGTTAAATAATTGAATTGTATTTGTCATGAATGTCATTAATTCTTTTAGAAAATAATTTTTTGCTAGATAATATAATTAATGTTATTTATTTTAAGTGGATATTAATTACCTTATTAATATTACATATTTTAAATTATTTATGGGAATACCATCTAATCTAAATATATGTAAATTAATAAGTTTCTTTTATAAGATATTTAATTAAAACATTGAGAATTATTATTATTGTGATTAATCATAATATTGAGTATTTAATTTAATATTAAATTGTAAATTTAAATGTTGCGTAGTTTAAATTGTTTATTGATTTATTTTGGATACTATTTATTGTCATAATGTTAATTATATTTTAGTATGTAAATTATATTGTTTAAATTGTTGAAGAGTTAGTTAGAAATGGAAATTGGGTGAAAATGCTTATTTGAAATTGGGAAAAATGAAATTACTTGCAAGTGGCTATTTTCATGTGGAGTAAATTTTGGAAATTGATGGCAACTTTCTGATTTTTACTTTTTTCTGGATTTTATATCCAGTTTGGTTTTTTTTTGGGAAAAAAGGAGAGAGAGAAAAACAATTTTCTTTGCAATTCATTTTTGGAGTTTCTGGAAAAATTGTAACTCTGGTTTTTAAAATAATAATAATAAAATAATAGTCTTCTTTGAAAATTTGGTTCTTCAAAATTGGATTCGTTAGCTGTAGATCTTAGAAATTTGTGGAAGAATGTAGTTGGTTGGGAGTGCTTGACACCATAAATCATCTCTGATTATTTATTAAGCGAAGGACTCTATGTAGCAACAAAAAAATCTTTTATTCTTGTTCTTTTTTGTTAAAAGAGAAATGTAGAGTACAGAATCGTATTATTTTCTTATCAAAAATTATGTGCAAAGAATAATGATATCTCTCTGAGATTTCATTCTCTCAAATTGTTGATATTGTGAACCAGTTTGTCTTATTAACTGCTTGAATGTCATTTGCAATCTTTTTATTTCATCTACCTCTTTGTTCTAGTCCATCATTGTTTCATTTATTATTTTAGATTTATGAGTTTGGCTGGCAAAAACGTCCGAAACAAATTGCATTCTTGTATGCTTGTCTTTGCCCTAGATCCATTTCATTCGTTGGTATTTCTCAGCCAGTTTCATTGTAATTTATTTTAATCATAGATCTTCCTTATTTATTTTGTTGGTGCACTTCATTTCCTGGCTCTTGTATTATGGGGTGGTACCATGACGTTGGGCTATACTCGCGTTTCTCTTGCTTATGGGTCTTTTCCTTTTCAAGGCTATGCTCCCAACGCCTTTGGCATTTTTTTCCCCATTCTTTAATTGTATGGTTGCACAACAACATAGTGGTTGTTGTGCGCAACCATAAGAGGGTTGCGCCCTTATATTTCCTTGTTGCTTTATTATATATATATATATAGGGACTGCAAATTTCTTATGTTCTATTTTTATGATCTCAAAGACGTTTCAATTGATATTTATTTGAGTTTTTAAATTATATATATATATATATATATACATATATATATGATGTCTCCATTCTGTAGAAAATGATTTATTAATTTGTTGTTTAATGGTATTTACCAGTAGCTCCACCATAGTAAACTTATTTAATTGTAATGACAGATATATATATATATATATATATATAAATATATATATATATAATATATATATGCTATATTTATATATATTTGGATATATATATATATATATATATATATATATATATATGATTAGATATATACGTGTAGTTGTACGAATGAGGTATTTAATGTTGAAACTAAAAGAAGAGAAATATCTTTGTATAAAACTCATATTTAGAGCTATATTCAATAAAATCCTTAATTATGAAATGATTATGGAAATTTAGATTTAGGAATTATTCTGATTTAGTTATAAAAAAAAAAGAATACAATAAATTAAATATTATTATTGTTTATATTGGTCTTTCAATTTTAATTTTATTAAAATGTTTGAATGCTGTGATAATATGTTATCGATAGATTTATGCTTGAAAGATAATTATTGTGGAATTAAAACTCAGAAGTTGAAATTCAATGGATATATATATATATATATAGATAGTTAAAATAAGAGTGTTTCATTTCAGCGATAAGATAGAGTAATGATGTGAATTATTAAATCAAAAATTCTAACATAATATTTAATATTTTGAAATGGTGGAATAATTAATTTGTAAATCGAAATAGTTACTTAGAATAAGTGATTTAATAAAAGTAATACAATATTTATGTATTCCCGCATTCGTTTTTATTAGCTAAATGTGAAAATTGAGCGTTTGTTTGTTTAAATAGCATAATCTTAGTTATGCATTGAAATTAGTTGATAAAATTTGTCATTGTATGAAAATGGAGGTATAGTTATTAAGTTATAATGAAATTGTGTTGTTTATAATTTTGTGAAGTTACTATTGTCTATTTAGAGGTTCTCTGAAATTGATACTTTGGTTGTATAGTGAAATTAGAGATTAATTGTTATGAATAATGTGTGGTTTATTATCCATAAGAGTTAGTTTAATTATTAATATGATTTCATTAGGAGTGTGATAATACTTTTATCGTGAATAATATGTAAGAGCAATCTGTTTGTGTGAAAATGTGTATGTATTTATATATATGTTATATGATTGCATAGTTTCTTTGATTATTTAAATGATATTATCTTGATCGAATAAATCATTGTGGTTGATTATTTTATCTGTTCTCTAATTAGTACCTTGGAAGCATTAGTGACTTCATGATAATTGATTTAATAAAATGTAATTGATTATTTGTCCTCATTTATGGCTAATACGTAGAATGTATTTGTGGTTCTTTTAAAACCTGATTCTTGACGATTTCATTTTGTGGTGTCTTTATTTTCTATGTTCATTGTTTTTGAGGAGATTTTGTTCATCGGATTCGTGTTGAAATCTACTAGGAACCCTTTTGACATTGTTCATCTTCTCACTTTATATTTGAGTTCATGGGTAGATTGTTTTAATTGTTTTCCAGAGGCGAGGGGAGTAATTGTTTCTTGATGATTTTTATGTTGGTTTGAGGCCACAATTATTCTTATTGGTTGAGATTATGTGGGTGTTACCGTGTTTCTTTATAGTATTATGTTGTGGAATGTGTGCAGGAAGGTTTATGCCTTGCTTGTGGTTGTAATTTTTATGTCTTGGTTTTGTGAGTGTATAGGTACACCTTGTTCTTCGAGTTTATGATTTTGAGGCCTTGTTGCTTGTAGGGAGTGTGGCTTCCCATGGGGGCTAGAACCCTAAGTGGTCTCCTGGGTAACTCGTGTAGAAGTTGAGCTAATCAAGTGATAACCTAATAAATAGTTAGGGGGTGGGTAGAAATCACATTAATGAAAGATAATGGATGCCTCTCTCATGGTTCAAGCGCTTACATAGGATTAGGATGAGATGAGAAGGCCTGGAATGGAAAATCAACTACCTTGTCCTCAAGAAAGATAAGTTGATTCCGCATGTGCAAGAATGGGGGACAAGGATCAGTTGAGGTTGCCAGGGTAACCTAGGATTGGGCCCGATAACCTAGGATGGTCCGCATTGGGTAACCCATGTCAAGCCATGTGATGAAACACTACCCTTAGTGACTATGTATGTTTGTAATTTTCCCCCTTGTTGTTCTTTACCTCTAGAAGTGATTGTTCTTGTGTTTTGTCTTGTTGTCTTTTGGATTGTGGAGTTGTGTCAACTTTGTACATTTGTCTATTTTTATGTTGTGGTCCTCTTGTCATCTCCTAGCACAGGGGGTGGGCCTTCGGGTCCACATGGTCGGGTGGAACGTGCTACGCACCCATTGGGTTCCCCATTGACGATTGTGATATTGCGGATATGTACTTGTTGTAGTGGTTTTTGAGCTTTCTAGTGTTGGTGATAGTTTTGGTTTTATGACATATATTTGCTTCAGATGGACCTCATTATGTATTCTTTTCATTATGGATGTATCATAGTTGTATTGATGCACTCTTCTCTTGCTATAAGGGAAGCAGAATATAATTGAATCATTGTATTTATGATATGTTGTATCTGTGGAAATATGCTCCACAATTATAATATTGCACTATGTATTCGATATGTAATAAATGTTGTATGTATCTTTGTCATATCAATTGATTATGAATGGGTGTATGTTTATCTATATGCTATCTTGACTAGTGTACGTTCCTATCATTTTATTCTTGGCATTTAAGATATAACAATGTTAGGTGGCTAGGAATGAACATGAGTAATGTAACCATGTAACCCAATGGGGCTAGTTAGGTGTCGTTATGTAATTATCATTTTGTTGTATGATTATTTAGTTGATAGTTAAAGCATAGTTGTTACTTTAAAAAATAAATTGTTACACGATTGTTAGTTGTTTAGTTGTCCTTTGGGGTGCATGTGGTGGGGTGTTAAAACTTGGTATCAGATCCAAGGTTATAAACACTAGGTAATCTAGGTTTAATTGAGTCCATTACGTTAACCTTGTGCTTAACTCTGGAACTTATATGTTTACCCTCTATTATTGTGTAGGAGTATGCCTTGGGGTCGGGGATGAGGCTGTGGTAGAGGCTGAGGTGGTGGCCACAGGGTAGATCACCAGAGTAAACCTCCTAAGAGTCCTCATGACAGTGAGCAGGGTAGTGGTGGTCAGAACCCTGGGCAACTAGGTGTAGAAGGGGCTTAGATTCATTAGTTTCTAGAGGAGGCTCTTGGCCATTTAGGCCCTAGGTAGAATGAGGAGCAACGGGTGGTTAGAGAAAGAGAGAGATCGTTGAGGAGAGATATTGCTACAGATCAAGATGTGGTGGTAGCAGGCCACAAGAGAGATCTTTTAAGAGCACATCCTCCCACGTTTGATGGAATAGGTGGAGGACTGGAAGCAAAAACTTGGCTAATTGATCTAGATCATGTTTTTTCTATGCATCCTTACGGTAGTAATACTAGAGTTAGGTGCACCATCATGCACCTTAGAGGATTCGCATCCACATGGTGGCATTTAGAAGAGAAAAAAATACACCTTGACATTGGTTCTATAACTTGGGAGTTATTCATGGAGTGGTTAAGAGCACGTTTCCTATTAGAGCACTGGAGACAATGTCGTGTGGATGAGTTTCATGAACTAAAACAAATGGCAATGTTTGTAGAACAACACGAGAATTGGTTCTATGAGCTCAAACAATATGTTGGGATTAGTAGTGATGAGGGTATGCTTGTGCACCATTTCATTAGGGGCTTGAATTCCTGCATCAGCGGAGGATTCTGAGTCTTCAAGCCAAGGATGATGGAGGTGGCCATAGAGAAGGCTTGTTTAGTGGAAGAAAACTTGGCCATGGCATTAGGAGGCCACACAGGAGTTTAGATAGGAAGTACCTCTTCTTCTAGTTTTGGGTCTTGTAGGGATCAACCACAGGTAGTTGGCTCATCTAGGAGTCATCAGGCACCCATCAAGGGTGAACATCAACAACAATAATGCTCAGAGTATAAACATAAGAATTTTCCATCTCATCATGGTGATGATGATTCTCACTCCAACAAGAACCAAAACTGGTGGCGTAACAAGCACAACCGTTCTGAGCAGCCTGCATAGAGCACCCAACCTACGACTAGCAGGGGAAGTGTTCAACAATCTAATGCACCTCCTAGTGATAGAGGTTTTGGTCGAGGAGCAGGTTGTTTCTCTTGTGGAGAACACAACCACATTACTAGGTAGTGTCTACAAAGGAACACTATGGTTTTTAGTTAGGGACCAGTCATTTCCAAGTAGACGGTGGGTGATGGAGGAAGGTCACATCGAGCATTTGCTATGGTTTATAACTGCTAGGATGGGCACCAGGATGCAATTGCTGGAGGTACTGGTAGAGGATGGACAACTGACCCGAGAACCCATGGGTGAACTTGTGAGGGTTTAGTAGAGTTTTTGCATTGTTGTAGTGTCTTTTATGTTGCTTTCTCTACATTGACACTTATTTCTTTATGCACTTTGAGACTCAATAGTTGTTTGTTACACCATTCTAGATGGTTTTGGATGATATTTCATTGGATTTTGATGATCATGACATTATGCAGATGTTTATGTTACTTTGGATAATTTTGATTATGTGTATCATGTGGCTTACGTTCATGCTTGTTATGCTAATGATTAATTATTTCCTTATGATGTTGCTTATAATGTAATTACTGTTGTCTGATGGTTTGGTTATTGTATGAGGTCTTGGTGAGGGAACATGGTAGCATCACTTGTTCGTGAGTGCCCTACTACACTGTGATTTCCTCTCACGGTGTGTTTGCTAAATTGATATATGTATGTATATTTTGTTCGACACCTTGTTTTATGAAGATTGCAGGTACCAGGTACCGACTCCACCTACATTGTCACGTCTGAGTGTACCCCAAAAACCCAATGGATATGATGTGGAAATAGGTGATGAAGAAAGGACCCCAAACCATGTTTGGTAACCCCGTTTGTTGGTTGTTTATTTTGTCAAGTTGCCTTGTTTAGTATCTCCCATTTTTGTGTGTGACTTGTGATGATGTTGTTTGTAATTGTATATGTTTACTTGACCTTGCAACTTCCAGGAGTAAGTCGAGACTAGGGGGGAGGATGTAGTGCCTCTTCTCTTGGGTTCTTGGGTCGATTGGGTAAGAGTTTATTTGGGTTGGCATGTTGATTATTTTAATGGTATTATTAATGTCGGCTAATCATTTATTATAGTTGTTAATTTAAATGTCATTAATTATTAGTTGATTCAAACACGTTTATTATTGTTGAGGATAAAGCAATTAAAGTATTAAATTTAATTTATAAATTTAAACATTGGTTGATTTATATGAATAAAGTATTTGTAATTGTTGAAATTAATATTTTTAATTTCAAGAAAGTATCCTCATTTGTGTCTGCTGTTTCGTCATTGTTTTTCAATGTCATCTATCTATACCTCATTCTTGTGGGTATTATTTTATTTTGAGTTATTTATTTCCATGGTTTTAGTATATGGCTATTTTGATATCATAAATAAATTGCTTCAGTTAAACGATATTCTTTGAAGAGGATAGTTAAATAATTGAATTGTATTTGTCGTGAATGTCATTAATTCTTTTAGAAAATAATTTTTTTCTAGATAATATAATTAATGTTATTTATTTTAAGTGGACATTAATTGCCTTATTAATATTACATATTTTAAATTATTTATGGGAATACCATCTAATATAAATATATGTAAATTAATAAGTTGTTTTTATAAGATATTTAATTAAAACATTGAGAATTATTATTATTGTGATTAATCATAACATTGTAATTTAATATGAAATTGTAAATTTAAATGTTGCATAGTTTAAATTGTTTATTGATTTATTTTGGATAATATTTATTGTCATAATGTAAATTATATTGTTTAAATTGTTGAAGAGTTAGTTAGAAATGGAAATTAGGTGAAAATGCTTATTTGAAATTGGGGAAAATGAAATTACTTGCAAGTGGCTATTTTCATGTGGAGTAAATTCTAGAAATTGATTGCAACTTTCTGATTTTTACTTTTTCTGGATTTTATATCCATTTTGGTGGTTTTTTTGGGAAAAAGGGAGAGAGAGAAATTTTTTTTTCTCTGCAATTCATTTTTGGAGTTTTTGGAAAAATTGTAACTCTGGTTTTTAAAATAATAGTTCTGCTCTAGAAATTTGGTTCTTCAAAATTGGATTCGTTAGCTATAGATCTTAGAAATTTGTGGAAGAACGTAGCTGGTTGGAAGTACTCAATACCGTAAATTGTCTCCAATTATTTATCACACGAGGGACTCCAGGTAGCAACACAAAATTCTTTTATTCTTGTTCTTTTCTATTAAAAGAGAAATGTAGAGTACGGAATCATATTATTTGCTTATCAAAAATTTTGTGCAAAGGATAATGATATCTCTATGAGCTTTGGTCCATCTCGAATTGTTGATATTGTGAACCAGTTTGTCTTATTTGCTACTTGAATGTCGTCTACAATATTTTTATTTCATCTTCCTCTTTGTTCCAGTCCATCATTGTTTCATTTATTATTTTAGATTTATGAGTTTGGCTGGAAAAAACGTCTGAAACAAATTGCATTCTTGCATGCTTGTCTTTGCCCTAGATCCATTTCATTTGTTGGTATTTCTCAGCCAGTTTCATTGTAATTTATTTTGATCATATATCTTCCTTATTTATTTTGTTGGTGCACTTCATTTCCTGGCTCTTGTATTATGGGGTGGTACCATGACGTTGGGCTATACTCATGTTTCTCTTGCTTATGGGTCTTTTCCTTTTCAAGGCTATGCTCCCAACGCCTTTGGCATTTTTTTCCCCATTCTTTAATTGTATGGTTGCACAACAACATAGTGGTTGTTGTGCGCAACCATAAGAGGGTTGCGCCCTTATATTTCCTTGTTGCTTTATTATATATATATATATAGAGAGAGAGAGAAGGACTGCAAATTTCTTCTACTCTATTTTTATGATCTCAGAGATGTTTCAATTGATATTTATTTGTTTTTAAATAATTATAATTATATATATATATATACATATACATATATATATGATGTCCTTGTTTTGTAGAAAATGATTTATTAATATGTTGTTTAATGGTATTTACCAGTAGCTCCAACATAGTAAACTTATTTAATTGTTATGACAAATATATATATATATATATAAATAGATATAAATGTGTAGTTGTGCAAATGTGGTATTTAATGCTGAAACTAAATGGAAAGAAATATATTTGGATAAAACTGAGATTTAGAGCTATATTCAATAAAATCCTTAATTATGAAATGATTATGGAAATTTAGATTTAGGAATTATTCTTATTTAGTTATATAAAAAAAGAATGTACAATAAATTAAATATTATTATTGTTTATATTGGTCTTTCAATTTTAATTTTACATAAATGTTTGAATGTTGTGATAATATGTTATCAATAAATTTATACATGAAAGATAATTATTGTGGAATTAAAACTCAGTAGTTGAAATTCGATGGATATGTATATATATAGATAGTTAAAATAAGAGTGTTTCATTTCAGCAATAAGATAGAGTAATGATGTGAATTATTAAATCAAAAATTCTAATGTAATATTTAATATTTTGAAATGGTGGGATAATTAATTTGTAAATCGAAATAGTTAATTAGAATAAGCATGATTTGATAAAAGTAATAATGATAGTTATGTATTCCCGCATTCGTTTCTATTAGCTAAATGTGAAAAATGAGTGTTTGTTTGTTTAAATACGTAATCTTAGTTATGCATTGAAATTAGTTGATAAACTTTGTCATTGTATGAAAATGGAGGTATAGTTATTAAGTTATAATGAAATTGTATTGTTTATAATTTTGTGAAGTTACTATTGTCTATTTAGAGGTTCTCTGAAATTGATACTTTGGGTGTATAGTGAAATTAGAGATTAATTGTTATGAATAATGTGTGGTTTATTATCCATAAGAGTTAGTTTAATTATTAATATGATTTCATTAGGAGCGTGATAATACTTTTATCGTGAATAATATGTAAGAGCAATCCATTTGTGTGAAAATGTGTATGTATTTATATATATGTTATATGATTGCATATTTTCTTTGATTATTTAAATGATATTATCTTGATTGAATAAATCATTGTGGTTGATTATTTTATATGTTCTCTAATTAGTACCTTGGAAGCATTAGTGACTTCGTGATGATTGATTTAATAAAATGTAATTGATTATTTGTCCTCATTTATGGCTAATATGTAGAATGTATTTGTGGTTCTTTTAAAACTTGATTCTTGATGATTTCATTTTGTGGTGTCTTTCTTTTCTATGTTGATTAGTTCTGAGGAGATTCTATTGATCGGATTCGTGTTGAACTCTATCAGGAACCCTTTTGATGTTGTTCGTCTTCTCACTTTATATTTGAGTTCATGGGTAGATTGTTTTAATTGGCTTCCAGAGGCAAGGGGAGTAATTGTTTCTTGATGATTATTATGTTGGCTTGAGGCCACAGTTATTCTTATTGGTTGAGATTATGTGGGTGTTACTATGTTCCATTGCAATATTATGTTGTGGAATGTGTGTGGGAAGGTTTATGCCTCGCTTGTGGTTGTGATTTTTATGTCTTGGTTTTGTGAGTGTATAGGTACACCCTATTCTTTGAGTCTATGATTTTGAGGCCTTGTTGCTTATAGGGAGTGTGGCTTCCCACGGGGGCTAAAACCCTAAGTGGTCTCCTGGGTAACTCGTGCAGAAGTTGAGCTAATAAAGTGATAACCTAATGAATAGTTAGGGGGTGGGTAGATATCACATTAATGAAAGATAATGGATGCCTTTCTCATGGCTCAAGCGCTTGCATAGGCTTGGGATGAGATGAGAAGGCCTGGAATGGAAAATCAACTACCTTATCCTCAAGAAAGGTAAGTTGATTCCACATGTGCAAGAATGGGGGTTGGGGATCGGTTGAGGTTGCCAGAGTAACCCAGGATGGGGCTTGGTAACCTATGAAGCTCCACATTGGGTAACCCATGTTGAGCCATGTGATGACACACTACCCTTAGCAACTGTGTATGTTTGTAATTTTCCCTATTGTTGTTCTTTACCTCTAGAAGTGGTTGTTCTTGTGTTTTGTCTTGTTATCTTTTGGATTGTGGAGTCATGTCAACTTTGTACATTTGTCTATTTTTATGTTGTGGTCCTCTTGTCATCTCCTAGCATGGGGGGTGGGCCTTCAGGTCCACATGGTTAGGTGGAATGTGCTACTCACCCATTAGGTTCCCCACTGACGATTGTGATGTTGTGGAGATGTACCTGTTGCAATGGTTCTTGAGCTTTCTAGTGTTGGTGACAGTTTTGGTGTTATGACCTATATTTCCTTCAGATGGACCTCATTATGTATTCTTTTCATTATGGATGTATCATACTTGTACTGATGCACTCTTCTCTTACTATAAGGGAAGTGAAATGTAATTGAATCATTGTATTTATGATGTGTTGTATCTATGGAAATATGCTCCACAATTGTAATATTGCACTATGTATTCGAGATGTAATAAATGTTGTTTTTATCATTATCATGTCAATTGATTATGAATGGGTGTATGTTTATCTATATGCTATCTTGAGTAGTGCATGTTTCTATTGTTTTATTCTTGGAATTTAAGATATAACGATGTTAAGTGGTTGGGAATGAATGTGAGTAATGCAACCATGTAACCCCATGGGACTAGTTAGGTGTTGTTATGTAATAATCATTTTTTTGTATGATTATTTAGTTGATAGTTAATGCATAGTTGTTACTTTAAAAAAAATTGTTCCACACTTGTTAGTTGTTTAGTTGTCCTTTGGGGTGCACATGGTGGGGCATTACAAATTTAACATGAGAGATAGCTATGAAATATAGCCCCTTCCTTTCTTTATTTCCTACGTTTATTGTTGCTCTATCTAATGTTAAGCCTTTTGCTTTATGTATTGTGATTGCCCATGCCATGGTGAGTGGAATTTGTGTCTAACTACCTCAGGTTATAGCTAGGATGGGGATGTCTCTTGGGTTTTGTGGGTCCCATGGTGGGCCAATGTAATTTTGGAAACAAACAACAACATAGTTAGGTGGATCTAGTGGTTTGCAACATTCATTATACACAATAGCTATAACAAGACCAAGGGATCCATTGACTAAGCCAACTTGAATCCACAAATTTTTTGTTAGCATCACCTGTTCACCAAGACAAAGCAATATAGTTTTGGAAGAAGCTGGTCATCATCTCCATAATCATATGTCTTTTGTTGTACTACTCAAGCAATGCTAATGGCTATGGGAAGGTTTAATTGTTTGATCATTTTTTATTGTGGAGTGCGACTAAGTCATTTGTGGCAAAAAAATGTGTTGCAACATCAAATTGTTCTCTTTCTATGGGCGATAGCATTTTATTTTTTTGTTTCATAAGATCTTCCCAATCATCATGGAGAGCCTCACCATTTATTATATAGAGAAGGGTTGCCCAAAACGTTTTTTGGGAAGGATTATCTCCTTGCTGGTGAAAAATAGTGTCCAATGTTATTGAGACTATGAAATTATGCCATAAGGCTACAACTGATGAACATGAAGCATAAATATAAGTATCCATGATCGACATCAATTGGGAAAGATCACCAACAAGGATGATAAAAACACCACCAAATGGTTCCCTTTGGTTATTGGGGAATGCTTAGAACAACCGACTATCTATTTTGAGTAGCAACTTCAGGCATAGAAAAATCATTTCATCTATCAAAATGTATTGAATACATTTATATTGTTCTTGGAATATTGTCAATGGTTGGCCTTGCAAAGGATTCATATCCTTTATGGGAATGTGAAGGGTTGTATGGATTGTGGAGGCACATATGTTGTAGGCAACAACATTTGTAGGGGCCAATGTGAGCAGTGGGCTATTGCATCCAGTAGTAGAGGCATATGTTTGTTGTCTTATACAATTTATCAAAAAGGATTTACTAGTGCCAGTTGTTCCTTGAATGATCATGTGAAGAGGGCCTTTGGGGAAAGGCTACATGTGATGCAATTGGATGATTGAAGAGCTAGTTGCTATTTTGGTGAAATCTAATGGGCGGATGTATTTACAGGAAAGGATTGTATCATACCTTGCTCATGTTGTGCCTTGGTTGATGCAATGAACTACAAAGAAATATAATGAAGCTATTTAGGCACATGGTTTGTATTCCATGAGTGTTTCATATCAAAGTCTGACCTACCTAATAGTTGCAACTGATTTATACTAACGTTAGTAGTAGCACCAAGCCGAGAGAAAACTTTCCACTCATATTCATCCATAGAACGTTGCTGGTTCAAATCATCACTATCACTACCATTTTTTTCTTCATTTGTGGATGCATCTGGAACTCTATTAACATGCCAAGGATGATAACCAATAGTTTTAAAAACTTTCAATTTTTGTACTATGTCTTGTTTGGCAACACCTATATTTGTGTGTATGTTCTGAAAAGGCTTGTATAACATAAGTTTAGTCCAACAAAATGTCTCAAATATTTTTGTATCTTCAAGGGGAATAGTCTTGAACAAGGGGTACACAAGAACAATTGTAGGCTATTGTCTCGATTTCCATTTGTCCTTTTTGTGGCAGATTGGATGCGTATATGAGTAAACCAAGTCAATTAGGGATACAACACCTAGCTCTGGAGACCTTTGCATATAACAATGAATATAATTTTTTGGTAGGCCTTCATTAGCATCATATTTATTTATATGGAACCATTCCCTTTTTACAACATTCAAGTGAACATATTGTCGACTTGAAGTGACAAGGGGAAATTTTAGTAACATATGACACCGTCTCTTGTGCAGAGATGTCATGCTCCACAAGAATGTTCATCATGAATTTTTGATATGAAAGCAGTGTTCTATCCTCAACTATATTTTTATTTGCAAGTCTTTTCAGCATATCAAGGTAATTTTTTTATTTCTTCTCAGATTTAGCTACATATTTGGAGATATAATTTAATACAATTTTCCTAGAAACAACTGGCTAGTATTCAACATTGGCATGCCAGATTGCAAGCATGTGCAGGCTATGACTATTTAGGTGATCATCATTTATTGTTGGTTTGTAGCATTTGTTAGACTCAACATCAGATGTCAATGTAGAGGTAAGTTGTTGCTACCAAGGTGCTTTATAGCGGCATTGTAATTGGTGTCCTTTTTTCCTAAAACAAGTATATTCAGAGCATTGTTTCTTCCTTTGAATTGTATTTAGCAACTCTTCATAATATATGATTAGATCACTAGAAAGAATTTGTGTCGTGGAAAGTAAGTAGGGATTTTCTTCAGAACAATAATACATTCTAAGCAATCTTTGTGCATGGCTATGTGGAGTCCAAGCTGAAACATATCCATCAAAAAATCTCCTTTCCATGGTAACATAATCTTTTGTGTGCAAAAGCTTTTCAATCACCTCTTGAAGAAAAAATGAAAATCTATGATTTAGATATAAGATGTTATATGTGGATTTTACATAACACTATCTATTAGGGTCTTTTTTGAAGGCTCCATCACCAAACGAGCCATCAAGGGGAATTTTTTTGTAGATTAGACCATTTTGTGTTTGCACAACTCAGAGTGAAAAAAAGGGTAGGTATCCCAAGTTGTTCAATCATTGCAAATAGTTGGGCTTGGCAAGAGTTCCAAAAATAGCGGGTCCCATGCAACGATGCACCAAAATGCATCAGTTGCTCTTCTATTTGATCATTAGGAGCAACATGAAGTTGCTCACACAATACAAACATAGACTTCAGAATTTTGTCTTCCAAATCTGCTCGGATGAGGATGAAATAGTTTGGTGGTTGCGATGTCTCATTATCAATTTGTAGAGGAAATACCTAAACTTGACATGTTTTCCAAATATATGGTCAAAATATCTCATTAAGTGGAGGGCATATTCATGCAATTGAATTTGAATATTCCTTGGTTGGAGTGGAAGTGCTACTCTAGTGGGGAACAATGTTGGAAAAACCACTGTAAATAAACCTTCAATGTTGTATTCATTAATAGGAGAAGAGCTAATTTCAGGCCAAGACAAGATATTCTGCTCCTTTAAAAAAAAAATTAATACCTATTTTATTGCTTGCAGCTCTTGTATAACATTTGGCAAGAAAGGGTTAAATGATGAAAATGTTGAAGACCCATTTTCATGTTCAACAATTTTTTTTGAATTGGTTGATGGCATCAACTCTTCATCATAAACTTGCTCTATTATATGCAAGAAATTGGAGACATCAACAACAATATCAGATAACATATTAAGAGCCTCAACATCAATCTCAACATCATTGTAGTATTTGTCATATTGAATTTTATATTTCAATGCATCCATGAAATGATGTTTATTAACATAGAAATCATAGTTTCCACCTTAAATGGTCATCCATCATACGATCACAACTTCAAGGTCTTGTAATCAACATGAAATTTTTTTTGCAATGCTTGAGATATCTTGAGGAAAGATTATCATGTGACCACTATATTTAAACTACCCTCCTCTAATGTGGGACACTTGTAAAACTGGAGCAACCATAGCAATAAGCATTTATTCAACTCGTGTCAGGTTTTTAAGCAGTAATGGTTGTGGGCCTGGGTCCATGCCATTTGCAAAGCTGAAAGGGTGGAGGCCTTTTTTAGAATAACATTTGGCACACATGGTTGCTGGTCCAGATACATGAGTGCACATCCCAATGTAGCTTTATTTTCATATCTGACAAACAACAAGGTTCAACAATGCATCTATGTGGTGCCAGAACCATTTCACCAAAGAAAGGTAGCAGTCATTGAAAATTTCTTTGAGGTGTTTGTAAGACCCCGCTTTTCATGTGGATAATACAATCTTAATTTTTGTTATATACTCTCCTAAATAGATGCTTAGATATATTTCAGACAATGCATAGTGTGATTGTGTGACAATGTGCTTGTATTTCACTTTGACATGTTTTATTATCATTTCCATGAAGGTATTAGGCACTTGTAAACTATGAATACAAATTAAAATTTTAATGAAATTGTTGTACAATTAAACCTTATTTCAACTACCAGATTAATGTGATATGTGATTGTTTCTTATGATTTCATTGGTAATGTGCAGGAAAGAAAAGGTGCCAACACGAGAAGGGAAAACCAATGAGAATAAATTGAAAGGCATCCTCTTGTGGTTATGTATTTGATTTCCTTATTTTGGGAGCTCAGAAGGAAATAGAGTCATTGTATTTATTCTTTTGGGTTGAAAGGGTATTTAATTGCATGCCATGAGAGATGTAAGTTGGGGTTAAGGTTTAGAAACCCTTTTCTCCAAGTGTGAAATTCGGATGTAACCTTAAGTGGATCTTTAAAGAGGGTTGTTGGCCAATTTCCTTGGTTGAGATGCAAAAAGAAACCCCCTAGGGTCTATACCATAGTGGTAGGGGTCAAGTGGGGATATAATAGTGCCCCAATGACATGATTTGACCCCTAAAAAGTCCTCATAATGGAGAGTGACGAGTTTTGAAGAGAGGATGAGATGAAAAGATGGAGCATTGTCCAAGTGCATGTTTCTTTTTTAATAAGGAAAAGACTCTCATTGATGGAGGTAGATACACTTCACACCTCCCCACTTAAAAGTTGTAAGTTGAATCTTCTATATATTTTGGAGAGGAAGAATGAGTGGGGTGTTACCCACTTCTCCTCTTGGAGAACTCTAGTGAAGATGGTAGAAAGAATGAGAAGATGAGAGGAATCCACCACTTTGGGAGGATAGCGATCAATATGGCTTGGCTTGGAGAGGAAAGATGGATAGAAGAGTTCAATCCCTTCACCCTAAGAAAAAGATAAGTGTTTTTTTTTTTCTTTTTTCCATCTACTTTGTTTAGTGGTTGTAAAAAGGTGACATATTATATGGATCATGGTTGAAAATATAAAGGAGAGGACCTAAATGCATGAAACTTGTGCTATGTTAGTTTTATTCCTTTGTAAAAATGGGAAAATACTCCACCTATCATCATGGAGAAAAAAATAAAAATTTCCTTGCTCGTGGGTATGGTTAGAGCCCACGAGGCTCCATGACGCCATTACGGTAGGGTGGAGAACAAGCCTTATCAATTGTGTGTCATTCAATGTATTTCTTAAAATTAGTTTGTAATATGAAAAGCTATGGTTTTGTTGTGATCTGAAAGGAAATAAGAAAAGAGCAAGTCTACATTCTTTGGCATGAAAATTAGTTATTCTCATTATTATGTTAATATGGAAAGAAGAAAACAAAATTTAATATGGAAGGCTTGTGAAAAAAAAAAGGATTTGCATCTTATTGTAGAAAAAGAGTGATAAAGAGAAACTCTATGAAGTAGTGACACAAGTGTAAAGAGATGATTACCTTTGATATTGGAGAAATATGATATTTGATCTTAAATAAATTGATAGTCTTTCTTGTATTCTAAGTTGGAAGGAAAATGTGTGGTATGTTCATAATGTTAAAAAATGCAACGATACTAAAAAGGAAAATAAAATAAAATAAATGGTTTAGAGATGTATTTTCTGCTCACTTGGAAGAGTAATGAAACAAAGAGCTTAACATGTATATATCATTATGCACATGGTTCTTGTAATATAAAGTTTTGGTGGTATTGTAGATCTAAATATATCTATTATGTTAATATCCATTTTCAGTTAGTTTATAAAATGCTATATTCTTTACAGCACAATGTGAAAATTTCTAAAGATATTCGAGCTTCTTTTTGTAGTTACCTCAGAAATTGATAAAATACATATTATATGAATAATTTATGAAAAAAAGAAAAGAAATAAAGATTTCATTTCAACATAAAAATGTGATATATATATCTATTCATTAGACCTACACATTAAATAAATAATTATATTTTGTTATAAATATTAAATGATTTATACATATAAAATTTATGCATATAGTCTAACCTATATGAATATGCTGGTGCACATACAATATTTACTAATAGTCTAAATAAATATTTTTTTACCTTACACGAATGAAACAAATTTTAAAGCTGTAAGAAATTTTTCCAACCTGTGTGGAGGCTGAAACCCCAACATGGCACGAGCAGCCCTAGCAAGTCCTCTAAGGCCGCAACCTCACATTATAGGCACTGCAGGCGCAAGGGGTAAAAGCCCATAATTTCCTTAAAAATCATTTTATTTAAAATAATAATATAATAATAATAATCTTTGCAATTCTCTATGTGGTAATTTCAAACAATACACAGTGAAAAGAATTATACGGTTCCAGAGATTCAAAATAAATTTGCAATGAAATTTAATTATGTATTACTGCAAATTTGGATAGAGGAGAATAATTGTTGTGTGGTTCACATTGAATGTTTTTTGTGTGATTCATAATCCTTTAAGAAAGAATCCATTTCCAATTTACAAATTCTCTTGCAATGAACAGGGGTATGCAGATCCAAATTGCCTTGCATGGTTGTGCCTATAGAATGAAGGAGCTGTCTAGCTTAGCAAATAACAAAAATTTTAAAAGAAAAATTAAAATAAAGATAAAAGATCAAAAATAGTTCCTTTGTAGTTCAACACTCATAGAGTTTTTAAACCATATGTTTACCTCATGTTCAACTATAAAATGGCTTGCAAACTTTGACCAACAAAATTTGTTTCCATATCCATCGATCTCCTTGGCTGTTAGAAGGTCATCTCATTTGGATCAGTATACTCTAATGCTCTGCAAAGTGCAGTAATTATGCCGAAGGCATCCCCACGCTGAGGTTTTGCAACCCCTTTTCATGCCGAATGATGGAGATTGCAGGATAGACGATGGACTACGATGAAACGCATTGCAGTGGTTCATCATTTTTGGCCATTTTCCCATCCTCGTTGGTATTGACCTTTGAATAAAATGCCTTTGAAGTTTTACCGCCTAACTTCAACATCTAATGGTGTGCAATGCTGGATAGGGGATGCAAGACGATCAGAGTAATGATGCCTATTTTCCCTTCTCTTTGTGTTTGGATACATCTGCAACTCTATTTTTTATGTAGCGGTGGAAGGTCTGTTATTTGGCTCTCAAACCCTAATATTAGATTTATTCTGTCACATAATCTGACAAATAAGGAAAAAATGATGAATGTAATTGGGGAAGTAGATCCTGTGTTTGCCACTAGAAGTTTGAGGAAATTCGTTTTTAAATTTGCAAACCTGTATAGTGTGGGTCCTGCTAAGGAGGAGGAAAAGGGGAAAAAGAAAGAAAATAAAAAACCAGAGAACCCAATAGTTGTGTTTGTTCAGAGGTCTAATCATTATTACAATTTCACCAATGATGGCAATCCTAATGCCTACACCATCTGCTTAATTCTCATCTAGGGTTTTTATAGTATGAGTTTTTAACCCCTATTTTTCTATAAGGGATCTCATCGACATCCCCAACTCCATAAGCACTGGAGTCTGCATTCATAATGGGATTTCTAGACTTTTGGACTTTGATGTGTCAAGAAATAAGTTGTTAGGTCCTCTTCCTCACAACATTTGTGGAGGCGGAGTACTAGATGGGTTCATTGTTTTCTCAAACAATTTCAACGACAGTCTGAAGTCTCTCCAGTGTCCAAGTCCTCTTTAATCGGCTGAGTAGAAAGGTTCCCTCCATCTTACAGAGTTCTCCACTCCTTCAAGAAATATTACTCACAAATAATTCTTTCCATGGCCAAATTCTTGATCAAATCACGAAAGCACCTAATCTGGTAAGATTGGATATAGCTCACAATTAGTTTAGTGGGAGTATTTCGCCTGAAGTTGGAGAACTAGCCATTAAAGATTGAGGTCTGTTGTTGGAGCATTTGGAGGCACTCCTAGTGTTGGATGGCCATCATTGTTGCTATCTAGAAGGGCTACATGAGGATCTATTGTGAGTTCTAACAAAGTGGAACATTTTGATGGTGCTTTGGACAACTCTGTTGTTGCATGTGTAGGGGAGCGAGGTCATCTGTTCTGAGAAAGACAATAAATTTCTAGCTGTTAACTGGTGTGAAGAATAATTTTTCTCCAAGTGTCTATTTATCACCATGACAATGGTAGTTTCATTACTTCTGTGACATATCTAAATTTATAGGACCTAAAATGCATCAGTTGTCATATGAAAAGTACTTTGATTTTTTAGTAATGCCTTCTCCCTATCCTTGAATGTAGGATAGATCTAATGAAGAGTTTCTTTTGCAGTGTATCCATTATGGATGTATTGCCTTGGCTAATTCATGGAGGAATTGAAAGCTTCAGTTGTGGCAGTAAGAACTATATACACCTAAAAATGGTCTAGCTCATCTGATTAATTAAATACAAATTATTTGATTAATTATCCTAATTTTCTCTACTATTGAATAAATAGAAATATTTATTTATATAGTTCACATTTAAATTCATCTTAATTAAATAAACAAAATTAAATACTTTATTCGATTTAATTATCAAATCCCTATTTTATTCTATCATGTCGATTCTAAATTAATTAAATAAAGATCAAAACACTTTATTTATTAATTTCCATATTCTTCTGTTTAATTTAATAAACAACTATTCTATAGTTTATTTTATTAAATTATTTATCCTTCTTTTGCTAATTTAAATAAATAAAAAATATTTGAATTAAAACACAAAGAATATTCTCTAAAAAATGAATTAGATATCCTATGTCTAAATCATGTCTAAAATATGTCACAATTAATGCTTTGAAACTTCACAAGAAGTTTTGGAGAAAAATTGGAGAGAAATTCGGAAATTCTTCTCTCAATCCTCCTCCATTAATCTTTCCTCTTCTCTGCCTGGTGTTTTCATGGGTAGAGACAATCTCCATTTTTCTCTCAATATCCTCCATCTTTCACCATTCAATCCTCCAGATTGAATCCAAGCCTCTCAAAGATTTCCCTGTGCATTTCTATAGCTAGGAAATCTATAAATAAAGCCTCATTGAACCAAGAAAAGGATCCAGATAATCTAACTTTTGCACTCTTACTCTACAGGAATTCAAGCATCAAGCATTCAAGCATCCAAAATCCAACAATCAAGCTTCAATATCATGGCTACCTCCTATAGTTGCAATTATCTATTTCATGTCAATTCATGCTAGTTTAATTCATTTATCATCTAGTATTTTCACATTAAGCTCCATATCATTGCTTTAGTATCCATCTCGTTCTTTCAATTGTCATTTTAACAATCATAGTGCACTCATGATCTAAGAGCCATTTTGATTTAATAAATCTTGGGAGATAGAGAACAATATGACACTTTCAATTGATTATTGCTTTGAATTTATTCAATTTGATTAATCCTTGATATAATGTCTTATTAAGAAGTGTTTTGTGCTTTACACCCAATCACACGCTTACAAGAACAATGCTAATTCAGTAAGCTCACATTCCTTTATCTGAATTTTATCTTGGGCAATTTATTTTCTATTTGCTTTGATAATTATAATATTGCTTGGGTTATAGATTTTTATTTTCTAGTGCACTAAAACCTTTGTCAATCCCAAATGAGACTTTGGGATCAAAGTACTGGGCTAAAATTTTAACAGAGATTTGAATCTCCAACTCCCCTTATATTCTAACATAGCTTAGATTTCTATATGGATATAACATGAGCAACATATGGCCACGGTTGAGTTTCGAATATGGCCACAGTTGAGTTTCTAAGGCTAGCCATGGCCAAGGTTTATTGCATATCTGTTGCATAAATAGAGCCAACCAAGAACAAAAACATAAAAAAATTCACCCATAACTGTCTCCATGGTCTTCATTTTCACTTCAATCTCCATAAATAACATTAATAGTATCATTGGAAGTAATGGTAGTGTAGACACATAAAAATGTCCTTGTAATCAATTTTAAATCATTTCACATTTCATTCAATTATCCATATATTATAACCATTTATTCATAAGCATTTATAGGCATCTATAAGCATTATTCATTAAATCATTTGATCATTTATCATTTACCATTTAAGCATAAATCACTAAAATATCATTAAATCATTTAATAATCTTTCCATTTATCCATTCATCTCATATTCATATTTTATGCATTTCCATTCAAATATTATACTCATAAAACCCATGTTCATAATCACTTCATTAAAACCATTTTCATAATAATTTTTCTACCATAAAATATTAATACATTAGTGCATTTACACATTTCATGCATTTGCATATTCATTTAAAATATCACAAATATTCATTAAATTATTCATTTACCACCTACATGCATTTATCCATTTCAATATTTTATCTTACCCATCTCATGTGTGTGGGATATTTTCCTCCAAGCCAATCTCCTATCCCACACTCCTTCCACAACTTGCATTCACCCTAAAGATTCCTATTTAAACAGGACTCTCTTCTCATTTTGACCCCTACACGAATCTTGCACATGCACATATCTTCACAACTTTTCTTAATCCATTCACTAATAGCCTCTTGATGCATCTATGCCTGCAAAAATCTGAGAGCAAAAGTGCATAACAAGACTTTGGTGATAGGATGCCAATGGAGATTGGTTTTTGTTTGGAAGCATTTTGATTATCTTTGGTAGTTTAGAATAGTTTCATTTCTAATTTTTGCTTTTAAATCTGAAACTGCTCCATTGTTGAGGTCCAGAAATGATGGTTCTCCTCCATAGAACCATTCATTTTTTAGAGCTTACAAATGGTGAACCCGACGTGAATAAGCAATCGTTTCTTTATTTTATTGTTGTCTCATTTTTTTTGCTGTTGTTGGGTTGTTTGAAACCATATCAGCAACATCAAATTTGTTGGAGAAGCATGAGAAACAAATGAAATCACGTTTTTATTTTTGCTTCCATGTTTTTCTTACTATTAAATAGTTTGAAATGCTTAGAACATCTCTAAAATTGCCCTCTGGTCATGAAGTATGTATCAGGCATTGTTTTGGGGGTAAAAGAATTCATTTATAGCAAGCAAAAGCTCTAAAAAAATAGCTTTAAATAAAAAAAGTGATCACTGCTCTCCAAATTTTTCCAGTTAAATGTTTTTCATTCCAATCAGCATTTGTTTGGCTGGACTGTTGATGGTTACTTACATTGCTACTGTTGTTGTCATGAAAGGATAGAAGAGATTGTTGTCTCTTTTCATGACTGCAGATTTTTGAAGGTCTTTGCTGAGAACTATGAATGGATTGTTTTGGAATGGTTTCTTTTTCAATTTCAAACACATCTATTCCATTGTCTTGTGCTAATTTTTTAATATTTGTAAGGGAAGAAAATGATTTATTTTCCTCAAATTTGGATCTGATTTTCATGGTCTACTGTAAATTAAAATAGTTTATCTGTCTAATTTCTTTATGCTTCTAGCAGTATTTTATGAATTTTGGTAGAATATGCTTTAATCTTCTGATATGTTGCAGGCGAACATGCATGAATGCTTCTCATTTCAGCTGTCACCATAAATACTGAAGTTTTCTATTTTGTGTTTTTAAATTCTGAAACTACTGCAACCATGGCAGAGCATAATAACTCATGATTTTAAACTTAGTTTCAGTTTTATTTTAATCTTAGTTTTAATTTTATTTTTAACTTAGTTTTAGTTTTATTTTAATCTTAGATTTATTTTTAATTTTAATCTTAGTTTTAGTTTTAGTTTTATCTTTAACTTAGATTTAATCTTGTAGTTTAAAGTTTAGATTAATTCTAATTAGTTCTTTATTTTAAATTGGTTTTGATTTGTAGATTAGTCTTTGATTTTAGATTAATTTCTAATTCTAGATCAATTATCTTTTAAATTAGAAATAGTTTTATGAGAATTAGATTTTTAACTTTAAAATTAGATTTAGTTTTAACATAGATTTTAGTTTTTGACTTTTAGTTTTTTAATTTTTATTCTTTTCTTAAATTAGATTTAGCTTTTTAACTAGATTTAACATTTTTTTTTAAAGATTTAATTGGTAATTTAGAACATAGGATTAATTTAATTTAGAATTAACTTTAATTATAATTTAGATTTTAACCTTCACTTTAGCTTTTAATTTTTAATTTAACTTTTCTCTTAATTTATCTTTTAGTTTAAATTAGATTGAGCTTTTAATTTTAATTTAGATCTAATCTCTAATGTAGATTTAGTCTTTGAATCTAGATTTTGATTTTTTTAAATATAGATTTAACTCAATAATTTAGAGTTTATTTTATTTTAAACTAGATTCTAGGGTAAATGCTAATTTTATTTTATTTTATTTTTGTTTGATTGGGGGACTAATTTTATTAATTTGGGTTCTCTTGCAGGTTCGTTTGGGCAAAGAATTGAAAATCAAAACATTCACTTGTCAAAGAAAGGAGGCATGAGACTACTAATGAGATTTTGATGCAGGACGTTCGTTGAAGACATGAATTTGAAACCAATTGTCTTTTAGATTAGAAAACTTTTCAAATTGGTGCTTTAAAATGAAGAATTGTCTTCTCTCACATAGGCTTAACTAGGGGTTCAATGAACACTGTTTGCTGTGCTTGATGGTGGTAGTTGATTATGATCTCACCTTGTGCAAACAAGGTGATCAGAAAGCCAAACCCATCTATTTTATGTGTCACCCCGATTCAATAATTGAAGTATCCTCTCCCCTTACACACTTGTGCGATCCTGGGTGCAAGAGAAATGATTATTGACTCTAGAAGTTGGGCCTGCCTTGGTGGGAAAAAGTACTCACCCCAAGGTGACTCAGACCGGCAATAGAGATTTTTTGCCAAGCTACCCCCGACCGGTATATAAATGTGAATCCTAGGGGAAAGCCTAGGATTACGAGTGTAGATATGTCATACGGACCAAGTAGTACTCCCCAAAACCCTATTGAGCGTAACCTCTTCAGGCTGGAGTGCCTCCTAAATGGAGCTTAATCTTGTGCCCCATGTATGGCCACTCGAACAGGGTTCCCAAACTAAAAAACCTGTGTGTAGTTGCCAAAATCCTTCTATTTGCTAGCGCAACACCGGTCGGTGTGAAGGCATCCACATCTTCGCAGTTTTTAGTAGAGGTGATCAATCTGCCATGGGAGTTTCATGGGGGTTGGAAGCTTGGTTGGCCTGAGAAGTGAGTGCACTGTAAGGGGGAGCCCGTGCAGCCAAGCTTCTGGATTCACACACTAAGAATATGTGGTTGGGGAAACCCACGTGGAATCTAGCAAATATTGTCCTTTCCAACCTTAGTATTTGTGCTTGTATTGTTAAACTCAAACACTTTGTTTGCTATGTCTTGCATGTGTGTTCCAAAATAGACCTCAAATAAACATCACACCTAGTAACTTGCAACATCTCAAACTTTGCAAACCTCAAAGGGTCCAACAACACAAAATACAACGTGAACCTATCACTTGGATTTCTTGGGGTCGTCATCCTTCAGTTTCGATATTTCAATCCTTACATTCCACTTAGTCCTTGCATTCCATCTAGACTTTGCATTTCACCTAGTCCTTGCATGCCACCTAGCCCTTGCATATTAATGGTCCATACATATTCATATCCCTTTCATCCTAGTCCTTGCATATTACTAGTCTTACGTACATAGGTGACATTACATAGTCCTTGCATTCCATCTAGACTTTGCATTTCACCTAGTCCTTGCATGCCACCTAGCCCTTGCATATTAATGGTCCATACATATTCATATCCCTTTCATCCTAGTCCTTGCATATTACTAGTCTTGCACACATAGGTGACATTACATAGTCCTTGCATATAGATAACACTCCACCTAGTTCTTGCATGTTCAACCCCTTTTCATATCAAGATCATCTCACCTACCCTTTGCATGTTCCAAGAATTTAGTCCTTTGCATATTCATCATCGATCAAACAAAACCCTTAGCTTGCACTTAGGCTACTCTTCCTAGGTCTTGAAATCAAACCATTGGCTATCTATCACCTGCATCACTTGAGGTTCATCATCCTTGAGTTAGGGAACATACCATAATCCTTGAGTAGGGCAATCCTTTTGGAGTCCATCATCTCCTACATACCCTCTCTTGATCATTGGTCCTTATGTCTATCCATCATAACACAAGTAAAGCCTTTACATCATAACCAACTTTGGACCTAGAGTTGCCTTGGATCTCTTGCATTCTTAGCTTGTCATAGCATACCTTACCACTTCCATATCTCATCTTAGAATCATATCCTTTTCATTGCATCCTAGTTTTAGGTTTCATACATTACCTTGGATTGAAAATCAAAACAATCAACTATGACCCCTAGAACAAGAGAAAAAATGTTTCAAGAAGAAGGGAACCCTTGGGGAAGAGACTTTGATGGTGAAGATAACATTAGTGTTGCAACTAGAGAAACAAATGAAACTAATGATGAAGAAATAACCAAATTCGATATAGAAGATGCACTTAAGGATCATAGATTCACTAAACTTCGTACAAAGGTAGTTAAACGTAACCCACAACAATACTTCAATGCCCTTGTTGATGAAGAAATCAAAATGCCTCCTGATTTTGACATGTCACTGCTCATGATGAATGACCAACCTGAATCTACTGGATCTAAACATCCCAAAACAAACAACGATGGTAGAATCAAAGATCATAGACCCTTTTATCTACAACCAGGTTACAAGCGATCTTCAAAGACCTCAAAACCCACACCAACAAATGATCCTATTTTGGATGAGCTTAGAACATTGAGACAAGAATTGGACACCCTTAAGAACCGTAAATCATCATCTCATAAGTTCTCCATTGAAGATATATGTCCTTATCCCTTTGATCCAAGCATACCAATGCCACCTTTTCCTAACCATTGGGACATACCAAAACTTGACAAATATAATGGAAAAGGGGATCCTAAACATCACTTAAGACAATTTTGTGCTACTACCATGGAATTTGTAGTTGATGAAACATACATTATGAGATTATTCCCCCGCAGTCTAGGAGGAGAAGCTATGGAATGGTTTTCACAATTACCCCTGACCATCAAATCCTTTCAAGAATTGGTTGATAAATTTGTCTCCAATTATAGTTTCAATTGTGACTTTAAAGTGACCATGACAAACCTTTTCAACACCAAACAAAAACCAGGTGAATCTTTTGTGTCATTTTTGCAAAGATGGAGACATTTAACAAAACGATTACCTTATGTCATTCCTGATCAAGAATTGGTTGACCTCTTTTGTCGAAATTTTAACAAAGAAATTGGAAGGGAAATTCACCTCAAATGCTTGGATTCCTTTGATGATGCCATAGAAATGGGATTTCAAATCGAACAAACTCTCATTGATGATGGAACCATAGAACTTAATAATGATAGAGATCAAAAATCAAATTCAAACAACAAGACACCTTTTTGGGTAAAAAACAAGAATGCAGTCAATGACGTAGTTGTTGATGCAAAAACAACTAAAACATCATCACCTGTTTACAATCTCAAGGTTCATCTTCAGATAAAGGAAAAGGAAAACAGAGAAGTTTCCCTAAATGAAATTTTACACCATTGGGACAATCACTTGAATCTGCATTAAAAGAACTTCTTGAAATCAATATTTTAACGCTACCTGAAATAAAGGAATATAATCCACAAGTCAAACCCCCATGGTGGAATGAGAATCACTTTTACGACTATCATAGACATAAAGGACATAAGACTAATAGTTGCAATAAACTTTGACATCTAATACAGGACCTTATTGATGATGGTAAGATAGTGGTTGACGGACACACTCCTTCGGGTAACTCTGATCGCGAGGTGTTTAAAAACCCTTTCCCTAAGCATGACTAGGATAAAGGAAAGGCCCCTAAATCTGGTGATGGTGTAAACTATACTACTACTAAGTATGACTATACCATACATAACATCAGTGAGGATGATAATCATGTAAACACTTTCATTATAAAAGACAAAGCACCTGATTGCAAGGTTACTACCCACAAAGGAACAATCACCCTTAAAGGTCCTAATTCAAAACCCACTCCACCAACTTCATAGTATAACCTCATAGAGAATTTAGGAAAAACACCCACGCAAATTTCCATACTTGAGTTGCTATGCCTATCTCCTGAGCATAAAGCTATTCTAGATAAAGCACTTGCTACTGCTACAGTGCCTACGAACCTGCATGTAGATCAATTCCAAGCTATGGTGGGACATATGACCTCGCCTTACACCATCACTTTTACTGAAAATGATGATTCATCCCCTCGACAACCACATAATGCAACTTTACACATTGACGTCCTTATCAATAATGCCAAGATCAAGTGAGTTCTAATAGATGGAGGAGCAGGTCTTAATATTTGTACCCAAGAATTGATCACAAAATTGGGGTTTTCTAAAAATGCAGTTGATCCAAGGAATAAGATTACCATAAAGGCGTATGATGAAGAGGAACACTCATCTAAAGGATTAGTTACTCTACCAATCAGAGTCCACCCTGTGGTAAAGGATGTGGTTTGCCAAGTCCTTGATCTCCCACTGACCTATAATATCCTCCTTGGAAGACCTAGGATTCATGCAATGCAAGCAATACCTTCTACATACCATTAGTGCATTAAATTCCCACACAATGGTGTTGAAATCATAATACAAGGAGATCCCAACCCTTTCATGTATTGCCATAATCTAAGCCCTAAAACTGAAATCACAATCCCAAGCAATCGTGAAGCACCTCCTTCTCAAGCATATGTTGATCCTGAGTCCTTAAAAGCATCCACTTCATTTATCGCACCATCAAACCCCAAGGTCCAAATCCATGATATGGGATGTGGAGAATACCGTATGGATAATTTACCAACAAAAGAAATTGCTAATGTCATTGAGGAGGGTCAAAATTCCAACAATTATATCAAGACAGCTATAGAAGGAACACAAAAAGATGACCATGCTTGGATTGAAACCTTTTGGGATCTTGATGATACACCTGCATTTTCCATATTTGCTTCCACTCAATATTTTCATATTTATGATAACCCCATGTTTAACCAGGATATCTATGATAACCCACTCTTTGATCATGACCCTACCAAGGATATACAATCATCATCCTTCCATCCCACCTACCCTAGGCTAGGATATGAATCTGCTATTGTCACATCTACTAAGACATCTTGCCAAGTCATTAAGGATGTGCAAGCTTCCTTTGACGTTAGCAGTACTGAAAAGGATAGTCCCAAAGACTCCATTGATGGCATCACCACTCCCATTTTCCTACTAAACATTCCTATCACTCCATCCACCTCAACCATCTCACCCACATCCATCTGCCTTGTAGACATGGATCAACAAGTATCACCCAAAGAAAATAAAAAGGATGCAATTCAAGAATCAAAGGTAAAAGTGCCTTTTTCAAATGGAGATCCAGAATCAAAAGAAAGCAAGCAAAGAAAGAAAGATCAAGAAAATTCCTTTAGCCAAAATAAAAAGCTATTCAACAAATCCAGAACAAAAGAAGATCAAGAAAAGTCCTTTAGCCAAAATAAAAAGCTATTGGACAAATCCAGAACAAAAGAAGATCAAGACAAGTCCCCTAGCCAAAATAAAAAGCTATTGGACAAAGCAAAAATAAGAGTCAAAAGTGAAAGCAAGAAAAATTCGATCTCCAATTATGCCTCTCCATCAAAAATCACTGGGGGCATCTGTCAAGGAAGAAAATAAAAAAAGGAACTTGTTGATCCAAGGTCTCCATCCATGTCACTATCACTCATACCATATATTCCATTCCACCCATCCATGTTCACATATCTGGCATATCACACCATCGGTGATGTCTTTCAATGTACCTTTGATGACGAACCCTTCACGTATTCTAGCTCATCGGTTGCCCAAGCTCCTTTTTGGTTGAAGCTTGATGGCCCACGTAGTGTGCACATTAGGGATCCTACCATAGTCTCTTTCATCTACCACATCTATCATCCTTCATATTTGCCACTCATACTCCTCATCTCGATCGGGTACTTTCATCCAGCATGGTCATCCACACAGGATCGAGGCATCGTCAAGGTAGTCTATGGATCTGGCATCTATCAATTCTATATCTCGCTTCAGAGAGCTAGGAAAAAGTCTTGAAAAAATACAAAAAAATGAAAAAAAGTCCTGAAAAAGAAAAAAAAGAAGTAAAGTGAAATCAATTCGTTCAATGGTGAAAACCACTTCGGTGGCACCTTGAGCAAGTACCATGGTGAAAACTGAGAAATTGGTGCCATGTGTAGAGGCTTTGCTCCTCTTTCCTTTGGAGCTCTACTTGATCTTTTCATCCCATTTTTCATTCACCCTCCACTTCACAATATCCTTTTCACACTCACCATGGCTTGTGAATTGTTTGACAATCCCCTCACTTGCTCGATTTGTCATGTGTACTAGATTGGTCCTATTCCTCATAGGGGCATTTCCTCAACCTTAACCATGGGTTAGGATATTGAGCATCTCACAGTCAGAGAAACTACCCTCTTTGTCTGTCTACTTGCTTGCGATGCATCTCTTTCTGTTGTAAAAGGTCTTGAAAAAATCCAAAAAAAATCATAAAATGTCTTGAAAAAATCCATAAAAATCATAAAATCCCATAAAAATCATAAAATGTCCTGCAAAAATCCAAAAAAAATCATAAAACGTCTTGAAAAACTACATAAAAATCATAAAATGTCCTGAAAAAATCCATAAAAATCATAAAACGTCTTGAAAAAAATCCATAAAAATCATAAAATGTCTTGAAAAAAATACATAAAAAACATAAAATGTCCTGAAAAATTCCATAAAAATCATAAAATGTCTTGAAAAAATCCAAAAAAATGTCAAATATTCCAAAAATCCAAAAAATCAAATAACTTCAAAAATCCCTCAACACTGACACTTTCAGATCACCACATAGCTTTGAACTTTAGCAAAATCAAACTGCATCATGAGTAACAATCAAGCAAATATTGCAGCATACCTATCAATCCCTCTTCCAAATCAAAAGCGTACAACCGTACCAAGAATCAGTTCCATATCGAAGCATGACGCATGTTTGTTTGTTGGTCTTTGATTGTTTTATGATTTTATCTTTGGCGACATGTCTTTTAGCTTCTCCAGGATGTTTGGGACTAGAGAGGCAATGATGGGGCATGTTCACTTGTTTGCTGCCTGTGGATTGTTTCTTATTCATAGGATGACTCGTCTTAAGACATGGTTATCTAAAACCATTGAGGACCTATGAGTCTAGTATGGATGAGTGCATTCCTTGTCTGATAGTGTCTTCCATGCAATAAGTATTCAGGTCATCTAGGGTCCTTATACCTAGATGCTTATACTTCATTACTAAATAAAATGCAAACGGTATTCAGGTCGTCTAGATGTTCATGTTATCTAGACGCTTATACTAATTTGCGACATAATAAGCTCGATGATGATAAAAACACTTAAAATGCACAAGAGGCTTCATCACCTTCATTTTCTCCCATCTTGCATCTTCCATTTCTTGCATTTCATTTTCTTCATCTTTCTTGTTGTAGAAAAATCAATCAACTTGCATCTCCAAATCTCATGTCCCCTTAATCAATCAACCAATCATTCTATCAACTTGTCTTGCATTTGCATCAATCTCAATTAGCTTCATCATCTCATCAACCCGGCTATACTTATCATTTCCATCAATTGTTCAGTTACGCCTATCGATTGTGCATTTCCATCAAATGTACACCACCACTTTATCACTTGCGCAATATCAAGTATCTAATCATTTTCTTGACATCTATTGAGAGATTAATCTTCTTACAATTTGTCTGATCAATCTCTCGAGGGGGCATATCATTCTTATCATAATCCTTACCAGGATATCTCTGGGGCATGTATTAGTTGATCAATCTTTTTCTTTGAAACAACGCGACAAGCTGCATTGTCTCAAAGAGGGGCAAAATGTAGACACATAAAAATGTCCTTGTAATCAATTTTAAATCATTTCACATTTCATTCAATTATCCATATATTATAACCATTTATTCATAAGAATTTATAGGCATCTATAAGCATTATTCATTAAATCATTTGATCATTTATCATTTACCATTTAAGCATAAATCACTAAAATATCATTAAATCATTTAATAATCTTTCCATTTATCCATTCATCTCATATTCATATTTTATGCATTTCCATTCAAATATTATACTCATAAAACCCATGTCCATAATCACTTCATTAAAACCATTTTCATAATAATTTTTCTACCATAAAATATTAATACATTAGTGCATTTACATATTTCATGCATTTGCATATTCATTTAAAATATCACAAATATTCATTAAATTATTCATTTACCACCTACATGCATTTATCCATTTCAATATTTTATCTTACCCATCTCATGTGTGTGGGATATTTTCCTCCAAGCCAATCTCCTATCCCACACTCCTTCCACAACTTGCATTCACCCTAAAGATTCCTATTTAAACAGGACTCTCTTCTCATTTTGACCCCTACACGAATCTTGCACATGCACATATCTTCACAACTTTTCTTAATCCATTCAGTAATAGCCTCTTGATGCATCTATGCTTGCACAAATCTGAGAGCAAAAGTGCATAACAAGACTTTGGTGATAGGATGCCAATGGAGACTGGTTTTTGTTTGGAAGCATTTTGATTATCTTTGGTAGTTTAGAATAGTTTCATTTCTAGTTTTTGCTTTTAAATCTGAAACTGCTCCATTGTTGAGGTCCAGAAATGATGGTTCTCCTCCATAGAACCATTCATTTTTGAGAGCTTATAGGTAGCAGTTATGATGACATTTTCTATTGCAAGTAGATTAATAGTTTCATAGGAAGTGATGGTAATTTTTTTTCCTTTGTATAAATATTTCTTGGGCATCTAGTATAATTGATGCCTCTATACATAGCTCTATTTTTATAAATGCTTACACAAACTTCTCATTTTTATTTATTTTGCTTTCTGAAATGTTTGCCAAGGGTAAGTATGATTATCATTGCATTAGAATAATGGTAATTGTTATGACAGCACTGGATATAAAATCTATATCATCTAAAACCAAACATCTTTCCCTTTTATGTATACTTTGTGACCTATTATGTGATTTTTATAATCGATTCTACAACAAAATAGAATGAACCCAATTGTAGCAACTTATGTGGCATAGTTTCTAACCTTCCAAACAAGTATGGTGATATCATATTGAGGACCATTGAAAGAGGAAACTAGATTTATAGCAGCCCCAATAGCTACTCTCTCGCTGGTTTGGATGAAACCTGAACACAATAGGTTATAACATCCTATCTCCTGGTAAGAATCACTCTGCAAGAGCCATTTTAGATCAGTAATTATCAAAATCAATCTTGACATTAAAAACTCATTTATGATTTGACCAGTGGCATGATTCACTTTAGTGTTTCCTTTTCCTCTTATAGGAAATAATATTAATAACTCAGCTATCAGAACATATATCTACTTTGAATGAGAGGTTGGATGAGTTTGTGTCTCATTTTGGCAAATTGAATGCTAAATCTGAACCTATAAATGGATCTCAAAGCCATCAAAATTTGACTCTTCAAGCTGAACCTTGTGGTATCCCTACCCCAATATTTAGTAACATCGTGAATGGGCCTCAAATACCAATTAGTACATCAAGTGGGCAGCTTACAGTTGAATCATCATTGATGGAGGAGGTAAAGATGATCCTCATTTTATTTTTTGGTTTGTTTTTATAGTACTCTGCACTCATTCCATTCACATAAATTGAGGGTTATGTTTTAAATATTTAATCAATATGATGGAAGATAATACTTCTTACCAGGGGTCAACAGAAAATAGGGCATTAGTTGGACATTCTTAGCACTCTCCTACATGAAAACTTGGATCATCATAATCAACAAGAGAGATTAGATCATAATTAATATGAAAAACATGTTGCTAGGCTTTTAAAATTGGATCACAATTAATATAAGAAAAATGTTGCCACAAAATGCATTTTTATCTTGTGATCATCATCAAATGTACAACCAACTATTATACCTCCACAATTAAACTCTGTCACCTGCACATTTAAAACTCCCGAATGTAAATAATGGATAATAGGATTCACAGTATATAGAGTAACCATTACTTATATGCCATATTATATATTCATTCAAGAAAATTCTCTAAAATAAGACAAGACGAGATGTAGGCATGCCAATATTGTAGTTAGATTTTTTAATCTGTGGTCAATCTTGCATTTGGTTAAATCTATTTTATATATTTAATTTAATTTACACCTTATAACCACATGTGGCCAAGAATGGTTGATAGCATTTAAGGAAATGCTTATTGCATCCTCAATAAATTGAAACATCCCTTAAGTTTGAAATGATCGTTGTTGGTGGTATCCTCTAATCTCATAGATCTCCATTATATACAATTTATCTACCAAGTGTATATAATAATTGGGGTTGCGGTTGCATGGGTAGATAGACAATGCACTAGTTTTTAGGCACCGATACTTCAAGGAGAAACCTTCAAAGTCCTCTTAGAGGTCTCATAATTACTCTACATGAAAAGTCTAGTGATAGAAATCCACGTGCAACCTTAATCCAAGACCAAAATTAGTATAAAGTCCAAAATCTACACTATTAAGTTTGATGAGAATTATATATATAAATAAGCATAATTCCAATAGAATATTGGATGCCATGTTGTGAATGACTATTGAAGCACTTTAAGTTTTAAACAATATTCCATAATTCTTTATAAACTATAATAACAGGGGAGAAACAGGCAACATATAATTGATATGAGAAATTAAGATAAGAACAAGAATTTCTAGTTTTAGAATAATGCAAAAGATTCTTTTGATATGTATCATCTTGGAGATTTGGGGAACTTGTTATTATTTTACTTGAAATTTTAAGACCAGCCTGGACTAGCTGACCACTTAAGATTCCTTGAGTAGCAAGGGCTTCACTAGCTTCCACCTATAATAAAAAAATTGTCAAGATAATGTGGATTTAATTAATATTGAATGATTTTTGTAAGGCCACAAAATGAGGGGCATGAAAACATGTCAAATTATGACAACTTTAATTACCGTTATTGAAAGCTCCATCTACCTCTTACCACAAAAAATCCAAAACTTGTTGGTGGTATCTTCTAATCTCACAGATCCCCATTATATACAATGTCTTATTTGCATTAGTGCGTTGGCAATTAGAAATACATATAAGCAGATGCCTCTCTAATGACAGTAAAAGTCCTAAAGGCTAAAGGAGTTAAAAGAAAATGCAAGAACTTATCTAAACAGGATGGATTGTCAAAGGATTATGACAAATTCAAGCTAACTCAGTGTGATTTCCACAGTCAAATTTGCATATGGTTCACATGAACATCACCCCATTATATAATCAGCTTTGAAAACTAATAAAAGGCATTTCTAAACTAGTTATGTTAACAATCTGGCAGAGGTAGATGAGAAGACTCAGAACATGTTGAGTTTTATAGAAGCAGAGACTGATTCGTTTGCTACACGAGCTGAAATTTCCAACCCTAAGAGGCCACAACTTATTAGCATGATTGAATAGTACTACAGGGCATACTGATCATTGGCAGAGCAGCTGGACCATCTCAAGGTGGAAATTAGACAAAATGTCCCTAAACCCCTTCAAGTTAAGTATGTATTATCTTTTATAGGTTGCTAAGAATCTCTCCTATTTTTCTGCACAACATACAAATCTCAAATAAGTTGCATTAGAATGCTTACATCTTGGAAGCTTTCTGGCTTGTTAGAAGGAATATTTTGTTGCACAATACATTTTAACTCTAGTTTTAATAGGTACCAAAATGTTATCAGACTTCCATTTAGGTATTACTAGAAAAAGAATAAATGGAGTTTAAAATTTTTATACCAATTGGAGGTTGAAAACACCTAAATGGAAGAGCCCTAGATTGGCATAGCAAAATTAAAACAATGATTTGATATCAAATTTCCCTCTATATGATAATCTATATCTATTATCTTGCTTTATAATTTTTTTTATTTCACATAATACCTTAGTGATTGTGTCTTATCTCCATGGCAATTTTGTCTGTTTCAAACCAAAAAGAAGAGTACCAATAGGAAATGGTGTCACTTCAAGTTCCTTGTTGTGTGGGATCTCTTCTTCAACTTATTTTCTCATCCCTTTGCACAAAAATGCCATCTAAGGGTCACAAAAGACAGTAAAAATGATTCCAGGCAATGGAGATGCATTGAAGCATTGCCAAGGGTGATTTATGGGAGTTCTTGAGGTCAAAGATGACTATAACAGTAGAGAACTAAAGTGAAACATATTGAATATAAGAAAGTAATTCTCATCAAGGTAGGTTATAGAGAATTGCAGGGATGTTTGCAAAAGTTAGAATGCATTTCAGACCTCAGATGGAGCAACATGATTGTCAAGATGATAGTGAAGGAAAGGAAGTATATATTCACTCTTTTCCGAGCTATTATGTTCTCCTTGGTTGTGCATATGATCCTATAGAGAACTATGTTTGGTCAGTTTAACCACTATCTATAAAGAAATCTCTCATTCTCAAACATTTAACTTAACCTAGCTTTCATGCTAATTACCAAGATTTAGTGCCTATTTGATGCAAGATGTTAGCATTTCCTCAATTTAGTATTTTAAATCTTCTTAATTTGAATGTCAACAGTCTATCGGCATGTATAATCACTCTGTGAATACATAGAGTAGTATCAGGTACAATTTATGATATAAATTGTTTTCTTTGATTTGCATCTCATAAATCAACTTTTAAGTTATATGTCTTTTACTGCTGCCTTTCACGTGATTGTTTTGATTTTGATTCGAAAATGAATTTGTGTCCATATATAGTCTCATACATACAATAGAGAAAGAGGGATGTAAGAATGACAATGTGTTTGTTGTTACATGGAGTTTTTTTACTGCTATCAGATGATTGTGAATATGCATAATTCATACTATGAATTTGGTTGTTAGTTAGTAGTTCAAATCAAATTTGACAATATGCTTAAAATACATGTCAAGAATATTATTTAGCTGCTATTTGTGGAACTTGCTTGTTTATGCTAAAATATCTAACAAGATCTTTGTTAGAATCTCCAGGGTGACATTCAAATGAATTATCAAATGCACTTTGTCGTTGGTTAGTGACTACTGCTCTATGTTAAATGTAAAATCTGGCTTATGTAGTAGCTTTTACATAATTGGAATTACAAAATATTGGTCGTCTAAATAGGAAATTAGCCAGATTCAACAGTTGCAATTGATTCTCTTTCTATCTGGTAAAAACCATTTTTCCCTGCTAAATTTATTTACAATAAGCATAAGACTTAGTATAATGGTGCAAAAGATATATTCTTGAACCTTGATGTGCATTTTGTAGTATGAGCCTCAATGAATGGGAGTCCATGATACTGCTTGGTTTTCTGGCTGCAACTAGGTGTGTACTGATAAACACGATATTTAAATTCATATTCTTGACTTCTACTATGTATTGAAAATTTTGAATACAACTATTTATCTGTTATAGTTTTTGCACCATATATGCTCTGGTTAGATTTTAGTTTTTATTTCTTACCGTTCAAACAAAAAATATTGTCCAAGATTTCAATGCATCTTTATTTAGTTGAATCTTCCTTCAAGATATAAGACATATGGCATTATACTTTTTGATGCATGAGTTTTCATAAACTGATTTAACTTTTCTTTTCTTTTTTGTGCATCTTTATGTGCTATAATCTTTGACATTCATTTCTAATTTTATCTAAAATACAAAATACAAAGACAAGTTATATTGATTTTGATGAATAAAGCATTTAGTTCTATGGATAAATGTTTTATATTGAATGTCTTTGTATGGTTTACTATGTCCTTGTTACTTACGGCCTTTCTGAGTAACTGCATTTGTAAGGCCATTTCAAACAACATTTTGATTAGTGGGTTTGTTGATGACTTTGGTATATTGTTCCACTACTGTTATTTCATTATGTATTAGAATATTAGGATTACAAAGCTATGTAGTCTTCTGGAATGAAGGCTGGTGCACTGATTTAATTTTCCTTATTGATTTAGGCACGTATTGTTGCATTGAATGCACAACATTTCTTGAAAAATGGAGGGCATATTGTAATATCTATCAAGGTATGCTTCACTTCCATATTTTTAGTTTCTTTAATGTATCAAAGAGAATTTGGAGGATGTTTTCTGTTGTGGGTTTAATTCTTACACGATTTTGCAGGAAAATTGCATTGACTCAATTGTTCCAGCTAAGGTAGTGTTTGCTCAAGAAGTCAAGAAATTGCAGTTCAAACCATCCGAGAAGATGACACTAGAACCTTTTGAAAGAGGTCATGCTTGTGTTGTAGGAGGATATAGGGTGTCGGAGAAGCAAAAAGCAATTGCTACTACTTAAAATTGTTTGATTAAAAATTGGAGTGGATGCTTTATGAGAATGTTTTTGTTGTATTACAGGCAATTATGTAAGACTTTATGGGTCTACATTATATACGAGTTTTTCATAATATTAATTTTGAAATTCAATTTTTGCTGTGATTTTCAAAAGCTGTTCAGCCAAGTCCAATTTATAAATTTTTATCACTTACAAGTTTTAAAATACTTTGAAAATATATTTCTTGGTTTGATGATCTTTTGTTGATTGTAATTATTGTAATTACAATAATATTTTTTGATGATCTTAGTTATAATAATAAAAAAATATTATTGTAATTACGAAACTGGTTAATGATGTCAATGTCTTAGATTAAAATAAAATAATAATTTTAACAGCTTGCTGGCTAGTACCATTGAAGATATCATCACAATACCCCTGCAAGAATAGCAATATTGGTAAATTTCATTAAGTCGGAAGATTTAATTACTCATTGCCTTTATGCAGTATGCTATGTTGGAGTCTACAGGTAGCAAAATCAACATAGTAAGGACTGATAATGGATGCCTCTACCCTTGCCAGTCGTCATGCCTACTCATTCACGGAAGGAAAAACAATAATCCAGAAGCGAAAAAAAATAAGTAAAGCTAAAAACGTTTAAGATTAACATTTTAATTGAGGGACATTTATAATAATGATTATCATTTTATCTAAGGTGATTTAAGGATTATTTAAGTTTTTCTTATAACAAAAAAAATGGAGTCAAAATAATATATTATATTTATTTAAATCACCATCTTTAAAGGAGACGACTAGCTACTAGTCAAAATTCACCTATGTACATCGAAAAATGCATTAAAAACATACATGGATACATACATAACATGACAAGACATTGTAGTGTGGGGCCCACCAGACGCCTGAAATCGGTGGATGAGATGAAACGTCCGAGCAATGGTCAAGCGGGAGTTAACGGCACCGTCAAGTGCATTTTCCCGCCCGTTGCCAGGCAAAAAAGCGAGTGGGTTTGCTTCATGAGAAAGTTTCTTTTGTCTGGTGCAAGAAAAGTGGAAGGGAATGACGTGGGCCTTTTCTGTTTCGAGAAAGCAAGGCAAAAATACTATTTCTTTTGTTTCCTGTTTGCACGTTGAAAGTGAAAGCTGAAGGTCTGAGTGTACGTGGATGACTTCAAGGAGAATACCGACCAAATACGCTGAAGTGTGGAGTGCACATGGAGGATTTGGAGGAGAATACAAACCAAATCGAGGTGAGGGGTAATTTTGTTGCAAGCAGAGGGTTGTATAAGATGTTTTAATTTGAAATTTGGAAAACATAATGTGGAGTATTTTAGTTTGTTGAATGTCTTCAAAATCACACATTTCATTGTTGTGTTTAAATTTCGCACCATTGAAAAAAAAAACTGCAAAAAAAATTATGAATGGGAAACACAGTGCTGGGTTTCAATAAAAAACTGTACAAAATAATTCTAAATGAGAAACACAGTGATGGGTTTCATTTATTTGAATCTCCTTGTTTAAATGTAGAGGGTTTTACAAGTTCTTTTAATTTGAAATTTGGGAAACATGATGTGGAGTATTTCAGTTGCTTGAATGTCTTCAAAATCACACATTCCATTGTTGTGTTTAAATTTCGCACCATTGAAAAAAAAACTGCAAAAAAAATTCTGAATGAGAAACATAGTGCTGGATTTCAATAAAAAACTGTACAAATAATTCTGAATGGGAAACACATTGCTGGGTTTCATTTATTTGAATCTCCTTATTTAAATGTAGAGGGTTTTACAGGTTCTTTTAATTTGAAATTTGGGAAACACAATGTGGAGTATTTTAGTTGCTTGAATGTCTTCAAAATCACACATTCCATTGTTGTGTTTAAATTTCGCACCATTGAAAAAAAAAACTACAAAAAATAATTCTGAATGGGAAACATAGTGCTGGGTTTCAATAAAAAAATTGTACAAAATAATTCTGAATGGGAAACACAGTGTTGAGTTTCATTTATTTGAATCTCCTTGTTTAAATGTAGATGGTTTTACAAGTTCTTTTAATTTGAAATTTGGGAAACACAATGTGGAGTATTTTAGTTGCTTGAATGTTTTCAAAATCACACATTCCATTGTTGTGTTTAAATTTCGCACCATTGGAAAAAAAAACCGAAAAAAATAATTTTGAATGGGAAACGTAGTGCTGGCTTTCAATTAAAAAACTGTACAAAATAATTATGAATGAGAAACATAGTGTTGGATTTCAATTATTTGAATCTCCTTGTTTAAATGTAGAGGGTTTTACAAGATCTTTTAATTTGAAATTTAGGAAACACAATGTGGAGTATTTCATTTTTTTGAATGTCTTCAAAATCACATATTCCATTGTTGTGTTTAAATTTTGCACCATTGAAAAAAAAACTGCAAAAAAATGATATTAAACTACTATCTTATACTACTAATACATAAGTAAAGAGACAAAAGCCATAATTTTTTTCACCAAAATAATAGACCAAGGCCTTAGTACATGAAAAAATCCAATACCCACCTTGGACATCAATGAATTCACATGGACGTCATATGGGCTCAATCAATGAGACCCTAAATACAAAATAAAACCGCAAAGACATGTTCGACCCATAACTATCTTATGGACTAAATCCCTAAATATAGTTCTCTATTTTGGAGCCACTAACACATGTGGGACCCATTTTTATGACAATATTCTCAACTTCTTCTTCTAGTACTTAAGAAAGGGAAAATACTTTAAATGAGTCTAAAGTCAAATGTAATATGAAAAATAATGCCAAGGTTACCATTAGAATATAAATAGAAGATACCTCTATAATTATACACTATAGGAATCCAAATTCACATTCTAAGAGTGTTCGAGATGCATGCGATAGAAATATGATTACAATATAAATAGAATCTTAATCCAAGCAATGTATTTGTACAATCCTTATCAAACTATCTCATTTTAATCTCAATTTTAGTAACATCCATATTCACCTATTTATGAATTTTCTCCATCCTTAATTTCATTCTCAACTTCATTCTTGAACCACTTTAGGAATCTATGTTGAAGATTAAAAGCATCATTGAGTGATTTCATTTTAGGCCATAGTCTCCTTGATATAATTATTATTCCTTTTAGTAGTTGTTTATATATTATTAAATCTAGGGTTATCAATAAACTCAATTGAAGAACCAATGATATCTAGGTATTTTCCTTTTGTATTAGAGGGAGGGGAAATGATATCAATAGGGGAAACATTAGATGGATCACCTCAACACTAAGATTAGAGGGGGTAGGACTTCTACTAATACTAGCTCTACCTATAGGTCTAATAAGTTTAAAGAAGATAACACTAGGAATAGTGAAGATTTAGTGGGATCATTTGTAGTTTCCTCACCAAGACTAGACCTCTTGTAAGATTTAAAAATATGGGAACTATAGGGAGAAATTTTAGTGATCACATTTTTTCGGGGTTAGAGAATATTTTCCCACATAAAAGAGACTTGATTCTTATAAAATAAGAGCACTTTTTCATTAACAACCACCCTATGGTTGGATTTGAGAAGTAAGGAATTGGATTTATCACAATTATAAAGTTAAATTATAAAAACTTGGTGTAGTGGACCATTTTTTCTTACCTAGAATCTCATTCATGACTTATTTCTCTATATATAATGAAAGGTACAAAGCAAAGCATACTAGGTAATTATGCCTTATATTGTTTACAAAGGGAAAGTTATTTAATAAAAGAGATAATTTATACTTCTCATTTAGGGTAAAATATTTAATGAGAAAGAAGTTGAATTCATTTTAAGGAAGAGCCTCCTTGAGATATCTTAATTATCATTTAATGAGCTTCTCAAAGCCTTTAATGAAAGTGTGAATGTTTTCTTTTCTTTGACATTTGCTCGGTTGATGGGTCTTGGATCTTTTCTTAGACATGCTAGCAACTACAATGTTGAACTCTTTAGAGTCTTAAAATTTCAGATCCCTCACAATAACCTTCTTACTCTTCCATTGTACAATGAAATCTCTATGAACTAATGGATCGTAACTATCTATGTATTATATAAATGGATTTAGCTCACCCTTCGCAAGGATTTCCAAATAGTAATTTTTTTATTGTATTATTGACAATAATAAACCTCTATTTGAATAGTCTCTCATCTCCCATGATAATATTCCAAATGTACTAGTCCATAAACAAGTAGAAAATGATGAAATTATTAAGTCTCATTGGAAAAAATGAAAGAAGTTGATTCCCAAAGAGGGATCAATAAGGAGATTGATTGATAGGTAGTATCCTTGACAAATAAAGAGAAAAATGGTGATATCATTGACCTCCAAGTTGTAGATTGTGATAAATTTAAAGGAGTAGCCCAAATAAATATTTTGATAAACTTCAATTATTATCAAGTCATTCAATAATTTTCCCAAGATCACATAATTGCAATCAACCCCACTTCTCATAATTATTCCACAAGTAATTTTACTAGGAAAAGATTTTCTATCATACCAATGTGATGTTTTCCATAAAACAACTCATATTGTCTAAAGAAATAGTTTTTCCACTACCTCCATGGTAGAGATGATCAATTGTTTCCTCATTTATGGAGTGAATTTTCTTATAGCTTTTAATAATTTTTAAGATATTCGAAGAGGGGGAGAAAGGTAATTGAGGTAGTTTAAAATACCAAGGGAATCTCAATTCATCATTAAGGGTGAGAACTTGATATTTAGATAGAGTAGGTGAATAAATATTCTTGAAAAATGTGAAAAATAGACTCAACATTATTCTCACAAAGATCACACCTATTTGGGATTGTAATGGCTCTATTTTTAAGATTATCAATAATCAATAATTTAATCTAACAAGCAACCTGCTAGATGTCATTGAACTTATGTAATATATTCTTGTTCAAAATCTTCTTCTTTTCAAACACCTCAACATGTATATCATGTTAAAGGAGATAAGTAGATGCAATAGTACACTTCCATATGGAAGAACCCAACCAAATGGTCTATTTTTTCCTATTAAACTAGACTATATAGAACTCTTTAACTTCTCTATAAGGTAGGTAATAACCTCTTGATTGAGATGATTGAGAGGAGTAAATAAATTAATCAAATTTCTACATTAAGTACCATATTCCTAGTAATTAGCCACACAGATGAAAATAAAGAAGAAAGACCATTCTTGATAGCTAAACAAGGGATTAAAAAATTACAGAGAGTTTTTCCCAACCAAGAATCATACCGAAATCTAGCCTTCAACCAATTTCCTACATTTCAAATTGGTCTCTTTCTTATGAGTTATCTATAATTTTTTACTTTAATTCATATAAGTAAGACATTATATAAGTTATCCAAATTTGGAAAATCAATAACAAGTAACCCATTGAAGTATTTATCCTCCACTATATTAGTTCAATTTTTATTCTCTTTTGCAAGTCTCCAAATAATTATGAATGGGAAACACAGTTGTTGGTTTTAGTAAAAAAACTACACAAAATAATTGTGAATGGGAAACACAGTGCTGGGTTTTAGTTATTTGAGTCTCCTTGTTTAAATGTAGAGGGTTGTCTCATGGTGGGTTGCTTGATTCTTAAAACCCATGGTTTTGCAATATGGAATGTTACAATATAGTATGTCTGTCTTCCAAATCACACATTCCATTGTTGTGTTTAAATTTCAGTCGATTGATAAGAAAATTGCACAAAATAATTTTGAATGGGAAACATAGTGTTGGGTTTCAGTTATTTGAATCTTCTTGTTTAAATGTAAAGGGTTGTCTTATGGTTGGTTGATTGCTTCTTAACACCCATGGTTTTTTAACATGGAATGTTACAAAACAATATGAATGTGTTCCAAATCACACATTCCATTGTTGTTGGGTTTCAGTTATTTTAATCATCCACTTGAAATGTAAAGAGTTTTCTTATGGTCTATTGGTTGCTTCTTAACACCTATGATTTTGCAAAGGTGGCATAATTTTGATCCCAGGTTTTTTTCGACATGGTGCTTCCTAGTGAAGTTGCAGAATGGAAAATCGAGCTAGTACCAATCATTCAGCCTAATTTAATGTGGCTTGAGGAGGAACAACTCGACATTGTTTCTGAGCTACGTTCACTTGCATGGAAGGAAAATTCTAGTTACGCCAAATATTGGAGGGTGATCTTTGTCTTAGATAGAGAGGAAGAGCGAGCCGAATTTAATAATTTGCTTAATGAAATGCTTGCGGAGATTTTCTGGGCTCCAGCTCCTTTGGTTGTTTAGCGAACTTGATTTCTTTATGCAGTTGTCAACAAAAATGGTTTCTTTCGACAAAAACTAAATCTTTACTTTACATGCATGAAAATTTTGTAATTATGAATAGTGACCGAAATCCTGGGGTGTAATGGAAACAGTGTTCGTTTCTTAATGAATTATTGCAACCTTGGCCATTTTTAAGGAGGATTGCGAACAATTATTGGAGAAAAAAGAGGGGGAGGAAAGAAAGAGAGGAAATGGGGGGAGAAGGGCATTTAATATTTTCAAACAATTTTGTTATGCAACCATGGAGCCTTTGAACCCATATTTTGTATTGAGAAAATAAGAAATAAGATTGAATCTTTGAGTTTGTTAATATTTTCTTGATCGCAAATGTCTTTGTGCTTATGTGATCGTTCTTCAATATG